>MU827788.1:538363-585508 GCA_029204205.1 Desmophyllum pertusum | reverse complement strand
ATAAAAATACACGTAACGCCAAGCGCCGAAACCGCGGGAAACTCTGGGGTGACCAATCGCGATATTGGTTTTGGTTTTTGTTTTGTTTTGTTTTTGTTTTTTTGTTTTTGATTCGTGCTGGAGTAGGGTGGTGGGAGATTTTTAAAAACCGATCATATTGGCGTAATAAAAAACAATTCCGGGACTATTTTCGACACTAATCTCATTTCGAAAACCGTTCTATATGTAAACATATCAAGGTTAGTATTCGAGGGAAGTTATTTTCACACCGACCTCAATTAAATTAACTCATTTTACTGGGGAGTTAAAACCCCAAGGCACTGATCCTACCTAACCCGTGACGCATAGAGGTTTGGATACGTGGTCCTTAATTAAAGCATATATATTTGCGATTTTATTTCTCCTCGCTAACTCCTTTAGTGTTTTGTTTCGATTGAGAAGATATATCAAGTACTAAAAGGACAAGTTTCCATTAAGCTGTCGCAAACACCTCGAAATTTCGTCAAACAATACTCACGTTGCTCCTCAACTCTCTTCTTCTCGGTGTTTGGATATCCCAATGACAACACTGTCTTCTCGTGTTTGATAACCTTACTTAGACTCTGTTTCTATTTTCTGTCTTGTCATCAGGTTTCACTCTAAAATATATTTCTCCGTGCTGCGCCCGTGGTCACGTAAGATCGGTAAATCAATCAACGCTGTCCAAAAAATGTGACGTCATCAACCAGTACTCCAACGGCGCACTGATATTTCCGATTTGGACAACCCCTATTTCAGTTCCGATATCAAAATTAAACATTCGCGAATGAGACGACGACGGTAATGGACTGCCTCGTGGCCAACTTTACAAAACGCTCAAATAAAATGGCGATTCCTGGATTTTACCGGCAGTGCAGGGCCTTTTACCCTCAACAAGATTGGAGTTGTTGTTTGATTTGGCTGTCAACACATCTTATTGTAGCTGGTACTGTATGTACAGTATGCTCGGGAGGAATAAGGACGAGGAAACTATGGAATATTTCAAATCATTATTATGGGGGCACGGGGAATACTACTCTTAGATCATCCTCCTCCTCGTGATTTATTATTCTTACCTTTATTTCTTATTCTTTGCTTTGCTTGTTGATGTTACACTTTAGCGGAGGTATACGGGGCTGGTAACTGGATTTCATTTGGAAATATCAGTCCTTGAAAAATTTAATATCTGGATTAGCCCGCATTACTAGGAGGCACTAGAGGCTAGAACAAATAATTCGAGTATATATGAAACATTAGTTTGAGACTTTCACCAGCCATGGAATATAACACTTTCCTAGTTTTCATACCCATGGCGTGCTGTTAACCTCCGTTCCGCAGGGGTTTTCCTTATACTGTACGGCGTGCTGTTTATGGGGTAAACTGGACATTTGTGCGCGGACTTAGGAAAACGCAAATTGAAAGCCCCCGCAATTTTTTTTGTTGTTTTTTTCCCCCCTTCCAATTTTATTCTTCTTCTTTCTCTTTTTTATACTTCTTGAACTACGCTAGGCGGGTCCCCAACCTCGGCGCCCGTGGCTATGTTTGACTTGACCTATCTCGTAAACGATATATTGCAACCTTCATTTTCTTGCCGAGACCGGGCTCCTTTTTTCTGGTCTTTTTTAGCTCCGGGCCTGGTTATCCCCCCCCCCCCCCCCCCCCCCCCCCTCCCCCCCCCCCCCACCCCATCCGTTACTCAGAGAGAGCGACCCTCCCCCCCCCCCCCCCCTTTTTCTTATTTTTCTTTTAGAGGCCTCGCAACAACAAGAAAACGAAACTTGGTGGGTTGATAGTTTCGTCACACACATGTATATTTCAACCGTACTACATAAAATCACGTGGGTCATTTGACGTGCTTTGTGACGTAGATATTACGTTATGCATTTTCCGAACAGGCCAGCAATCTTGGATCCACCATCTTGGATTCATTTGATTTTTCCAAAACGTCAGAAAATCACCCAAAATGACTCAAAAGTAATCAAAACCAATAAAGGAATGCTTTTGAGCATTCTTTATTTAGGGACTGTGCAATAATTATCAGGAGGGGGGGGGGGGGGGGGGTTGGAAAATGGGCTTCATGTAGCCAAATTCTTTGTTTTCATCTGACGTCATTCCAAAATTCAAAAATCTAAACTGTTAATCCTTACAAAGCTATTCTTTTTATATCTTCTAGACATGGAAATCATTAATCTCTATGCAACGTTTGGTATCGATCCAGTGATTTCCTTTTGGAAATAAAGCTATTTGAAACTTTGTGATGTCCCGGATGAACGTGTTAATGAACTGTCAAAAAAACGGATATTTTATATCATTTTTAATTTTCAGACGTGATAATAATTTAGAAGAGGTGTCTAAACAGATTTGAAGTGAAAAACTAATGATATTGACGGTAGAATATACTCTAATTCTTGTGCAATTTTATGGCGGCCATGTTGGTGCCCCAGAGAAGGGCACCAACATGGCGGCTGCATACTAAACACTGTAATTTTCTGAAAATTATTTTGGCTATAACTCGGTTATGAAAAACGCTACAAAGCTATAAGTTGGACAAAACGTTTCTTTCTGCCAGTTCTTTTACCTGTTAATTTTCTGATGTTGTTCATGGAAGCAAACATTTTTGTAATGTTGATGAAACCACCAATATTAGGTAATACCTCCCCTCCTAAAGGAGTGAATTTAGTTATTGCCCCCCTCTAATCAGTCAGAAATTATGTACGACCCCCCCCCCCCCCCTTGTCACAGTATACACACACCTTTATACCAGTACCCTACATTTCTACACGCACCTGTGGATTAAATCTTATAACAGAAAGAAGAGCTCCTGCTACATGTTTAATTGTTGGACAACGTCTGGAACAAACATCACCTCAGTAGCAATGTTCAACAGAGCATTTTCAGGTCTTCTGGCCCGAAGGGCCGGAAAATGTTTCGGTTCCCAACTTATAAATAGGTATGGATTCATCAATGTAATATGTACTTGAAATAAAATGTTAAGGCCCCCCCTCTCTTGAGTGACTTATTTTACCTTGAGCCCCCCTATCCTTGCTTGATTTTACTTTATGCCCCCTCCCCCCCCCCCTCTGGTTTTCCCCCCCCCCCCCCTATATTGAAAAAGTTATTAACGGTAAGTCAAAAGTTCGCGGCGGGAAGAAAGCGTCCCCCCCCCTCCCCCCCCCCCCCCCCCCCCGGTCTGAATAGGGTTAAGTAGCAATTATCTTAGCCTGCGTACCAGGCATTTGCCCTTTTCCGCGGGAAAAATAACCCATTTTTCGCGCTTCTCCCATTCTCCACGCGGCTCAGATATGCTCGTGAGTCATAATAAGCCAGGTAATATGGGCTACAAGGATCTAAGATCGTAAAAGACAATAATAATATTGGCAAGTGTAAAAGAGAGCAACACTCTCCACAGCTCTCTTTCTTTTGCTGTCGTTCTCACGTTCGGAACTTAGCTATCTCCACCTGACTTTGACAGCTTAAACATGCTAAAAATTATATATAATTATCCCATAGAAGTACTTAAAAATAGTGTTTGTGGTGATTTTCCTTTGCCTCTCCCTAGCTATAGTTACCTGCAGTCCTGTAGGGTGTAGCAGACACAAGCAAGATACCAGACGCCAAGATAACATCGAGCTCACACTATAGAAACTACCTCCGTATAACGGCCGGCTTCACGAAACAAGAGGAAATGGAGCATGGTGCGGTTACACTACATCTGACTTCCTTCAAGTCGACATTGGCGTGGTACACGTTATCTGTGCAGTGGCAACGCAAGGCCGTGAATCCGCATTCGTCGCAAGCTACAAGCTGTTCCTCTCAACTGATGGAGTAAACTTCAACGCGTATAGTGAACAACATCAGGTCAAGTAAAGAAGAAACGCAAATAGGGTTTACACAAATTTCGAATTTTCAAATCTAATTCTTCGTTGTAACGATAATATTTCGAGTTTTCTTGAGCAACATTACCATATTAGTACATTGTTAAACATCCCATTATTGTTTTGGAAATTATTTGTAACGATTTTTTGCTTCTTCTGACGTCTAATCCACTGAAGTGTGGCGGATTTGATGACGTCATTTCACGACATATTATGACCTCATAAGTAACAACATTAACCTCAACCGTCCCTCAACCGACCTCAACTTCGATTCCCAGGCTCTCTATCCCTTTCCTCCACGACAAGGGAGGAAAAGGAAAGAGCGGATGGAATCGAGGTTGCATTATCCTCTCTTGGTATCTATCTGATATTGCAGAATTAGCTAAAGACAAGGGCACAATGCTTTCGGGAGCCGGGAGTGGCGAGGGTTATAAACCTGCTTGTACGGTCGTGAGGGTATTACTTTGGATATATGTCGAGGGTTGAAATTGAAAACTGTCTATCATTTTTATTATCACAGATATTTCAAGCAAACAAGGATGGAACTAGCGTTGTCAAGCATTCGCTAACAAGTGCAGCTCGAGCAAGATTCGTTCGGTTTTACCCCGTCACAGACGCGCACAACCCTTGTATGAGAGTTGAAGTATTTGTACAAACAAATGGATTAGACTGACCACAATTAGTCATTCCATCATGAAACAGCTGATGTACGTTTATAGACTCTTTATACGTAGAGAAACAAAGAAGAACAACACTATACTAAATGCGCCTATAAAATGCGCCTATAAAAACGCCTATCAAAACATTATTATTATTATTATTATTATATACTAAGTGGGTAATAAGAAAACTGAAAATATATTGGCTATACACCATTGCCGTTAAACCCAGTAGTTTACATTGTGGGCCATATAAATACAGAAACAAATATTGTAAATGAAAATAACAATATGGCCAAGAATCCCAACTGGTAGGAGCCAGATGCCGAGTTGGCTATTTTACAAGTGTGACCGAGGAGTTGAACTCGGGACTAACGAGAACATACTGATCCAGCTAGTGGCATGGTGGAGGACTTGAACCCGGGACCCTCCGGATTACAGCGCCCTGCACCACTCGGCTACGCTGCCTCCTCCTAATAAGTAAGTCCCCGTCTTTGAAATTCTCGTCCTCAGAGGTCATGCATGATCCTCTCTGACCAGCCTCGATTTCCTGAAATCTGATTGGCTGGTAAAAGTTAAAAAAAAAAATGCGAAGAGAAAAGACCAGAGAAAACAAATACTCTATGCATGCTCAAAAATCGGACAACCGGCCAGCGGTCGCGATTCTCGCTCTGACCAAAAGGATCGCGGCCTCTGAGAACATAGTTGCCTGTTGCCAACCTCGTTCCCAGGGTTTACTCCGCTTTCCAGATGGCGGCTGGCCCACAACCTTTCATTTGGAAATACGTTTTACTTTCACGCTCATTGTCTTGGAAATTAAACTCATTTCTATATGAAAAGGTTGTGCACCAGAAACTCGTTTTTAAAAGAGAGGCAAAGTTAGATATTGACTGAGCCCCGGGGAAGAATGTACCGTACATTATCCCGGGTTATTGAAAAAAAAGTTATATTATTCAGTTCCAAACTCGTCAGTTTTATAAATTTTACTACTTCGAGTGTTTTATGAATTAATTTACAGTGGGATTTAATATAATTTTAGAGTTTGTGATACCAAGAGGTCTATAACTAGAGGTTTCCATCTCTGGTATTGGGTCTTGGCCCATCAGATTCGCAGTTAGGCTTATTTTTAGACATTTTTCGCGCGAAACCAGCAGCCAATCACGTTGAACCATTTTTAATATGCGAGCGCTACGCGAAGGCAGAAACTTGCCGGCCAAGGCAAAGCGAAAAGCGTCACAGCAGAATGTAATAATTGTTTAAAATACTTCACTAAATTTAGGTCAAACTTCGGTATACTTTTTGTAAAACTATAAATCGACTGAGTGATTTTTTTCAGTTCAATCTAAATGAAGCATGATTTGTATGAATTCGGCGGCAAAACTTGGCGCGGTGTCCAGTTGGGCAAGTTGAATGAAAAGAAAGCAAGACAAAGGTTTCTCCGCGGATTAATCTTCGCTCAATCTCTCCAAAGTTTCGTATATTCTGGAAAATTGTGCAGATGGTTTAGCTTAACATTGGAAGATTCGAAATAATTGTGGAGCTGAACATTATATTCATTTTACAAGTTGAACGGACAGCTATACGCAGCCGAAGGTTTCACTTGTTTATACGGCGGGCAAACTTGCGCGACTACAGAATTAACGAACTGAGCTTGAAATCAAGTTTCATTGAAGTGAAAGAACAAAGGAAACCCTCAATATCTACATGGATGGAAAGAAAGAGAATTTCACTGTGAAGTGATCTTTGAATGATTGACTGTCACGAACGCTTGACGAACTGCCATAAGCTTAAGTTATAAGCTTAAGCTTTATAAGCTTAAACTGATCCATGGATATTTATTGTGCTGATTTTAAAACAAGCCTCGTCGAAATACAAGGTAACAATACTGAATAGACTAATCTTAAACTTGTGTTGTAAACAGGTTTTTTATTCTTTGGACGAATTTATTGTGTCCGTGGTCTTCCCGTAAATTAATTTCTAGGCTGCCTTTAGTACTCTTTCAGTCGCATTAGTTGTACATTTTACAGGCATTTCCCATTAAATATTTCGTTCCAAACTTCGTGCATTATTTAGTAGAATTAACTTTTGTTTTGATTTAGAAGGGCCAAGGCTTTTTACTTAGTGATTTTAGCCATCTTTTCAGTCGACGAAACAAACCGTCTTGAACAAAAATTGTCGAGCTAGCGCGTTCACTGACCATATTTGTCAGGCATGGTGCGTGATTGGCTGCTGGTTTCGCGCCGAAAATGTCTAAAATAGCCTAACTGCGAATCTGATGGGCCGCGGCGCAATGCTTGATGGAAACCTCTAGTTATAGACCTCTGGTGGTACCCACGAAACACAGCCTCCTTGTCACTCTAGTAGCCAACTGTTTTAGCAAAACTTTCTCACGGGAAATTTGTAAAGCCAGGAAATTACAGTCCTTTGGTACCGAAACATTACGTTGGTCGACGCTTGGTCACCAACGTAATGAGTTCCTGCCAAACCACAATTCATATATCTGGCCTAGTTTCTGTAGTTCAATTAACTTTTCGTTCATTCGCCATAAATACCTTTTGTAAGATTATGTCAAATACCTGATTGACTTAGAAGTGCCGAAATAATTGCACAGTTCGGTTATGTTGTCACTCTCGTTCCCAGTTGCGCCATGACCCGATTCTAGGACTTCCGGCTCTACTGCGCATGTGTTCGACCCCATGTTTCAACTAACGGACGCCAAGATTCTTGAACTTCCGTCTTACTGCGCAAGTCAGACGGATCGCTTTATCCCAGAGGTCCTTGTTGGCCGCCCCACCGCTGGACAAGGGTAACGAGGAATCTGGGAACGAGATTGTTTATGTTGTTAGAACGACAAGGATAAATTATACTTCCTCTATGATAATAATAGTTTGTGTGATTACTACATGTTTAAGTAACTTTTAATTAATGTATTCGCTTAAAAAGTAAGCTGTTTTTAGAGCAAGTACGTGTGTGTAAGGATTTGAAGGACAACGGGAACTGTGGTTTCCGTCATCGAACAATGGAACACTCTAACTAGTAAAGCTCGCGTAGCTACGCAGAATATATAGCATTGTTTAAGCTGTTTTGCTGATAAAATTAGGATCACGTTCCTTTAGGGTTAGACGCATTCTGTCCCGCCCGTGCGATAAATTGGTACCTGTATCTACAGTTTTTAAAGTATTGTTAGCTGAGCGAACCTTACACTTTCGGTTGCAAACGTTATCTACTAAGTTTTCTACTTTATGTTCGAAGCACGTCTTTGAATGAGTATCAATGAAAGACGCCGCTGTTTGGAAGCCCTTCCGCTTATTTCTGAAAGAATGTGCTTATTGACCAATCAGAGCTCAGTGCGCGGACGTGATGCCAACGAATTTAATGATCAGTTTTGCTAAGAGTTATCTAGAGAGAGGAGCTCGGAAATAAACAGCTGATCCAAAAGTAGAAGAATTTTGCCCTCGTTCACTTGGTTATTCCCCCAACAAGGAGACCTAAAAATCTGCCCTGTAACATCTTAGATTCTAAGGTCAAATTTTAAAAGTGTTTACCCCGCATTGATCAGTGAGTTTTGATTCAAAGAGTTACTTGTTATTAGTAATGTTATTATGATCGATTTTCAATCAATGATTGGGGCAAATTTTCATCCACCTCCTCGGTGGTGCGCCGCGATCGTCCTAGTCGGGTTAGAACCCTGCGTTGTGGCCGATTATTTTTTAAGTGTATAAAATTAAAACTCTCCTCAAGGCTAGTTAACAGTCATGCCACTCAAACAGACGAAACAGATATTTTCAGATAAATGTATCATGTTGATTCCCAACCGGCAGGGGCAGAACAGTTGGATATTTACAAAGCGTGGTAGAATTAAATCCAGCTAGTGGCAGGATGGAGGAGGGCTTGTACCCGCCAGCGCCCTAAAAACCACTCGGCTACGCTGCCTCCAAAACAAGGTTCCGTCTCTAATTTTGTATCGATTGTACACAGACCAATGGGGCGCCTATCAGTCCTTCGAAAACCATTTAAGATAACGAACGCAAAAGGTTACATTATTGGCCTTATGCATTCGGCAGTACCCAATTATTATCCTGGACGGAGATGGACACTGTGAAGTAGTATCTCGCCCAAGAACACAATACATACCGATAAAAAGATCCCGACCAGGTTCCAATCCCAACCTCATGATCTAGAGTCCAACGTACCTAGTTCCCAGTCGGTGTTCACAGAGGTGGGCCGACAGAGAGCTTGGGAACAAGGGTGCAATGTATTAAAACAAATAAATATATATTTATATCGAGTGTCAGCTGATCCTCGGATGTGTTTCAACGCATCAGCTTTCTCGGGTTTCTTGAGCATCGTTCAGTGTACAATGTCTCTCAAAGATCGTAGCTCTTCTGTGAGCCCAGGCACAGTGTTGTCAGTCTTTTGTTTGCTTCTTTACTCCGCTGGATTCATTAGAATCGAGCTGAAGTTGAATGATCACGATCAAAGGTTGGTAGCTGTTGAGGAAGTCATTTCTCAGCTGAAACACGGAATAACGACGGCCGCGGACACTTCAAATGAAGGTATACTGTAGTGTATTCCTATGTATTCATGTAACTCAATCAAGTAACAAATGTTAGGATAATCAACGTGCGAATAATCGTTTAACGCGCCATTTAACGCGGATTGTCTCAAAGATTTTCCTTAGTTTCATCCCGGTTGGTGGTGGGACGGGGGAAGGGGGGTGGCCATTTTCCCCAATGCCCCCCTCCCCCGGCCAACGAACGCCAAAAAATCCCAGGTTTTGCTACCCTGCTACCAGAGTCGCTTCGATCTTTCCTAGAATTTAGGAAATACCGAAGCCACTCTGGCAATATTCCCAGATACATTGAAATCCTTTACTTCGCAACATGAAATATCAGATGTTATTTAGCCATGTTTCCTGTGAGGTTGTATCGAGTGTAAAGGTCATTCGCAGGGGAAGACAACAAGGAAAATGTCACGATAAATCAATTAATGTTTTATGAAGTACAAACTTTCCTCACCGTGAAATCGAAGGAAACTGTAAAAATAACAGTTTACTAAGTTAGAAAAACACCAAAGATATAACAAACCAAGTAAGATTGTGAAGACTTGGACGTCTTAGACGGATTACAAACGATCAACCTGAAAAAAGAAGGCTTAATTGTTTCAAGATGCGTAGACTGCAAAACATTCTCTCTTTTTCTCCCCAATCCCACTCGTAATTTTCACGCTCGTTCCAGATCCTTTTCGGGCAACGTTCAGCTCGACTATTGTACTAAAATAGTTTTTACGGACTGTTTTGCAGTCTACAAGATGCGCCACTTGTGACTTCAGATTTATAATCGATTCACTTTGCGACCGCAATAGAGCGGTTTTCAATTGAGTGTCAAAACTGATACAGTATTAATTTCGTTTTACTTTACAACTCCCTCTGATTGGTTTTAAAACTAAATCGTGCCAGCTATTCAACCAATCAGATGCAAAATCAAAACCAATCGCACGACCTGCTTCGAGTTCTCATTGCTTCATTGCGTCGTTTACGATTGTTGTGATTGGCTATTGTTATTGATTAGGTTTTGGTTTTACGACACTCAGTTGAAAACCGCTCTATGACACTCTATCAACAAACACATTTTAAATTATTCTTGGCTTGCTGGTAACTGGCTGGGATTATTTCCTAACTGTTGCGAACTGAGATGCTCGATAATATATAGAAATCGGTCAATCTTTTAGTTGTAGATTCGCCAACAGACAAATTAAGTGATAGCTTACAACACCAAAGACTTGCAAGGAGTGCTTCAGAATATTTGCCAACCAACGACACAGCTAACATTAGAGAACTCCTGGAAGACATGTTAACGTCCAGCATCAAGTTTTGCGAAAGACGTGGAAATCGGAACTTCTGCAAGAATGGAAGACCGGGACCACCTGGGAGGACTGGGCCCAAAGGTGACAGAGGCGACCGAGGAAGAGTGGGTAAGAGAGGATCGCTAGGAATGATGGGACAGCCAGGTAGAAGTGGAAAACAAGGAATTGTGGGACCACCAGGAATGAATGGAGAAAAAGGAATCAAAGGCGACACCGGGATACCGGGTATGCCAGGGATTAAAAGGTGAACCGGGAGAATCCATTTCTGCACCAAAAGTGACAATTTCTCCTTCCAAACTGACTGTAAACGAAAGCAACATTGCTGCTCTCTTTTGTTCTGCTTCGGGAAATCCCGCTCCTCGAGTATCTTGGTCCAAGCTCAATGGATCGTTACCTAGCAACAGGACAAAGGCGACTGCTGATGGTGTGATGAAGATAAATGATGCGCGCACAGAGGATGCTGGGATGTATAAGTGCGTGGCGAGTAATGTTATGGGAAGCGATGGAAAAGTCGCGAATGTCGTTGTTCAAAGTAAGTCATATAAAATCATCGTAACGTTACACTGACTACGTAAGCAATTGAGGTTTATTCGGTTACTTGACTTCTGTCCAATAATGAAAAGTATTAATATATTAATATATAATCCCCAAGTTTTCTAACTTAAAATTTAATTATGGCGGGGGTACACGTGAATTTCAATGAAATTTTAAGAGGTTTGAAGAAGGGATAGAAGGAAAAAAAAATTTGGAAAACCAACAGACAGTTGATAACCACGCGGGTGCTCTTGCTCAATCTACTAAGTTTTAAATTCAAATTATAATTTTAAAACTACATCAAATCTCAATATTTCTTATTTCCCTAAATTTTACAACTCCTTTGAGAACAACTATTTCCTCCCAAATATACCCAAAAATCACCCAAAAATTTACAAAACACCCCATAACATAGATTAATGAGATGAGCATAGAGTTTTTGGATTGCTTGAAACGCGAACGAGATATTTCCATTAAACCCATGTTAAGTGGCGGAAAAAGGGCATTCATGTGTACCCCCGCCTTAACTGGATTCAAAACTAAATATTTTAGTGTGCCAACATTTTGTTGACAGGTCTTGATGTTTTCATGACAACCACGTTTTGATAGGCATGTTTTTTACCTGAATTTAAAATTACCTGAAAGTTTCTTGAAGTAGATTTCGAGTTTTAGATCATCTTAGCATCCTGTTAGAGTGGTTTTCAATTGAGTGTCGTAGGCCAAAAACAAAGCAGTTATATAATGACCAAATCACAACAAACGTTTGCAACAATTCACTGAGAACCAATGAAACCCAAAGAAAAATACACGTAACCGGCGCCAAGCGCGGGAAAACGCGCGTGACCAAGTCACGATTGGTTTTGGTTTGCATCAGATCAGTTGAGTAGGTGGCGGGAGATTTCTAAACCGATATCATAGGCGTAGTAAAATTATTTCCGGATTACTTTCGACACTCAATTGAAACGTTAACCGCTCTTTGATTTCAGTTAGTATTTGGAGATGGAATTAATATACGGTCACTTAAACTTAAGAACATACCTTTATGGAATTAAACTGGGGATCTATTCTGTTTTTATTTCCTCTTGTATATCAGGTTCACCAAAAATGTATCTCCTTGCTGGCCCGTCGTACGTAGCGATCGGTAAATCAATCACGCTTCCAAAATGCAACGTCACCAGTCTCCCAACGGCCAGGATCGTCTGGACAAAGCTTTATGTTCCTGACAAACATTCTCGAATGAGAGACGACGGTAATGAACAGCTGTCAATTACAAACGCCCATAAAAAGGATTCGGGATTTTACCAGTGCAGGGCCACCAACAAGATTGGAGTTGGTTTGGCTGCAACGTATCTTATTGTAGTTGGTATGCCTGTGTTCACCGTAAGGACTCCTTCACAACTTGATGTCAAACACGGTCAAAACGTTACTGTCCCTTGCAAAGCAATCGGTGAGCCTAAGCCCAAAGTAATGTGGGTCAAGGAAAACGGTGTTTTGCCATCTGGTAGATCGGAAGTTAGCACCGATGGAACATTGAAAGTTTGGCAAGTTAAACATGAAGACTCTGGTACATACACTTGTGTGGCATCTTCAGTAGCTGTGGCCAAGTCTTCCTCCTCCATGCAGTTAACTGTTCCAAAAGGTATGCTGTGTTCCCTACTTATACAAAATATCTAAACACGTATCACAGTCAAATTTGTATCAAGCGGTGACACTCTCTATTAAACGGTCTGTTGTCGAGGTCTTGAAAATTATACCAACTCATTATTTATTTATGTAATAAGCTTTTCTTTCATTCATTGAGCGAGCAGTTAAAAGGTATGGTGTGCTCCCTACTTATAAAAAATATCTAAACACGTATCACAGTCAAATCTGTATCAAGCGGTTTTTCTCTAATCAAACGGTGTGTTGCCTAGGTGTCGGAAATTATAATACCACTTAATTACTGTAACTGATTAGATCCAAGTTTACCGCTAACTCGTTTACACTTGAGCTGAGTATACGAGCTGTACCTGGACTTCACTGGAAATATCTCTACAAAAACTTAACATCTGATAGCCAACATTACAAGAAAAATAAATAAAGGATCCGCGTATAGTGAAACATTTGTTGACTTTCACTGGTCAGGATAAACTTTCCTCGGTATCTTTCTAAACGACATGCTGTTTATGATACACTGGGATTTAAGGTGGACTTAGGGGGGCCGAAATTTAAAAGCAATTTATAGAAACCTAGGCGCCCGACTGTGCTATGTTGACTGACGAATTTTATTAAAGTAGCAATTCTGTTGCAGCATCTTAGTCTACGTGACCAGGCTTTTGTTTTTTTTCCGCGCGACATGTCAAATAACCAAATAACCCATTTTTCGCGCTTCTCCCCATTCTCCTCGCGGCTCAGATATGCTCGTGAATCATGATAAGCTAAGTAATATGGGCTACAAGGATCTAAGATCGTAAGGGAGAGGTAAACATAATATGGGCAAGTGTATTATTTTTCTGTCGTTCGCGCGTTCGTAACTTAGCTATCTCCACCTGACTTTTACAGCTTAAACATGCTAAAAAATAATTATCCATAGAAGAAAAAATAGAAGAAAAAATAGTGCTTGTGTTGATTTTATTTTGCCTGGCCCTAGCTATAGTTACCTGCAGTCCTGTAGGGGCAGCAGACACAAGCAAGATACCAGACGCCAAGATGACATCGAGCTCATATAATAGTAACTACCATCCGTACTTGGGCCGGCTTCACGAAACAAGAAGATATGGAGTATGGTGCGCTGAGACTGCATCTGACAGAACAGACTTTCTTCAAGTCGACATGGGCGTGGTACACGTTATATGTGCCTGTGGCAACGCAAGGTCCTGGGTCACAAAGGGGATCACACGTCACAAGCTACAAGCTGTTCTTCTCAACTGATGGAGCAAAATTCAACGCGTATAGTGAACAACATCAGGTCAAGGTAAAGAAGAAACGTAAATAAGGTTTACCGACAAATTTAGAATTTTCAGATCTAATTCTTCGTTGTAACGATAATATATTTCCAGTTTTCTTGAGCAGCATTACCATATTAGTACATTTTAACATCGCATTATTGTTTTGGGATAATTTTGTATCGATTTTTGCTTTTTCTGACGTCTCAATCCACTGAAGATGGCGGATTTGATGACGTCATTTCATGTAATTTTATGATCTCATAAGTAACAAATAATCATCTATCTGATATTGCAGAAGGGCACAATGCTTTCGGGAGCCGGAAGTGGGGGAGGGGGTTATTAACCCCCCTTGTATGATCGCGAGGTTTTGACTTTGGATTATCTCCGAGGGTTGAAATTGAAAACTTTTTCTCAGTATAACCTGGATTAAGATAGTTTTATCTATTTTTATTGCAGATATTTCAAGCAAACAAGGATGGAACTAGCGTTGTCAAGAACTCGTTGACTAGTGGCCAGCTCGAGCAAGATTCGTTCGGTTTTACCCCGTCACATACTCTAGCCACCCTTGTATGAGAGTCGAAGTATTTGTACAACAAATGGCTTAGACTGACCACAATTAGTCATTCCATCATGAAACTGCTGATGTACGTTTATAGACTCTTTATACGTAGAGAAACGAAGAAGAACAACACTATACTAAGTGGGTAATAAGAAACTGAAAATATATTGGCTATACACCACTACCGTTAAACCTAGTAGTTTACATTGTTGGCCATACAAACACAGAGACAAATATTGTAAATGAAAATAACATGGTCAAGAATCCCAACTGGCAGGAGACAGATGCCGAGTTGGTTATTTTACAAGTGTGACCGAGGAGTTGAACGAGTAGTTGGGACTACCGAGAACAAATCCAGCTAGTGGAAGGGTGGAGGGCTTGAACCCGCGGGAGCTCCGGATTACAGCGCCCTTCACCACACGGCCACGCTGCCGCCTCCTAATAAAGTAGTCCCTGCCTTTGAAATTCTCGTCCTCAGAGGCCATGCACGATCCTCTCTGACCAGCCTCGATTTCCTGGAATCTGATTGGCTGGTAAAAGTTAAAATGTGAAGAGAAAAGACCAGAGAAAACGAGTACTCTATGCATGCTCAAAAAATCGGGCGACCGACCAGCGGTAGCCATTCTCGGTTCTGACCAAAAGGGTCGCGGCCTCTGAGAACGTACTAGTTCCCTGTTGTCAACCTCGTTCCCAGGGTTTACTCCGCTTTCAAGATGGCGGCTGGCCCACAACCTTTCATTTGGAAATACGTTTTACTTTCACGTTCATTGTCTTGGAAATTAAACTCATTTCTATATGAAAAGGTTGTGCACCAGAACTCGTTTTTTAAAAGAGAGGCAAAAGGCAATATTGACTGAGCCCGCGGGGAAGAATGCACAGCAAGTTATCCGGGTTATTGAAACACAATCGTTACATTATTCAGTTCCAAACTCGACATTTTTATCAATTTTACAAGTTCGAGTGTTTTATGAATTAATTTACAGTGATATCATTTTACCACGAACATAGCCTCCTTGTCACTCTAATTCGCTCAGACAAGTAGCCAACTGTTTTTATAGCAAAACTTTATCACGGTCAATTTTTAAAGCCAGGAAATTACAGTCCTTTGATACCGAAACATTACGTTGGTCGACGCTTGGTCACCAACGCAATTAGTTCCTGCCAATATATTTAAGTAACTTTTAGTGCATTCGCTTAAAAAGTAAGCTGTCTTAGAGTAAGTACGTGTACGTAGGATTTGAAGGACTACGGGAACTGTGGTTTCCGTCAATGAAACACCCTAACTATTTAAAGCTCGGTTAGCTACGCAATATATATAGCATTGTTTTAGCGGTTTTGCTGATAAAATTAGGGTCAAGTTCGTTTAGGGTTAGACGCATTCTGTCCCGCCTGTGCGATCATTGGTACCAAAATCAACAGTTTTAAAGTACTGTTAGTTCAGCGAACCTTACACTGTCGGTACTAAGTTTCTACAGGCTAAGTTCGAAGCACGGCTTTGAGTATCAAAGACGCCGCTATTTGGAAGCGGCTTCCGGTTATTTCTGAAAGCATATGCTTATTGACCAATCAGAGCTCAGTGCGCGGGACGCGATGCGAACTAATTTAATCATCAATTTTGCTAAGAGTTATCTAGTTAGTTGCCGGATACGGCAGAGAGTGGAGCTCGGAAATAAACAGCTGATCCAAAAGAAGAAGTATTTTGCTCTCGTGTACTTGGCTAATCCCCCAACAAGGAGACCTAAACATCTGCCTTGTAACATCGTATCTTAGATTCTAAGGTCAAATTTTAAAAGTGTTTACCCCACATTGATCAGTGAGTTTTGATTCAAAAGAGTTACTTGTTATTAGTAATGTTATTATGATCGATTTTCAATCAATGATTGGGGCAAATTTTCATCCGCTTCCTCGGTGGAGCGCCTCGATCGTGTATAAAATCCGGATAAAATTAAAACTATCCTCAAGGCTAGTTAACAGTCATGCCACTCAAACAGACGAAACAGATATTTCAAATAAATCATGTAACATGTTGATTCCCAATCGGCAGGGGCAGACCAGTTGGCTATTTACAAAGCGTGGCAGAATTAAATCCAGCTAGTGGCAGGATGGCGGGCTTGTACTCGACAGCGCCCTAAACCAATCGGCCACGCTGCCTCCAAAAATAGGTTCCGTCTCTAATTTTGTATCGATTATACACAGACCAATTGGGCGCCTATCAGTCCTTCGAAAAACCATTTAAAGTGCTACTACGATCAAAAATACACTTCTCCTGTTCTCTTCGGATTTCGAAACTTTAACCACCAAATAGTAAATGTGCCAAATATCAAGTCAAAATTCTCACGGGAAGTCCGATTATTTTAACTCTACTTTCCAACTTCGACTTGCCGCCATTGCTGGATTCAAAAATGTCCGAGCGCGTAAATAAGGATTGGGACGAGAGGACAATGACGTCATCCAATCAACCAATATGGCTTCTTCTGTGTACACGAAGGCTGATTTCGTGTTGTATTGTATATCGACGAGGTTCTAGAGCTTTCTATCAACGTAGAACGCTTTTTCTTCACACAAGAATATACATCCAACGTATTGTGTCGACTATGCTAGCAGCAGGAGTCTCAAAAGCCAGAATTTCTTCGCACAACTCGCCTACTCAGTGCTGGTTTAAAGAGCCTCATCACGCTGCTCAAATCGAAGACGAAGATAAGCTTAAGCTTATTACGGATGATATCGTCTGAGGACTTATTGATCAGCAGTTTAACTACGGGCCGGGCTGTTGGGTATGTGCTCACGGGACTACGGGAGGTTGTTTTTGTCAGCTGAATGAAACTCCTCAGAATGGACTAATATTTCAAAGCTTCGCTTGTTTACTTTGTCTGAACTGTAATTATACACATGGTATAAAGTGTTGTCATGTGGCTGCTTGTTTGGATACTTGGATTTAGTTACTTCCAACCAACTAGTGCAAGGTAATACTGGGAGATCAAAACAAAATTTATAACAATTTGTTTTCCTATATTCAAATAAAATAAAAGCCTAAAGCTAGTTGTGTCTTCATGTCAAAGCTCAAGGTGCATATTTTCCTTGGTTTTGATATCATCCAGTTTTGAATGAATTTGTATCTTTGATGCTATGTTATTGTAAACTTTATTGTACTGTAAATTAACAGGGTTCATACAGTCTAGAAATGTAGAAAAGTATGGATTTCCTGACTACCTTTACAGACCTGGAAAAAGTTTGGAAAATGAAGTTTATGTCTGGAAATTTGTCGAAGCTACATTGTGTATAACAAGTTCTGTTATTCAATGAAATCTTTGTCAGGTTGCTGGAATTCCTGTTCTCGGAGTTTGATTGCATATGTTAGGCCCAGTTCAGACGCCGTACTTCACATGAGCTGAATCAAATTCGATGAATTACGTTCATGTGAAGTACGGTGTCTGTATCAATTCGGAACGGCTGATTGAATTCGGATCGGCTCAGCCATTCTTCCCGCCTGGCTCAACCGGGAATTACGGCTGTGGACTGACTTTGATTCAGACGCTGAACTTCACATGAGCCGAAACAAATGCATGAATTATTATAATGTATTTTCAATATAACAGCAATTTCCCCCTAAAAATTAAGTTCGGCTGAATTAGCTCGGCGTCTGAATCAATTCAATCGGTCTAAATTAATTTGGGTCGGCCTAAATTCGAATTCGATATGGCTCATGTGAAGTATGGCGTCTGATCTGGGCCTTAATCTGCCGAGTCTGTAAAATGAAAACATGGTTTGGAAAAAAGTATGGAAAATATCTCAAATGTTGTTTACAAAAATATGCCCTTGATTAAAACAAGGCTTATATACAGGTAGTTGTTTTTCCCCCTCCAATTATAGTCATTCTTATTTACTCAGCATCATTAGGACACATAGGCTCAATTTGCACCCTTCTCTCAATTCCTGTCTTCAAGAGCATGCATTTGGTGGGGGGAGGGGGAAGGGGATTCATTTTCCCAGGTAGTGGAGCCTAAAAACATGGAAACCAATGCTTAATCAGCAGCAAGAGCTATCGAGAAGTCTGAAATTAGGTTCTTGTACATTTGATATGGAGAAAAACTGGTATATATTCTAGGGTACCATTAGGGCCCAAGCACTTCGGTTAGCGAAGAACTGATTGAGCCTTAAGGGTTTCTGAGGACACTACCTTCACAATCATAGGGGTCACTTAACAAGAACATTTGGATATCACAAAAACAGTGTTAACCTGATAATAACTATCAGGTATTTTAGTTGCTAAAAATTGTTTTATGACACATTGTTATGAAAGTAGTGATGACTAACACTCAATTTGCAAGTAAAACAATATTTATTTTCACTTTTGTAAGATTCAGGTTGGAATATGCACAATATGTGAATTTGGGCATGGATATCTTCAGAATTCTGTAATTTTTAGTATAGTAGGTCCACATCAGCCCTTTGGCTGCCTTTTACCCAACCTACTTATCAAATAAAGTATGTATGTCTTGCAACTTGACATGATTACCACTGTTGATAAGAACAACTGATTTAAATAATTATTGTATGCTTTTCAACAAAATATAACAATAGAGGTAGTGATAAAAATGGATTTAATGAAGCTTGTCATAAATTTATTGTTTTGTGAATTATCATTACAACAGAAAAGTTACAAAAGCACAGGTTTCATTACAGTTTAGACTTTTACTCTAGTAATGTTCATGTATTTGACTCGTTCCTTTATTTCTTGGAGCTCTCTTATTAGCACTTCCTGTGAGCAATATTTGAAGTGATCACCCCCCTCGATTAATCGCCCTCCCTCGAATAATCGCCCCCCTTTTGGAGAAAAAACAATAATAATCACCCCTGGCTATTATTCTATGAAATAATTTTTTATCAGGTTGCCCCAACAATTCACCTACTCCTAGAGCAGCTAGAGGGAGCAAGGGTACTGCAAGTCCAACACAAAGTCATAAAACAATCATTGGGCAAGAATGATTTTACATGAAATTATGTCAACATTTAAAAACTGCATGGTAAATAATTTCTACAGTTTTTCCAGTGCTCATTACAAGTTACTGCACAGTCATAAGTTACTTGGTTGCATATATTATTTTATTTCCCTTATGAGCTGAAAAAATATTGTGCTTTGAAACACAATATCGTTGTTTATGTCTGAATTTCTAATGTATGGTCAAAGTCATATGATTTGGCTGATCAGTATAATGTATTTTCTTGTGAACTGAACACACAAGGGGCAAGAAAGGGGAGGGTTAGAAGGTAGCATGACATTTCAGCTGTTGACATGACATATGGATGCAGACTGGTTGATTTGATCGATCACGTAATGAAAAGTGCTCCGAGCCAAAAAACCAACAGTCAACTAATTTAGCGAGGAATTTAGCAAAACCTACATTACACGTACTTCTACCATACCCCTGGACATGCCTGGAGTTCCCAAGTGTTCTAAAAAATTCCTGTTTTTCCGTCATCTTCATCTGAAAATAGAGCGAAGATTCGTATCTTTGATCTTTGCCCTTTGGTCGCTTCTCGTGGTTCCACTAGCGCGCTGCTCTTTGCTTTTTTTAGTGCATAGCAAAGCTCAGAAAAAGGGCCGACATACTTCTTATCAATTCTGGGTCATTTACGGCGAAAGACAACGGAATACGTTCACCAACATCGGCGCTGTTTGTGTTTCTTCCATACGACTGCAACACTTTCGCTCGGAGGAACTTGATTGGATGACGTCATGAACAGACCGCTAATGGGAAAAATCGCGGGCCTCGATGTTTGCGAACTGATCAATGGCGGATGGATTTTACGACATTTTACGAGTTTTTGGCGGGCTGGTTCTCTGCCGTGTTTGTACTTTCTGGTCAGATTTTCTAGCGTGTTGTATTTATCATTACCCAAATAATGAAATTGTCTAAAAAAAACCGCGAAAGAAAATACTTAATTTTGATCGTAGTAGCACTTAAGATAACGAACGCAAAAGGTTACAATATTGGTCTTTTGCATTCGGCAATACCCAATTATTATCCTGGATGGAGATGGACACTGTGAAGTAGTCCCGACCCAACCTCGTGATCAAGAGTCCAACGTACCTAGTTCCCAGGCGGCGTTCACAAAGGTGGGCCGAAGGAGAGCCTGGGAACAAGAATGCAATGTATTCCAAAAATATATATATCTATATCGAGTGTCAGCTGATCCTCGGATGTGGTTCAAACGCATTCTCTTTCCCGGATTTCTTGAGCATCGTTCAGTGTAAAATGTCTGTCAAAGATCGTACGAGCTCTTCTGTGAGCCCAGGCACAGTGTTGTCAGTATGTTGTTTGCTTCTTTACTCCACTGGATTTATTAGAATCGAGCTGAAGTTGAATGATCACGATCAAAGGTTGGTAGCTGTTGAGGAAGTCATTTCTCGGCTCAAACACGGAATAACGACGGCCGCGGACACTTCAAATGAAGGTATACTATAGTGTATTCCTATGTATTCATGTAACTCAATCAAGTAACAAATGTTAGGATAATCAACGTGCGAATAATCGTTTAACGCGCCATTTAACGCGGATTGTCTCAACGATTTTCCTTAGCTTCATCCGTTGGCGGTGGGACGGGGGAAGGGGGGGGGGGGGGGGGGTTCCCAAACGTCCTCTTCCCCAGGCCCACGAACGCTAAAAAAGCCCAGGATTTGCTACCCCCGGTTGCTACCCTGCTAGCAGAGTTGCTTCGATCTTTCCTAGAACAGGGTAGCAGGGTAAGGTTTGGCAAAAGATAAGCGACGATAAAATGACATCCAATATTCCCAGAGACTAAATCCTTCACTTCGCAACATGAAATATCATGTTATTTAGTCATGTTTCCTGTGAGGTTGTTACGAGTGTAAAGGTCATTCGCAGCGGAAATGATGAAAAACCAAAACCAATCGCACGTCTTGGTCACACCAGGGCGCTGGAAAGGATGGGCGGTGAAACGCGCACCGCGCTCTTGTGCGATGTTTGATGCAGAGCGAGACTGGGTTCCGAGCGCGCTCGAGAGCGCTTGAGTTCAAAACATGTCAGCAAAATACTGTAAAACATGGACTGGACTGGATTTGTAAAACATGGACTGGATTTGTAAAACATGGATTTGTAAAAAACATGGATTTGTAAAACATGGATTTGTAAAACATGGATTTGTAAAACATGGATTTGTAAAACATGGATTTGTAAAACATGGATTTGTAAAACATGGATTTGTAAAACATGGATTTGTAAAACATGGATTTGTAAAACATGGATTTGTAAAACATGGATTTGTAAAACATGGATTTGTAAAAGGTGGATTTTGTAAAATGACACCACATCGCAAGATAGTCACGAAACCACGCTTTTCCTTTGCAAACTGAGTTCGTCGGATATATTTTCTTGTAGTATTTCATTGTATTTCATTGTGCTATTGTTGAAAAGCTGCGCGGACTTTAAACAAAGTGGAAATTGAAGAATATGCTGTATAAAATTGCGACAGCTCACATTCTTTCCTGCACGCTCCTCCATGCAATCAGACGCGTACAATGTACATTGGATAGCTGTCAAATTTGCAAATTCAAGTCAACACCTCAGGAAAACCTCTGATGAATTTCGATCCTATGTTTGCGTTTCCAATCACAGGTCAAGCTCAAAACAGAAAACGGCTTTGATTGGTTTGTTGCATTGTGATTTGCGTGAAAAAGAATTGCTTACAAAGGAAACATTTGCGAACCGAGAGTACGGCAAAACAATAAATGGACGTGAAGCGCTTCGAGGTTGAGTTTTTATTTCTTATTTTGAACGTACACGTCACTCGAACCTCCCCTGACGGACATCTCCCGCCGGCGGACAGCTCTCGTAAGCGGACATTTTTTCTGGTCCAGAGAGTGTCCGCTTGCGGGAGGTTCGACTGTATTTACGAAACAACAGTTGGAATAAAAAAATATTTTTGTGTTAGTATATATAATGAATTAAACGTCAAACGCACGCTAGTATGCCGCCTTTTGAATTTGACGCACACCAGACATCAAAATAAAACACGGTTTTACTGAAGAAAAATGTATGATATGAAAGAATAATGTCGAAAAAACTTCATTATAATTACAACAGACATCCTAGTTCAAGAATTGGATCGATCTAGCAAGTTTTCGGCAAACGGTAACAGTCACGTTTTTGCGGATAGCTGTCAAAGTTACGGCGGTCAAAACAAAAGGAAAGGAATGTGGTTAGTGGGGAGAAGCGTTGCGTGATGACACAAATAACGGCTGCGTAGGAGACTCAGCGTCAAGCGAAATGAAACAAAACAAAAATGAAACAAATCGTGCAAATTCACAATGCAGGACAACAAACCAATCATAGCCGTTTTCTGTTTTGAGCGTGACCTGTGATTGATGAATTTCGATCCTATGTTTGCGTTTCCTGAGGTTTTCCTGAGGTGTTTGACTTGAAATTTGCAAATTTGACAGCTATCCGATGTACATTGTACGCGTCTGAATTGCATGGAGGAGCGTGGCAGGAAAGAATGTGAAGCTGTCGCAATTTTATACAGCATATTCTTCAATTTCCACTTTGTTTAAAGTCCGCGCAGCTTTTCAACAATAGCACAATGAAATACAATGCAATACTACAAGAAAATATATCCGACGAACTCAGTTTGCAAAGGAAAAGCGTGGTTTCGTGACTATCTTGCGATGTGGTGTCATTTTACAAAATCCACCTTTTACAAATCCATGTTTTTACAAATCCATGTTTTACAAATCCATAGTTTTACAAATCCATGTTTTACAAATCCATGTTTTTAACAAATCCATGTTTTACAAATCCATGTTTTACAAATCCAGTCCATGTTTTACAAATCCAGTCCAGTCCTATGTTTTACAGTATGCCTATCCAATGTACATTGTACGCGTCTGATTGCATGGAGGAGCGTGCAGGAAAGAATGTGAGCTGTCGCAATTTTATACAGCATATTCTTCAATTTCCACTTTGTTTAAAGTCCGCGCAGCTTTTCAACAATAGCCACAATGAAATACAATGAAATACTAACAAGAAAATATATCCGACGAACTCAGTTTGCAAAGGAAAAGCGTGGTTTCGTGACTATCTTGCGAATGTGGTGTCCATTTTACAAAATCCATGTTTTTAACAAATCCACCTTTTATAAATCCATGTTTTACAAATCCATGTTTTACAAATCCACTGTTTTACAAATCCATGTTTTTACAAATCCATGTTTTACAAATCCATGTTTTACAAATCCATGTTTTTACAAATCCATGTTTTACAAATCCATGTTTTACAAATCCATGTTTTACAAATCCATGTTTTACAAATCCATGTTTTACAAATCCATGTTTTTACAAATCTAGTCCATGTTTTTACAAATCCAGTCCATGTTTTACAAATCCAGTCCGAGTCCATGTTTTACAGTATGCCCGAAAATTCCAGCCCGGTTTGAGAAACCGGGCTGGAATTTTCAGCCCGGCCAAATGGGCTGAAAAAACCCATGTAATCGGAAATGGAATTTTTCAGCCCGGGCTGAAAAGTGAACTTGGGCTATGCGCAGTGATTGTGTTTTTGGCTAAATTGTCAGAATGCCCGGCAACGTATTTGCATGTCATTGAATAAGAATGGTCCTTTTGTTTTTATATACACGTGCAGCCGGTATGTAAATAAGTTGCCGGGTATTGTAAAATCGCTCCTGTTTTTTTTAAAACAAGATGGAAAAAAGGTTCCAGTGGAACAAGGGAGATAAAATCGAAAATCGTATTCGATGTGTTGCGAATTTCAATCGAAAATGGAATAAAACAACAGCTTCGTTCTTCAAACGTTCAGACCGATGCAGCGTTCAGCCGTTCAGTTCTATGATGACTCTTCCCGCGCAATTTTCAAATTTGGCGCCCGGGCTGAAATTTCAGCCCTGGCTGAAATTCGTCATGTAATCGCAACAAAATTCCAGCCCCCTAACCGGCCTGAAATTTCAGCCCGGGCTGAAATTCGCCATGTAATCACCCCCCTAAAACAGTTCAAAAAAGTTCAAAATGAAATTTGCACAGATGAAAAAGCTAAGGTTGCTCTGTGCATACGCCCGAAGATTACCGTTTTTTGTTTGTTTGGTTTAGTTCGCAGGCAATTAACGTTCTGTCTTTTCGCACCGACACTAAAAGAGCAACGCGTTTCGAAGCAGCTCGACTTATTTTAAATAAAATCGTTGTTGATTTTACATACTGAACCCATTCTTTATTGCTTACAGCTTTACCAACATTTTGACATGTTCATTGTACAAAAAACTAAGTGGAAATCCCGTAACCGTTCTCTTGTAACCATCCCTTTCCTGTATCAGCTATTGAACTCCATTTGCCGACATGTTTTGAACTCGAGCCCTCTCGAGCGCCCTCGACCCAGTCTCGCTCCGCATCAAACATCGCCACAAGAGCGCAGTGCGCAGTGCGCGTTTCACACGCCCATCCTTTCAAAGCGCCCTGGTCACACGCGTTTTCCCCGCGCTTGGCACCCGTTACGTGATTTTGCTTCGCGTTCTGATTGGTTTCATTGCGTCGTTTACGTTTGTTGTGATTGGCCATTGTAAATTGATTAGGTTTTAGGTGTTACGACACTCATTTGAAAACCGACTCTATGACCCCTCTATCAACAAACACATTCAGTTTAAATTATTCTTGACTTGCTGATAACTGGTTTGGGATCATTTCCTAACTGTTGTGACCTGAGATGCTTGGTAATATATAGAAATTGATCAATCTTTTAGTTGTAGATTCGCCAACAGACAAATTAGGCGATGGCTTACAACACCGACGACTTGCAAGGAGTGATTCAGAATCTTCGCCCAACCAACGACACAGCTTACATTAGAGGACCTCATGGAAGACATTTTAACTTCCAGCATCAAGATTGCGAAAGAGACGTGGAAAGCGGAACTTCTGCCCGACTGGACGACCGGACCACCTGGAAGGACTGGGCCCAAAGGTGACAGAGGCGACCGAGGAAGAGTGGGTTCGCGAGGAATGATGGGACAGCCAGGTAGAAGTGGAAAACAAGGGATTGTGGGTCCACAAGGAATTAGAGGAGAAAAGGGAATTAAAGGAGACACCGGGGCACCGGGTATCCCAGGGATTAAAGGTGAACCGGGAGAATCCATTTCTGCACCAAAAGTGACAATCTCTCCTTCGAAACTGACTGTAAACGAAAGCAACACTGGCTGCTCTCTTTTGCTCTGCTTCGGGAAATCCCGCTACACAAGTATCTTGGTCCAGGCTCAATGGATCGTTACCTAGCAAACAGAGCAAAGTGACATCAGAGGGCCTGATGAAGATAAATGATGTGCGCACAGAGGATGCTGGGATGTATAAGTGCGTGGCGAGTAATGTTATGGGAAGCGATGGAAAAGTCGCGAATATCGTTGTTCAAAGTAAGTCAGATTAAATCACCGTAACCTTACTCTGACTACATGAGACATTGAGTTTTAGTTGTTACTTGACTCCTGTCCAAAAATGAAAAGTATTTTATTTAAATATAATCCCCAAATTTTCTGACTTAAATTTAATCAAACTGGAAACATAGCTAAACATTTTAGTGTGCCAACATTTTGTTGACAGGCATGTTTTTATACCCAAATTTGAAATTACCTGAAAGTTTCTTGATGTAGATGGGGAGTATTAGATCATTTTAGCAACCTGTTGGAGCCGGTTTTCAATTGAGTGTCGTAAAGCCAAAAACAAATCAGTTATATAATGACCAAATCAACAACAAACGTTTGCAACAATTCACTGAGAACCAATGAAACCCAAATAAAAATACACGTAACCAGCGCCAAACGCGGAAGAAACGAGGGTGACCAAATCGCGATATTGGTTTTGGTTTTGCATTTGATCAGTTGAGTAGGTGGTGGGAAGATTTTAAACCGATCATATTGCGTAATAAAAACAAATCCGGGCTACTTTTCGACACTATCTCATTTGAAACCGTTCTATATGTGACATATCAGTTAGTATTCGAGGGAGTTTATTTATACACGGCCTCTCAAATTAACTCATTTAATTGATGAGTTAAAACCAAGGAACTGATCCTAACCGTGACAGAGTTTTTGAATACGTAGTCTTAATAAGCAGATATTTTGCGATTTTATTTATCCGTTTTACTCCTTAGTTTTTTGTTTCGATTGAGAAGATATATCAAGCACTAAAAGACAGTGTTTCATTAGCTGTCCAAACACCTCGAATTTCGTCAAAAATACTCCGTTGCTTGTCGTGTTTTCAACTCTCTTCTCGGTGTTTGGAAATCGGATGAAAACGCTGTCCTCTCGTGTTTGATAAATTACTTACTCTGTTTTTATTTCCTCTTGTACCAGGTTCACCTAAAATATCTCTCCTTGCTGGCCCGTCGTACGTAGCGATCGGTAAATCAATCACGCTTCCCAAAATGTAACGTCACCAGTCTCCCAACGGCCAGGATCGTCCTGGACAAAGATTTCAGTTCCTGATAAACATTCGCGAATGAGAGACGACGGTAATGGACAGCTGACAATTACAAACGCCCATAAAAAGGATTCTGGATTTTACCAGTGCAGGGCCACTAACAAGATTGGAGTTGAATTGGCTGCAACACATCTTATTGTAGCTTGTATGTATGTAACAGTATGGCGCGAAACTATGAATATATTTCAAATCATTATTATGGGGCACGGGGAATACTTCTCTTAGTCATCCTCTCTTCGTGATTTTATTATTCTTACCATATTATTATTATTTACTTTTTTATGTTTTACACTTGAGCTGAGTATACGGGCTATAACTGGATTTCATTTGAAATATCTCTGAAAACTTATTATCTGATAGCCCGCATTACTAGGAGCTACTATAGCTAGAACAAATTAATTCGAGTAGATATGAAACATAAGCCTGCAAACCAGGCTATTTTGGGCGAGCGAGCGCTGAATATTCCATCGAGTGTTTATAAGTCGCCATCTTGGATTAGGGAAACATTGGAGGCTTGTGGCGAATGCAAAAGAACGACGAAGGGAGAGGGAGTCAGACAGAAACCCCGCCCCCTTCCTCGCCCTCTTTCACTCGCCCCAACTCTCCACGTTTGCGAGTCGAAGGAGATAAACAATCGCAAGCCAGAAACCGCCTGCATTGCAGGCTAATGAAACATTAGTTGACTTATACGAGCCAGGATAAACTTTCCTCGTTTACATCATGCGTGCTGTTAACCTCGTTCCCAGGGTCTGTAGGCGTGCTGTTTATGGTAAACTGGAATTTGAGGTGGACTTAGGGGAGACGAAATTTAAAGGCAATTTCTTGAAACCTAGGCGGGTTCGACTCGGCGGCTATGTTAACTAACGAATATTAACCCTATTTAGACCGGGCTTTTTTCTGGTCTTTTCAGTCCGGGGTATTCCCCCCCCCCCCCCCCCCCCCCCCCCCCTCCGTTACTCAGAGATTTTTTAAGACTAGAAACAGCGAAACTTGGTGGGTGGATGGTTCGTCCACAAATGTATATTTCGACGTATCAAGTACGTGATCATGACGTCATGCATGTGACGTAGATAACACGTCATGATTTCCGAATAGCCGCAATCTTGGATCCACCAACTTGGATTCTTTGCTTTTTCCAAAACGTCAGAAAACTACCAGAAATGACTCAAAAGTAATCAAAACCAATAAAGGAATGCTTTTGAGCATTCCTTTATTTAGGCGGCCCTTACTTCTACATTGAAAAAGTTATTAACGCTAACTCAATGTTCGCGGCGGGAAGATTTTAATTAAAGTAAGACGAGCCTTCTCTTTATCGATCAACGCATAATTATTTTCACGCTGTGTATTTAATCTCATCAGACCGGAAGAAACGCCCCAAAACATGTTTTCCCCTGTTTCTCGAAACTAAAATTTCAGCGAATGAAGCGCACGTTTTCAAGTTCGTTTGCAACGAATTTCCAACCTTTTTTCGCTGTAATTTGGGGAGAATGTTCTCCAATAGTCTGACCAAAAAAATTGTGACGGGGAATTTTAATTTTTTCCCTCCTTCGAAAGTTATGAGTATTTTCGTACAGAGAATGCACGTTTTGTCAACCCTCAAAGTTTAACTGTGTGTTAAAAGCTAACCAGACAAGTAATCAAAATTCCCCGACACAGTTTTTTAGAGAAAGGTGTCAAGAACATGTAGCGATGTTTTTCGCTTTCTCCCGTTCAATTCCGGCCGGAAACGAACTCGATTTGTGGACCAATATACTTTTTGAAATTGAGCGCTATATTCGAAACACGTTAATCGTTTTACTTAAAATGAATACATATTCGTAATCTACAATTCTTAAGCTTTCAGGAAATATATACTTTATTGGGGTTTTTGTTAAACCTCCGACCGTAAAACAGCGCCAACGCATGATGGTCATTTGGGGTATACTGATACCTTAAAAAAAATAGTGTTTGTGATGATTTTCTTTTGCCTGGCCCTAGCTATAGCTACCTGCAGTCCTGTAGGGATAGCAGACACAAGCTAGATACCAGACGCCAAGATGACTTCGAGCTCGTATATTACTAACTACTACCCGTACTTGGGCCGGCTTCACGGAACAAGAGGACGGGGAGTATGGTGCGCTAAGACTACATCCGACAGAACAGACTTCCTTCAAGTCGACATGGGCGTGGTACACGTTATCTGTGCAGTGGCAACGCAAGGTCGCAAAGATGGAGCAGAACATGTCACAAGCTACAAGCTGTTCCTCTCAACTGATGGAGCAAACTTCAACGCGTATAGTGAACAACATCAGGTCAAGGTAAAGAAGAAACGCAAATAAGGTTTACCGACAAATTTCGAATTTTCAGATATAATTCTTCGTTGTAATGATAATATAGCAACACGAGCAACATTGCAGTATTAGTACATGTTAACTGAACATGTACATCCCATTATTGTTTTGGGATATTTCTGTATCGATTATTCTTTTTTCTGACGTCTAATCCACTGAAGATGGCGGATTTAATGACGTCATTTCATGTAATTTTATGATCTCATAAGTGACAAATCTTCGGGGGCGGGAGTGGGGAAGGGGTTACCAACCCCCTTGTACGGTCGTGGGGTATGACTGGTGAAAACTTATAGTACCTCTCAGTATAACCTGTATTGAGATAGTTTTATATTTTATTATTACAGATATTTCAAGCAAACAATGATGCAACTAGCGTTGTCAAGAATTCGTTGACTAGTGCAGCTCGAGCAAGATTCGTTCGGTTTTTACCCCGTGGACACACGCTGGCCACCCTTGTATGAGAGTTTGAAGTATTTGTACAACAAATGGCTTAGACTGACCACGATTAGTCATTCCATCATGAAACTGCTGATGTACGTTTTTTGACTCGTTATACGTAGAGAAACAAAGAAGAACAACACTAAGTGGGTAATAAAAAAAAGTAAAAATATATTGGCTATATATACACAATCACTGTTGAACCCAGTAGTTTACGTTGTGGGCCATATAAAACACAGAAACAAATATTGTAAACGAACATAAACATTGTTAAGAATCCAAACCTGCAGGAGACAGACCAGTTGGCTATTTTGCAAGCGTGACCGAGGAGTTTGAACTCGGGACTACCGAGAACATATCCAGCTAGTGGCAGGGTGAAGGGCTTGTACCCGGGACCTCCGGATTACAGCGCCAACAGCACTCGGCTACGCTGCCTCCTCCGAGAATTTCAAAGACGGGGTCTTTGAAATTCTCGCCCTCAGAGGCCATGCACGATCCTCTTTGACCAGCCTCAATTTTCTGTAATCTGATTGGCTGGTAAAAGTAAACAAAAAACTGTCAAGAGAAAAGACAAGACAAAACGAGTACTCTATGCATGCTCAAAAAACCGGGCGACCGACCAGCGGTCGCGATTCTCGGCTCTGACCAAAATGATCGCGGCCTCTGAGAACGTAGTTGCCTGTTGCCAACCTCGTTCCCAGGGTCAACTCCGTTTTCAAGATGGCGGGCTGGCCCACAACCTTTCATTTGGAAATACGTTTTACTTTCACGTTCATTGTCTTGGAAATTAAACTCATTTCCACATGACATGTAGACTTTCTAAAAGCCCTTTCCAATATTATTATTTTTCCCTTTCGTTGGTTTTGGAGAAGACGACTTGTGGCAAGTATACATGACATGTTAATATGTTGTGCACCAGGACTCGTTTTTCAGAAGAGAGGCAAACGGCGATATTGACTGAGCCCGGGGAAAAATGCACAACAAGTTATCCGGGTTATTGAAAAAAAATCATTATATTATTTAGTTCCGAAACTCGACATTTTTATAAATTTTATAAGTTCGAGTGTTTTATGAATTAATTCACAGTGCGATTGGATATCATGTTAGAGTTTTGTGGTACCCACGAACACAGCTTGACTTTTAGCAAAACGTTCTCACGGTCAATTTGTAAAGCCAGGAAATTACACTCCTTTGGTCACAAACGTAATTAGTTCCTGCCAATAAACCACAGTTCACATCTGGCCTAGTTCAATTAACTTTTTTGTTAATTCGCCATAAATACCTTTTGTAAATTATGTCAAATACCTGATTGACTTAGGTGTGCCGAAATTATTTCTACAGTTCGGTTATGTTGCTAGAACGAAAATGATTTATAGTTCCTCTAGATAATAATAATAGTTTGTGTGATTATTTAGTTGTGTATTCGTTTAAAAAGTAAGCTGTCGACTTAGAGTAAGTACGTATACGTAGGACTACGGGAACTGTGGTTTCCGTCATCGAACAATGGAACACTCCTAAATCTCGCTTTAGCTACGCAAAATATATAGCATTGTTTTAGCTGTTTTGCTGATAAAATTAGGACCACGTTCGTTTAGGGTTAGTTAGACACATTCTGGCGCCTATGCGATGATTGGTACCAAAATCTACAGTTTTAAAATACAAGTTAGATGATCGAGCGAACCTTACACTTTCGGTTTCAAGCGTTATCTACTAAGTTTCTACTCTACGTTCGAAGCACGTCTTTGAATGTGTATCAAAGACGCCGCTGTTTGGAAGCCCTTCCGCTTATTTCTGAAAGAATGTACTTATAGACCAATCAGAGCTCAGTGCGCGGACGTGATTGCGAACGAATTTAATGGTCAGTTTTATAAGAGTTATCTAGTGAGAGGAGCTCGGAAATAAACAGCTGATCCAAAAGAAGAAGTATTTTGCCCACGTGCACTTGGTTATTCCCCCAACAAGGAGACCTAAAAATCTGCCCTGTAACATCTTAGATTCTAAGGTCAATTTTTAACAGTGTTTACGCCACATTATCAGTGAGTTTGTATTCAAACAGTTACTTGTTATTAGTAATGTTATTATGATCGATTTTCAATCAATGATTGAGGCAAATGTTCATCCACCTCCTTCATTGGCGCGCCTCGATCGTCTAGTCGGGTTAGAATTCAAACTCTCCCCAAGGCATGGCATGCCACACAAACAGACGAAACAGATATTTCAAATAAATGTATGGCATGTACATTTTGATTCCCAACTGGAAGGGGCAGACCAGTTGGCTATTTGCAATGCGTGGCATAATAAAATCCAGCTAGTGGCAGGATGGCGGGCTTGTACTCGACAGCGCCCCTAAACCAATCGGCCACGCTGCCTCCAAAAATAGGTTCCGTCTCTAATTTGTATCGATTGTACACAGACCAATTAGGCGCCTATCAGTCGTTCGAAACCCATTTAAGATAACGAACGCAAAAGGTTACATTATCGGTCTTATGCATTCGGCAGTACCCAATTATTATCCCGGATGGAGATGGACAATGAAGTAGTATCTCGCCCAAGAACACAATAAATACCGATAAAAAGATCCCGACCAGGCTGAACCAGGTTCCAATCCCAACCTCGTGATCTAGAGATTTCTAAGAGTCCAACGTAACTAGTTCCCAGTCGGTGTTCACAGAGGTGGGCCGACGGAGAGCTTGGGAACAAGGGTGCAATGTATTCAAAAAAATAAATATATATTTATATCGAGTGTCAGCTGATCCTCGGATGTGTTTCAACGCATCCTCTTTCTCGGGTTTCTTGAGCATCGTTCAGTGTAAAATGTCTCTCAAAGATCGTAGCTCTTCTGTGAGCCCAGGAACAGTGTTGTCAGTATTTTGTTTGCTTCTTTATTCCGCTGGATTCATTAGAATCGAGCTGAAGTTGAATGATCACGATCAAAGGTTGGTAGCTGTTGAGGAAGTCATTTTCTCAGTTCAAACAAGGAATAACGACGGCCCGCGGACACATCGAATGAAGGTATATTATTGTTTATTCCTGCATGTAACTCTAACAAGTAACAGATGTTTCGATAATCGATGATGTGCAAATAATCGTTTATATACAGAGCGTTATTTAACGAATGAGTGAGAAAACCCTCTCGCCTTCCCCTCCGGAGGGGGAGAGGAGGGGGGGGGGGGGGGGGGGGGGGGCGCTTCTCAAAACTCTTACTCTATTTTGGTTTGCCCTTCCTCAAATAAGTGTCCCTCATAAATTTATGACATGCTCGAGGTTTCTTGCCTCGAGAAAACTTGAAAATAAAATAAAATCATATCCGGATACTTTACACACATGTAAGTTTCATTACTATTGCGTGAATAATTTTGAGATGCATGGTAGTTGGGGCGGGGAGGAGGGAGAGGGTTGGGGTGCATTTTTTCCCCAAAGTCCCCCCCCCCCCCCCCCCCCCTCCCCCACCCCCCCCGCCCAGCTAGCAGAGTCGCTTCGATCTTTCGTATCATTTTCAAGGAAAGATCGAAGTCACTCTGCAAGCAGGGTAAGAGTTGGCAAAAGATAAATAAAACGACACTCAATATTCCCAGAGACTGAAATTCTTACCTTCGCAGCATGAAATATCAGATGTTATCAAGTCATGTTTCCTGTGAGGTTTGTATCGAGTGTAAAGGTCATTCGCAGCGGAAGACAACAAGGAAAATATCACGATAAATCAATTATGTTTTATGAAGTACACACTTTCCTCACCGTGAATCGAAGGAAACTTAAAAATAACAGTTTACTAAGTTAGAAAAACACCAAACATATAACAAACCAAGTGAGATTGTGAAGACTTAGACGTCTTAGACGTATTACAAACGATCAACCTGAAAAAAGAAGGCTTAATTGTTTCAAGATGCGCCACTTGTGACTTCATATTTATAATCGATTCACTTTGGCGACCGGCAATAGAGAGGTTTTCAATTGAGTGTCCAAACTGATACGGAATTATTTTGGTTTTACTATACAACCCTCTGCAAGAGAGGATAATCTAAGAGAACACATTCCCATGCCCCATGATAGTTTTTTCAAATCTATTTTAAGCTTCGCGCCATGCTGTGAAAGTTATTTTAGTTCTCGTCCCCATGGTCCGCGCGGCCAATGATCAGAGGATCAGAAGTCATTGCGAATATTTTTCTCGCCGTTGTGTTGACGTCCATCTACTGAAATCGTAAATCGAAATTTAAAGATGTGATCGCGTTTCTATAATTTCATTACGTCATTACAACTTACCAATCAGGTGTCTTCCTTAAAATAGCCGCGCAGTATGACCACGCGCTAAAATAGATTGAAAAAGATTATCATTGGAAGAGGCCCATGTATGGGGGATGTGTTTCTCTTAGATCATCCTCTCTGGCCCTCTCTGATTGGTTAAAAAAAATCGTGCCAGCTATTCAACCAATCACATGCAAAACCAAAACCAATCGCACAACTTGGTAAGGCACCAGGGCGCTGGAAAGGATGGGCGGTGAAACGCGCACTGCGCTCTTGTGCGATGTTCGATGCGGAGCGAGACTGGGTCGAGCGCGCTCGAGAGCGCTCGAGTTCAAAACATGTCGGCAAATTAAGTTCAATAGCTGATGCAGAAAAGGGTTTGCTACAAGAGAACGGTAACGGTGAACCAAATTCGCCGTATTATGGAGAGAAAAACAGTGTACTGACGTCTATAGCGTGTAACTAAAAAAGTTCAAAAAAGTTCAAAATGAAATTTGCATCGATGAAAAAGCGAAGGTTGCTCTATGCATACGCCGAAAAATTAACGTTTTGTTTGGTTTAGATCGCAGGCAATTAAACGTCTGTCTCTTCGTGCCGACACTAAAAGAGCGACGCCTTTCGAAGCAACTCGACTTATTTTAAATAAAATCGTTCTTGATTTTACATATTGAACCCATTCTTTATTGCTTACAGCTTTACCATGCAACATTTTGACATAAGCTAACTGGAAATCCCGTACCGTTTCTCTTGTAACAATTCATTTTCTGTATCAGCTATTGAACTTCATTTGCCGACATGTTTTTGAGCTCGAGCGCTCTCGAGCGCGCTCGATCCAGTCCCTCTCCGCATCAAACATCGCACAAGAGTGCAGTGCGCGTTTCACCGCCCATCCTTTCCAGCTCCCTGGTCACACGCGTTTTTTCGCACTTGACACCCGTTACATGATTTTGCTTCGAGTTCTTATTCAGGCTCATTGCTTCGTTTACGTTTGTTGTGATTGGCCATTGTAAGACTTGTAATGGATTAGGTTTTGGTTTTACAACACTCATTTGAAAAACCGCTCTATGACCCTCTATTAACTTACAGACAAATTTTAAATTATTCTTGGCTTACTGAGAATTGGCTGGGATCATTTCCTAACTGTTACGACCTGAGATTCTTGATAATAGAAATTGATCAATCTGTTAGTTGTAGATTCGCCAACAGACAAATTAAGTGATGGCTTACAACACCAAAGACTCGCAAGGAGTGCTTCAGAATCTTCGCCAACCAATGACACAGCTTACATTAGAGGACTCCTGGAGGACATTTTAACTTCCAGCATCAAGATTTGCGAAGACGTGGAAAGCGGAACTTCTGCCCGACTGGACGACCGGGACCACCTGGGAGGACTGGGCCCAAAGGTGCCAGAGGCGACCGAGGAAGAGTGGGTAAGAGGGGTTCGCGAGGAATGATGGGACAACCAGGTAGAAGTGGAAAACAAGGAATTGTGGGACCACCAGGAATAAAAGGAGAACAAGGAATTAAAGGAGAAATCGGGGCACCGGGTGTCCCAGGGATTAAAGGTGAACCGGGAGAATCCATTTTCTGCACCAAAAGTGACAATTTCTTCACCCCAACTGACTGTTAACGAAAGCAACACTGCTGCTCTCTTTTGCTCTGCTTCGGGAAATCCCGCTCCTCAAGTATCTTGGTCCAAGCTCAATGGCTCGTTACCTAAGCAACAGAACCACAGTGACGTCAGAGGGCCTGATACAGATAAATGGTGTGCGCACAGAGGATGCTGGGATGTATAAGTGCGTGGCGAGTAATGTTTATGGGAAGCGATGGAAAAGTCGCGAATCTCGTTGTTCAAAGTAAGTTAGAGAAAATTACAGTAACGTTGCACAGACTACCTAAGAAATTGAGTTGTATTTGTTACTGGACTCTTGTCCAACAATGAAAATTAGTTATTACAAAAATAATCCCAATAATCCCCTAATGTACTGACATTTAACAGGAGCCCATCACTAGGAGCGAGCAACTCCGACACTAACGCCTATGTCACAGCGTTTTTACAGACCGGTTTATTTTTAGACTCCTTTTTCCCGGAAAATGTGTTTCTGGCCCCATGTGTAATATGAAATGAAAATAAAAGACAATTAAAAAGATGGCGACCTAATTACGGCCTTTGTTACGCCGCGGTAACGCCAATTAATGATTACAAAGGAAAAACGTTTGATTGTCTGGTGGGAATACGAATTCGCGGGAAAAGCGAATCTAAAAATAACCTGGTCTGTAAGAACGCTGTGACACGAATCCAGTCCAGTTGCTCGCTCCTAGTGATGGGATCCTGCATTTAATTAACTTGAAACATAGCTAAACATTTTAGTGTGTCAACATTTTGTTAATAGATATTGATGTTTCCATGGCAGCCACGTTTTGCTAGACAAGTTTTTACCCAAATTTAAAATTACCTGAACGTTTCTTGCAGCAGATTGAGAGTTTTAGATCATTTTAGCATCCTGTTAGAGCGGTTTTCAATTGAGTGTGGTAAAGCCCAAAACAAAGCAACTATATAATGACCAAATCACAACAAACGTTTGCAACAATCCACTGATAACCAATGAGAACCCAAATAAAAATACTCGTAACCGCGCCAATTGCAAGCGCGGGAAAACGCGCGGGACCAAGTCGCGATATTGGTTTTGGTTTTGGTTTTGGTTTTGGTTTTGGTTTTGGTTTTGGTTTTGGTTTTGGTTTTGCATTTGATCAGTTGAGTAGGTGGTGGGAGATTTTAAACCGATCATATTGCGTAATAAAAACAATTCCGGGTTACTTTCGACACTATCTCATTTGAAAACCGTTCTATATGTGACATATCAGTTAGTATTTGAGGGAGTTATTTATACACGGCTTCTCAAACTCATTTACGAGGGACTGATCCTAACCGTGACAGAGGTTTGGATACGTAGTCTTAATAAGAATATATTTCGCGATTTTATTCTCTGTTTACTCCTCAGTTTTTGTTTCGATTGAGAAGATATTTCAAACACTCGAGACAGTAGTTTCATCAGCTGTCCAAACACCTCGACTTTCGCAAAAAATACTCCGCTGCGCGTCGTATTTTCAACTCTCTTCTCGGTGTCTGGATATCCCGATGAAACATTGTCTCTCGTGTTTGATAAATTACTTACTGTGTTTTCATCTACTCTTGTATCAGGTTCGCCCAAAATGTCTCTCCTTGCTGGCCCGTCATACGTAGCGATCGGTAAATCAATCACGCTTCCAAAATGCAACGTCACCAGTCTCCCAACGGCCAGGATCGTCTGGACAAAGATTTCAGTTCCTGAGAAACATTCTCGAATGAGAGACGACGGTAATGGACAGCTGTCAATTACAAACGCCCTTAAAATGGATTCTGGATTTTACCAGTGCAGGGCCACCAACAAGATTGGAGTTAGTTTGGCTATAACGCATCTTATTGTAGTTGGTATGCCTGTGTTCACCGTAAGGCCGCCTTCACAACTTGATGTCAAACACGGTCAAAACATCACTGTCCCCTGCCAAAGCCATCGGTGAGCCTAAACCCAAAGTAACGTGGCTCAAGGAAAACGGTGTTCTGCCATCTGGTAGATCGGAAGTTAGCACCGATGGAACGTTGGAAGTTTGGCAAGTTAAACATGAAGACTCTGGTACATACACTTGTGTGGCATCTTCAGTAGCTGTGGCCTCTTCTTCCTTCTCCATGCAGGTAACTGTTCCAAAGGTATGGTGTGTTCCCTACTTATACAAAATATATAAACACGTATCACAGTCAAATTTGTATCAAGCGGTGACACTCTCTATTAAACGGTCTGTTGTCGAGGTCTTGAAAATTATACCAACTCATTATTTATTTATGTAATAACCTTTTCAGTTTCATTCATCGAGCGAGCAGTTAAAAGGTATGGTGTGGCTACCTACTTATACAAAATATCTAAACACGTATTACAGTTAAATTTGTATCAAGCAGTTTTTCTCTATTCAACGGTGTGTTGCCTAGGTGTCGGAAATTATACACCACTTAATTATTGTAATTAGATCCAAGTTTACCGCCTAACTCATTTACACTTGAGCTGAGTATACGAGCTGTGCCTGGATATCTCTACAAAAACTTAACCGTCTGATAGCCTACATTACAAGAAAAATAAATAAAGGATCCGCGTATAGTGAAACATTTGTTGACTTTCACTGGTCAGGATAAACTTTCCTCGGTATGTTTCTAAACTACTTGCTGTTGATGGTACACTGGAATTTGAGGTGGACTTTAATAGGGGGACGAAATTTAAAAGCAATTTATAGAAACCCGGGCGCCCGACTGTGCTATGTTGACTAACGAGTATTATTAAAGTAGCAATTCTGCTCCAGAGCCTTAGCCTGCGTGACCAGGCTTTTGCCTTTTTCTGCATGACAATTAAATAACCCTTTTTTCGCGCTTCTCCCCATTCTCCACGCGGCTCAGATATGCTCGTGAATCATAATAAGCCTGGTGATATGGGCTACAAGGATCTAAGATCGTAAGAGACAATAATAATATGGGCCAAGTGTAAAATAGAGCAACACTCTCCACAGCTCTCGTTCTTTTGACTGTCGTTAGCGCGTTTGGAACTTAGCTATCTCAACCTGCTGATTTTGACAGCTTAAACATGCTAAAAAATAATTATCCATAGAAGTCATTAAATAAAATAGAGTTTGTGATGATTTCTTTTGTCTGGCTCTAGCTATAGTTACCTGCAGTCCTGTAGGGGTAGCAGACACAAGCAAGATACCAGACGCCAAGATGGCCTCAAGTTCATATAATAGTTACTACCCTCCGTACAACGGCCGGCTTCAAGAAACAAGAGGAAATGGAGGATGGTGCGCTAAGACTGTATCTGACAGAAACAGACTTCCTTCAAAGTCGACATGGGGCGTGGTACACGCTATCTGTGCAGTGGCAACGCAGGGAGCATCATTTTGGAGCACATGTCACAAGCTACAAGCTGTTTTCTCTCGACTGATGGAGTAAATTTCAACGCGTATAGTGAACAACATCAGTTCAAGGTAAAGAAGAAACGCAAATAAGTTTAACCCAACTTTCGAATTATATTTCCCAGTTTTCTTGAGCAACATTACGTATTAGTACATTTTAACATCCCATTTTGTTGTTTTGGGATAATTTTGTATCGATTTTTGCTTTTTCTGACGTCTAATCCACTGAAGATGGCGGATTTAATGACGTCGTTTGGCATCATAATTATTATGACCTCATAGTCATAACTATCATTTTTTATATTGCAGAATTAGCTAAAAACAAGGACATAATGCTTTCGGGGGCGGGAGTGGGGAAGGGTTATCAACCTCCTTGTATGGTCGTGAGGGTATTACTTTGGATATAAAGTCGAATACCGTTAAGCGGCCACCCTCGGGAAATGGCAAGTGGCTGCTTAATAGGAGTTGGCCGCTTAATCGGGTTTTATTTACAAAATGGCCGCTTAATCGGGGTTGGCCGCTTAATAGGTGGCCGCTTAATTGGGGTTCGACTGTACGTCCGAGGTTTGAAATTGAAACTGTTTTCTCAGTATAACCTGAATTAAGATAGTTTTATCTCTTTTTATTACAGATATTTCAAGCAAACAAGGATGGATATAGCGTTGTCAAGAATTCGTTGACTAGTGGCAGCTCGAGCAAGATTCGTTCGGTTTTACCCCGTCACATTCTCGTTCCACCCTTGTATGAGTGTGAAATATTTGTACAACAAATGGAGTAGGACTGACTACAGTTAGTAATTCCATCATGTAACTGCTGATGTACGTTTATATACTCTGTTATACGTAGAGAAACAAAGAAGAACAACACTAAGTGGGTAACAAGAAAAACTGAAAATGTATTGGCTTTACACAATTACTGTTAAACCCAGTAGCTTACATTGTACATGGGCCATATAAAACACAGAAACAAATATTGTAAACGAACATAACATGGTTAAGAATCCCAATTGGCAGGAGACAGACTAGTTGGCTCTTTTACAAGCGTGACCGAGGAGTTGAACTCGGGACTACCGAGAACAAATCCAGCTAGTGGCAGGATGGAGGGCTTGAACCCAGGACCTCCGATTACAGCGCCCTACACCACTCGGCTACGCTGCCTCCTCATAATTTCAAAGTCCCCGTCTTTGAAATTCTCGTCCTCAGAGGCCATGCACGATCCTCTCTGACCAGCCTCGATTTTCCTGGAATCTGATTGGCTGGTAAAAGTTAAAAAAAAAAAAATGTTAAGAGAAAAGACAAGAGAAAACGAGTACTCTATGCATGCTAAAAAAATCGGGCGACCGACAAGCGGTCGTGGTCGGTCGCCATTCTCTGTTCTGCCAAAAGGATTGCGGCCTCTGCAACGTAGTTGCCTTTTGCCAACTCGTTCCCAGGGTCTATTCCGCTTTCAAGATGGCGGCTGACCCACAACCTTTCATTGGAAATACGTTTTACTTTCACTTTCAATGTCTTGGAAATTAAACTCATTTCTCGTTTTTAAAAGAGAGGCAAAAGGCGATATTGACTGAGCCCGGGGAAGAATGCTCATTGAGTTATCCGGGTTATTGAAAAAAAAAAGTTATATTATTCAGTTCCAAACTCGACATTTTTATAAATTTTGCCGAGTTCGAGTGATTTATGAATTAATTTACAGTGCGATTGAATATCATGTTAGAGTTTTGTGGTACCCACGAACACAGCCTCCTTGTCACTCAATTCGCCCACGTAGCCAACTGTTTTAGGACTTTTAGCAAAACGTTCTCACGGTCAATTTGTAAAGCCAGGAAATTACAGTCCTTTGGTCACCAACGTAATTAGTTTTCCTGCCAATAAACCACAGTTCACATCTGGCCTAGTTTAATTAACTTTTCGTAAATTCGCCATAAATACCTTTTGTAAGTTTATGTCAAATACCTGATTGACTTAGAAGTGCCGAAATAATTTCTACAGTTCGGTTATGTTGTTAGAACGACAAGGATTTATAGTTCTCTGATCTAGATAATAATAATAATAATAGTTTGTGTGATTATCTATTGTAAGTAACTCTAGTGTATTCGCTTAAAAAGTAAGCTGTACATGTCTTACGAGTAAGAATACGTGTGCCTAGGATTTGAAAAACTACGGGAACTGTGGTTTCCGTCATCGAACAATGGAACACTCCTAAATCTCGCTTTAGCTACGCAAAATATATAGCATTGTTTTAGCTGTTTTGCTGATAAAATTAGGATCACGTTCGTTTAGGGTTAGACGCATTCTGGCGCCTAGGCGATGATTGATACCAAAAATCTACAGTTTTAAAATAAATGTTAGATGAACAAACCTTACAATTTCGGTTTCAAACGTTATCTACTAAGTTTCTACTCTAAGTTCGAAGCACGTCTTTGAGTATCAAAGGACGCCGCTGTTTGGAAAAAATTCCGCTTATTTCTGAAATAATATGCTTATTGACCAATCACAGCTCAGTGCGCGGACGTGGTGCGAACGAATTTAATGGTCAGTTTTTGCTAAGAGTTCAGTCTAGTTAGGTACCGGACACGGAAGAGCTCGGAGCTCGGAAATAAACAGCTGATTCAAAGAAGAAGTATTTCTGCTCTCGTCACGGTACTTGGCTAATCCCCCAACAAGGAGACCTAAACATCTGCCTTGTAACATCTTAGATTCTAAGGTCAAATTTTAAAAAGTGTCTACCCCACATTGATTTTTGATTCAAAGAGTTATTTGTTATTAGTAATGTTATTATGATCGATTTTCAATCAATGATTGGGGCAAATTTTCATCCACCTCCTCTCTCGGTGACGCGCCTCGATCGTCTAGTCGGATTAGAACCCTGCGTTGTGGCCGATTATTTTTTAATTGTATAAAATTAAAACTATCCTCAAGGCTAGTTAACAGTCATGCCACTCAAACAGACGAAACAGATATTTCAAATAAATGTAACATGTTGATTCCCAACCGGCAGGGGCAGACTTCGAAGTGTGGCAGAATTAAATCCAGCTAGTGGCAGGATGGCGGGCTTGTACCCGCCAGCGCCCTAAACCAATCGGCCACGCTGCCTCCAAAAATAGGTTCCGTCTCTAATTTGTATCGATTGTACACAGACCAATTGGGCGCCTATCAGCGTCCTTCGAAAGGTTACATTATTGTCTTATCTCGCCTAGGGGGGTTCTACGGTAAAATAAGTCACTCAAAGGGAGGGGGTGGGGGGGGGTGGGTCTTAACATTTTATTTTTCAAGTCACCATATTACATTGGCGAATCCATACCTATTTATAAGGTGGGGACGGAATCCGAATAATTTTTTTTTTTTCCGGCACTTCGGGCCTTCATCAGACCTGAAAACTAACACACATGCTCTTTTCCTTCTCGCTATTTGTCTGTTGAAACATTGCTACGGAGATGATGTTTGTTCCAGACGGCGGATGTCCAACAATTAAACTTGCTTCTTTCTGTTATAAAGATTTTTAATCCACATGATGCGTGTAGAGAAAAATGTAGCGTACTTGTTATAAAGGTGTGTGTATACTGTGGGGGGGGGGGGGGGGGGGGGGGGGGGGGGGGGGGGGCTGGGGGGGCGGGGGGGGGCAATAACTAAATTTCACTCCTTTTAGGACGGGGGGGGGGGGTTTTGCTATAACCTAATATTGGCTTACCTATGAAGGGGCCATTTTTCCAACACCCCCATCCTGATAATTATTGCAACAGTCCCTTAAAAAAGATCTCGCGGAACGCAGGTTCCAATCCCCAACCTTGTGATCTAGAGTCCAACGGTACCCTACTTCCCAGGCGGCTGTTCATAGAGGTGGGCCGAACAGGAGAGCCTTGGGGAAAAAACAAAGGGTGCAATCGTATTACACAAAAAAATATATAGATTTATAGTGTTATATCGAGTGTCATGCTGATCCTCGGATGTGTTTCAACGCATCCTCTTTCTTCGGGTTTCTTGAGCCATCGTTCAGTGTAAAATGTTCCTCTCAAAGATCGTCAGCTCTTCTGTGAGCCCAGGCACAGTGTTGTCAGTATTGTGTTTTTGCTTCTTTACTCCGCTGTATTCATTAGAATTCGAGCTGAAGTTGAATGATCACGATCAAAGGTTGGTCAGCTGTTGAGGAAGTCTATTTCTCGGCTCACAACACGGAATAAACGCACGGCCGCGGATACTTTCATTCGAATGAAGGTATCTACTATAGTGTGTTCCTATGCTGTATTTCGTATAATTCCAATACAAGTAACAAATGTTAGGATAATCAACGTGCGAATATTCCGTTTAACGCGTCATTTTATTTAACGCGGATTGTCTCAAAGATTGTCCCTTTTAGTTTTTATCCGTTCGATGGCATTTTTTATCCAAGGCAACCGATCGTACTCCTCCCCCCGGGACCTACGAACGCCCAAAAAATAGCCCAGGCATTTTATTCTGAACGTTACCCCTGTCTTAGCACAGAGTGCACTTCCCCCGATCTCTCCGAAAGATTGAAGCACCTCTCTGCTAGCAGTTTTTTTTTCGGTGGTAAGGTCTGGTCAGAAGACAAGATAAGATATAATAAAGCGATGACTAAAAAATGACACTCAATATTTCTCAGAGGACTTTCGAACAAAATCCTTCCCTTCGCAACTATGAAATATCCCAGGCCTGTATTTAGTCATGTATCCTGTGAGGTTGTTTGTTATCGAGTGTAAAAGGTCATTCGCAGCGGAAAAAAAAGAAGAAGGAAAAAGGAAAAGAAGAGCAACAAGGAAAATGTCACGATAAATCAATTCATGTTTTATGAAGTACAAACTTTCCTCACCGTGAATCGAACGGAGGATAACCCCAAAATAACAGTTTAGCTAAGTTTAGAAAACACCAAAGATATAACAAGACCAAATTAAGATTTGTGAAGACACGTTGGACGCGTCTTAAACGCGTCTTGACGGGTTGTTACGTTAACAAACGGATCAACCTGAAAAAAGAAAGGCTTAATTTGTTTCCCCAAGATTGCGCCCACTTGTGACTTGCAGATTTATAATCGACCCCTTTCACTTGCCAGATCCGTCAATAGAGGCGCGTTTTTCAATTGAGTCCCACCCCCCCTCCCCCTCGTGTCAAAACTGATACAATAGATTTTTGGTCTCCGTTTTGGGGTTCATTTGTTACCTTTACAAACTCTCTCTGATTGTTTAAAAAAAAAAAAAATCGCTGCAATAACTTATATTCAGCCAATCAAACTGAAAAACCAAATACCAATCGCCCGTCTTGGTCCACACCAGGTCGCTGGAAAGGGCTATGGGCGGTGAAACGGCGCACAAAGCCGCTCTTGTGCATATGTTTGATTGTGTCAGATGCGAGGGGACTGGGTTCGGAGCGCGCTCCGAGGAGCGCTTCGAGTTTCAAAAAACATGTCAGCAAATTAAGTTCATATAGCCTTGATGCTGAAAAGGCGATTTGCTCACAAGGGAAACGGTACGGGATTACCACTAGTTTTTTGTAGCCAATGGAAGCATGACCCAAATGTTGGTAAAAAACTTTTTGAGCAATAAAGAATGGGTTCAAGGGGTGATTTAAAATCAACAACGACGCGTTTTTTTTTAAGTGTGAGAGCAAAAAGACAGAACCGTTAAGTGCCTGCGAATTTAAGATCAAACAAAAACGGTAAATTTTCGGCGTATGTATAGAAACAACCTTCGCTTTTTCATCGTGTTGTAAAATTTTCATGTTTCATGTGTGAGACTTTTGAGTTAGACGCTCTAGACGTCAGTGCACAGTTGTTTCTGCATTATTAAGGTGAAATTGGTCCATTTGACGTTGTTGTTTGTGCAGACCGGACGGCTAAGAAATGTACCAGCATGCTAAAACGCCAAGTGACAGAGCCGTTTGTACGAGAAACGGCACAAAACAATAGGTTTATTAGCAGTACAATGGCTTCGCATTTGCGTTTTTTGTACATATTGAGTATCATTGTTCTTAGCCGTTCTCTGCAAAAACTACAACGTCCAAATGACCCAATATGGCAACCAGTATTTTTATGGAGAGAAACAAACAGTGTACTGACGGTCTTTAGCGTGTAAACTAAAACAGTTCAAAAAAGGGTCAAAATGAAATTTGCACCACAGACGAAAAAAAGCTAAAGGTTGCCTCTATGGCATAACGCCAGAAGATTAACCCGTTTTTGTTTGTTTGGTTTAGTTCGCAAGGCACATTAACGTCTGTCTTTTTCGCACCGAGACACTTAAAAGAGCAACGCGTTTCGAAGGTCAGCTCGACTTAATTTTTAAATAAATAAAATCCGTTGTTTGACTTTTACATACTGAACCCATTCTTTATTGCTTAGGCCGGCTTTCCCAACATTTTGACATGTTCATTGTAGCAAAAACTAAGTCGGAACATCCCGTACGCGCTTTCTCTTGTAACCATCCCTTTTGCCTGTATCAGCATATTGAAACTTCATTTGCCGACAATGTTTGAAAACTTCGAGCCCTCTTCGAGCGCGCTCGTAACCCCAGTCCTCGCTCCGCATTATAACATCGCACAAGAGCTCAGTGCGCGTTTACACCGCCCATCCTTTCAAGCGCCCTTTGGTCACCCGACGCGTTTTTTTTCCCGCGCTTGGCACCCGTTACGTGATTTTTCGGCTTTCGCGTCGTTTCTTATTGGGTTCATTGCGGTCGCTTTTACGTTGTTGTGATTGGTCTCATGGTGTAATTGATTAGGTTTTGGTTTTTACGACTCTCTCTCATGTTGAAAACCGGCTCTATGAGCCCCTCTATCAACAAACACGCTTCAGTTAAATTATTTCCCTTGGGCTTGCTGATAAACCCGGCTGCGATCATTTCCTAACTGTTTGTCGACCTGAGAGTGCGTGATAATTATATAGGAATTGATCAATCTTTTAGGTTTGTAGATTCGCCAACAGCCTAAATTAGGCGATAGGCTCTTACAAAACACCGATACGACTTGCAAGGAGTGATTCAGAAATCTTCGCCAACCAACGACACCAGCTATACATTAGAGGCTCAATCATGGAAGACATTAATTTTAACTTCGGCAGGCATCAAAGATTTTGGCGAAAAGACGTGGAAGGCGGCAACTTTCTGCCCGACCTGAGGAGCGACCGTGAAACACCTGGAAGGACTGGGGCCCAAAGGGTGACAGAGGCTAACCGAGGTAAGAGGTGGGGATCTTGTGTTCGCGAGGACATGATGGGACAGCCAGTAGTAGAAAGTGGAAAAAAAAAAAAAAAAAAATAAGGGATTGTGGGACCACAAGGGAATTAGAGGAGAAAAGGGAATTAAAGGAGACACGCGGGGCACCCCGGGTATCCCAGGGATATAAAGGTGAACCCGGGATGAATCCATTTTTCTGACACAACGCAAAAGTGACAATCTCTCCTTCGAAAAACTGGACTGTAAACGAAAGCAACACTGCTGCTCTCTTTTGGCTTTCTGCTTCGGGAAATCCCGCTACACCAAGTAGTCTTGCGTCCAGGCTTCAATGGAATCGTTACCTAGCAACAGGACAAAAAGTAGTGACATCACGAGGGACCTGCATTAAGATAAATGATGTGCGCCACAGAGGATGCTTTGCTGGATGTATAAAGTGCGTGGCGAGTAGTAGATGTTTATTGGCGAAGTGAGGGAAAGCCGATGGAAAAGTCGCGAATATCGTTGCGTTTCCAAAGTAATGCCAAAGATGAAATCACAGTAACCATTACTCTGACTACCATGAGACATTGAGTTTTATTTGTTACTTGGACTCCTGTCACAAAAATGAAAGTATTTATTTAAATATTGGATCCCGCGAGAATTCTTCTGACTTAAATTTAATGCTAACTGGAAAACCTAGCTACTCTAAAACATTTTAGTGTGCCAACATGTTTGTTGACAGGCATGTTTCTACCCAAATTTTGAAATTACCTGAAAGTTTCCTTGATGTAAGATGGGGAGTTTTAGATTATTTTAGCATCCTGTTAGATGCTGTTTTTAAGCTCAATTGAGTGTCGTAAAGTCCAAACACAAAACCCAAAAGCAGTTTATTATAATGACCCAAATCACAACACAAAACGGTTTGCAAACAATTCACTGGAGAACCATGAAAACCAAAATACATAACAACGTAAACCAGCGCCAAACGCGGGAAACGCGGCGGTCGAACAAGTATCTAGCGTATTTGCTACTCGAATGATTGAGGTGGGGGGGGGGACTTGCT
>MU827788.1:443678-537863 GCA_029204205.1 Desmophyllum pertusum | reverse complement strand
AGAGGCTGGGATAGCGTAGTTTTGGCTTGTTATCCACTGGAAGTAGCGAGTTTACAAACAAGACAACGGAACACGGGACCAGGACCCGGTGTGTTTGCAATGTTTTGTTAACAGCTATCCCAGGGGGGTTTGGGGAAAGCGATTTATCTCGGAATCCGGTGGATATCGTTAATCTTCACCCTTTTGAAACAATTGTGGGCCAGGAGTATAAATGTTACCGACAAGAAGAGCCATTTTCTTTCTTTCAACAACCTTTCACCATCTGTTTCTAAATTTCAAAACAAGTCAAGCAGGGTGCAAAACCTTTCATATGAAAATAAGTTTTACTCCAAGTTACATTTTCATGCAAATCCAACTCCTTTTCATTTGGGATTGGTTCGCACCCAGGACCTCGGTATGAAGCGGTAAGGCCAAAGGCAATGGAAAGTATCTATTGTTGGGACAACCAAACTGGGGTGGTGTGGCAACTCTGGTCGAGTGAAGATTTGAAATTTGTGAAATTTGTTCCTTGAACTTAATTTAAAAATGCCTTGAAACCCACCAATGAAACATGTTTTAAGAGGAAATAGAACTAACTAACTCTCTCCACTGGGGTTGAAAACATATTGGTAGACGCATAAGTCCATGCTCTCAACCATTCTTATTATAATATACTCGCCCAACAGGATATTGCAATTATTTGGACAATCTGATTGGTTCCCTACTCTCTACCGAGCATATGAGTGCAATGTACCATACTACCTTATTTGGGAAGTAGCCCGCTAATTAAAACGAGTTTGGTGGGGCAGCCACGTGTACCCAACGTAATGCAAAGTCATGTTTTTCAAAAAGTAATAAAAAAATCACTCCACATTTCCCCCCCCCCCCCTTTCCTCCCCTCCCCCCCCACATTTTCCTTTTTCTCCCCTTCACCCCACATTTTCCCCCTTCTCCCTCCCTTTTCTCCTTTCCTCCCCACTGGTTTTCCTTTCCTTTCCCTTTCTTTTCCTCGTCTTTCTTATCCCTTTTTCCTCTTTTTGTTTTTCTTACCACCGTCAGATAATTTCTCAATTGCAGTACATTATGTACCTCGTTGGTGAGTTAATTAATATCATTAACAAAAGAATGTAATTATATACAGGTTACTTGAATTTCCTAATACTGCAAAATGATTACGTTAAACTAAGGATTATTATGGCCTCAGCAATGTGACACTACGAAAAATCGCCGTGGTTTATTTCGTGCTCAGGAAACTGAATTACGAGGGTTGGCCGTAAGTCGTGTAGGCGCACGTATTCGAAAGGTGAGTGCACTACGTCGTAGGGTCCTACTTTTTTCTTCTCCATATTCTTCCACTCTAGCATCGTGAGCGGGCCTGGCTGTTGAGCAATTGACATCGCAAGCGTGGTGTGTGGAGAACGTTTTTGGACTGGCGTCTGGAAAGGTGCGCTCCTGAAATGCGCGAGAAAATTTCCACTTTTAGTCTTCTCTTGCGACGAGAAGGTGGGGGCTACGGAAGTTTGGTACTGACAAGGCGCACACGCACGTGTGTGTAGCAAAGGTTGCGTGCGGAGAAGAGGACTCGCTATCAACTTTTCTTTTTTCATGCAAAACGTCTCTATCGCGTCGCGTCCTTCTCGCGCGAGATATTTCACACTCGCCACTGATGCACTCGATATCTGAGAAAAATTAGGGAACATTATCTCAGTAGTCCCTACGTGTATTGTAACAGCTCGCAGTTATCAGCTGTGTTGCATATTGCCATACCACTTATGTTACGTCTCGGGTGCAAGGAAACAACTAACCAAACCAATCGTAAAAGCTTTTGTTCATTTATCATAAACATCACCTATCTGAAATCTTACAGTTGACCCGAAAGGTCCCCCTCGCCCGGCAGGGTCAAATAATATTTTGTGTTTTTTTTTTTTGTTATTTTTGAAAAAAGTATGCCAAAAAAATACGAGGTTAAGGATGCCTTCTTTCGATTTCACGGACCCGCCCCTCTCCTTTCCCGGTTTTTTATATCTTTCCCTCGTGTTTTTTTTCCCCCTTTTTGTTCCGGCTTCCGCCGCTACGCTTTTCTGTTTTTTTCCTTTCCGGTTCCCCCTTTTTTTCGGTTTCCTGGGGGGCAAAATTTTCATAAAAAATGGTCGAGTTTGGAGGACTGAATAATATAAACTTTTTTTTTTGCAATAACCAACCCGTATGAACTCAATGAGCATATCTTCCCGCGGGCTCAGTCAGTCATATCGCCTTTTGTGGGGTTTGCCTCTCTTGCTTTTTAAAAAACGAGAAATGGATTTTACTTTCCAAGGACATTGTGACAGTGGAAAGTAAAACGTAATTTCTCAAATGAAAAGGTTGTGGGTACACCAGCCATCGTTGAAAGCGGAATAGACCCTGGGGGATATGCTGGGGGAGTTGGCAACAGGCAACTACGTTCTCAGAGGGCCGCGCTCCTTTTTTTTGGAACAGAACAGGAGAATGGCGAACCGAAAACAGAACCAACATGGCGACCCCGCTTGTCGGTCGCCCGCGATTTTTTGAGCATGCATTAGAGTACTCTTTACTACTCTACTTACTCTGTTTTCTCTTGGTCTTTTCTCTTAAACATTTTTTTGTTTTTGTTTTTTTTGTTTTTTTTTTTTTTTTTTTAACTTTTTGTTTTTTGTTTTTTTTTTTTTTTTTTTGTTTTTTTTAAAACCCCCAAAAGGCCAATCAGATTCCAGGAAATCGAGGCTGGTCAGAGAGGATCGTGAAAAAACATAGGCCTCTGAGGACGATAATTTCACAAAGACGGGGACTATTATGAGGAGGCAAAGCGTGGCCGAGTGGGTGTAGGGCGCTGGGGGGGGTAAATCGGAAGGTCCTGGGTTCAGGCCCTCCATCCTGCCACTAGCCTGGATATGTTGCTGCGGTAGTCCCGAGTTCAACGCCTCGGTCACGCTTGTAAAGAGACCAACTAGTCTGCCTCCTGCCAATTGGGATTCTTAACCATGTTATGTTCGTTTACAATATTTTTTTTCTGTGTTTTATATGGCCCATGTTACAATGTAACCTACTGGGTTTAACAGTAATTGTGTAAAGCCAATACATTTTCAGTTTCCCCTTGTTACCCACACTTTAGTGTTTTTCTTCTTTGTTTCTCTACGGTAAACAGAGTATATAAACGTACATCAGCAGGTACATGATGGAATTACTAACTGTAAGTCAATCCTACTCCCTTTGTTGTACAAATATTTCCACACTCATACAAGGGTGGAACGAGAATGTTGAAAGCGGGTAAAACCGAACGGAATCTTGCTCGTTGTATTGACTGCAATAGTCAAATAATTTCCCTTGACAACGGCTATAAATTCCCTCCTTTTTTGCTTGAAATATCTGTAATAAAAAAAAAATAGAGAATACTATCTTAATGCCCAAGGTTATATACTGAGATACAGTTTTTCAACTCAGACACGTCGTATATGGTCTATATATACATTCAAAGACATACCCCAAGGACTGTAAACCTTATTTGAGTTTCTTCTTTACCTTGAACCTGATGTTGTTCACTATACGCGTTAAAGTTGGCTCCATCAGTTTGAGGAGGAACAGCTTGTAGCTTCTCGACATGTGATAATCCATGTCTTGCCCACTTGGCGTTTGCCAGCTGGCAGCAGATAACGTGGTACCACGCCCATGTCGAACTTGAAAGGGAAGTTCTGTTCCTGTCAGAATGAAGTCTTGTAGGGCTACCACATATTGTTCGAAAAAACCAATGCGGATCCTCTTGTTCCGTTTCCGTTAATCCGGCCAAAGTACTTGAGGGTACCGATGTTGGTACGAGCTCGAGGTCCATCGTGGGGTGTCTGGTAATCTTGTTTATGTCTGCTAACCGGCCTACAGGGACTGCAGGTAACTATAGCTAGGGGCCAGGAAAAAAGGACAATCACCACAAACACTATTTTTAAAAAGTACTTTCTATGGATAGATTATTTGATTCATGTTTAAGCTGTTTAAATAATCAGCAGGTGGAGATAGTCTAAGTTCAAAACGCCGCGAACGACAGTGTGGTCAATATTTTGATTCGCGTGACTTGATGTTTCTCATGGCAACCAAGTTCATGACAGGCCGTTTTAAGGGCCAAAATTTGTGGTAATTTTTCACAGGGCTTAATGTTTCAGCTTTTCCTGAGATTTCCGCTTTTCTGTTCTAATCTATTCTTTCCCTAACTGAATAGTTTTCTTGTCCGAAAATCTTTGGCAATTGTTGTATCCTTATATTGTTTTCGATATTTTCAAAATCAAATATGTGGGATTTTCTGACATTTCTGACAATTTAAAAGTCCAAGATGGTGGGACAGTCCAAGGGGGATCCAAGGTGGATCACGTTATTTTTGACGTGATATGATATCACAATCTGATTCGTGATTGTCACTAAAATAAACATGGGTTGAATGCCTTTAATACCACCACATAAGTTTCAATTTTTTAATAGCACAAATGACTTTCGAGGGATTACAGATTATTTTAACCCATATTTTGTTGTCTTTTAGCTTGATTTCAGTTTTCATAAAAGTTTTTGCTTTTTAAACGATGAAATCTTTTGCAAAATCTTTTGCCGTTTTAGCATACTTTTATATTTTTCGTTAATTTTATTTCAAAACAAATTTGGAGATTTTTCTTTCTGACATTTCTGAACGAATTTAGAAATCCAAGATTTAGAATCCAAGACTGATGGCGGATTGTTTTAACGTATGACGTCATTATGGCGTGTACGACGTTCATAATTGACACGTGACTACACACTAACAATAAATATTTTTCGGAATGGTTTTTATTACACACCATGTAAGTTTCCATTTTCATAGGCTGTCCAGTACTTTTCGAGATACATAGGGGGGGGGGAGTGGGTGGGGGGGGGGGGGGGGGGGGGGGGGGGGGGGGGGGGGGGGGGGGAGGGGGGGGGGGGGTGGGGTGGGGGTGGGGGGGGGTCGGGGGGGGGGGGGGGGGGGGGGGGGGGGGGGGGGGGGGGAGGGGGGGGGGGGTGGGGGGGGGGGGGGGGGGGGGGGGGGGGGGGGGGGGGGGGGTGGGGGGGTGGGGGGGGGGGGGGGGGGGGGGGGGGGGGGGGGGGGGGGGGGGGGGGGGGGCGGGGGGGGGGGGGGGCGTTAAGGGGGGGGCGGGGGGGGGGGTGGGGGGGGGGGGGGGTGGGAGGGGGGGGGGGGGCGAGGGCGGGGTCGGGGGGGGGGGGGGGGGGGGGGGGGGGGGGGGGGGGGGGGGGGGGGGGGGGGGGGGGGGGGGGGGGGGGGGGGGGGGACTATCTCGCCCAGGCAGAATAGGTTAATAATATTCCGAGGTGAATACTGCCGGGAATTCTGAGAAACCTTTTGGCAGATAATTTATTGAGAAGAAACATTAAAATGGCCGGCCTAAATTATCGTTCGACTTGTGTTTCAGAAGTAGTAACCTTGAAAATTGTACATCGGAAAATACACGAAGGCATCCAAGCAGTAAATAAGCTATATTTATTTCGATTCTAGTTACGTAAAAAGCATGTTCACAAACTGATAGGTAGTAAACGTTTATTAAATACGTCGCGCTACTCGTAGATTGCAAATCTGTACATCTTTATTCACATAAAACGAGCATCAAACAATGAAAGAAGAAGAACAATTAGTGTACCTTTGAGGACTGGTCGACTGGAAGGTCAGTTTTAAAGCTGTTCGTATAAATTAAATAAATGTCGTACTCTTGAGACGAACTCCTGAAGTGCTCTTTGCTCCCTGTCTGTTGTAAATATCCACTCCTGTATCAACTGCCATTCACAATAAAATTGCTGGTACTAGCCAGGCAGCTAATCCTATTCTTGAGCAATGAATTTCCGTTGGTGAGAAAACTAAATTTGTCTTCTCAATCCAGCACTACACATTTGAATTCTGGCGAATCGTCATTTGCACCTTCAATACTTTCCACTTGAAGTGAAGCCTTTAACGAAACTGTCGAACTGCCCACAGGTTTGTTTCAAAGTTTTGACAGCATTATCGAGCAATTTATTTCTCAGCAATTTCCATCGCAAACTGATTAAATGAACTGTAAACGATCCGAGAGTCAACACATGTGCATGAGTATCTTGAATTTGCATAAATTGAAATGGCCTGATGCGAGTAAACTTATGCATGGTTTTTTGTCACGCAATGAGCGTCGCACTCTTGCTTTTTTTTTTTTTAACAAAACTTTGACACTTTTTTGCGCGAGTTGTTCATTCTCGTTCCCAGATCCTCCGTTTCTTTTGGTCACGTGGTTGGCGAAAATTAAAAAAAAACCGCGTAGCTCTGGGGACGAGAATGAATGGAGGTCGCCTCGTCGATATATACTAAAACAATAATTCGCCTCAGGCTCAGTGAATATTTAAGTTTTATTAAAAACCTCACTAAACTAAACTTCGGTATTACTTTATCAATGACACTGAGTGATTTTTCAGTTCAATCTAAATGAAGCATCATTTGTATGACAACGGCGGCAAAAAGTCTGGCGCGGTCTGCCAGTTCAGTTTATAGCACAGTGAATGAAAAGAGAGCAAAGCAGAATTTTAATCTTCGCTCTGTGTCTTCTAAAGTTTCGTATATTCTGGGAAATTGTGCAAATGGTTTAGCTTAAAATGGAAAGATCAGAAATAATTGTGGCGCTGAACATTATATTCATTTTACAAGTTGAATGAACAGCTGAACGGATTATTTACGGCGAGCAAATCGTGTACGACTACAGAATCAATTGTGTTGAAACCAGCCGAAACTGATCCATGAGCCAGTTAAAATCAAGTTCACTGAAGTAAAAAGCAATGGAAAGCGTCAATATCTACATGGATGGAGAGAAAAAGAGTGATCTTCGAAGATACTTTCACTGTGAAGTGATATTTGACAACCTTCGATTCCAGGCTCTACATCTCCTTTTCCCTTCGTCTCCTTGTCGGTTGAGTAGAGAGACCCTGGTTGCGGCTGGTCACGTGACCACCCAGATTCTGGGTGGTAAAAAAATATATTCGAAGGGAGGGGTGCAGAGTGTTATAGTTGTTAGTGTGACAAATCTACCATGAGAGGGTGAGAGCGTGACTCTGAGTCGCAACTCGCAGACGCAGCAGGTCTTCAAACAACTCGCAAGAAAAGAAAGCACCAAAAAGTTTGTACATATCTAGTGATATGCTTACATGTGGTTATTCAAGCTTCTCCAGGCTTTTGCCAGGCCGAAGATCACTGCGATAATCTTTTCTCGGAAACTGCTTTCGTAATTCTCAGAACTGCACAACTACGACGATCGATCGGACGTTTTACAACGGAATTTTGTCCACGGAAGAAAGCCGATCATTTCAAGAATTAAGTTTACATGTAAGCTTGGTATGTGAACAGCTTTAAGGTAACGAGTTTAAGTGATCGTTAAATTGTATTCACTGCAAAAAACTGCCGATGGAAAAAAATTCCTTCGTACAGTCCGTTTGACATAAGCTTAATTATTTCGAAGCCGTACAAGTTTGTTGATTTTCAAGGAACCGCTTCGAGCGGTTGTTGTTGTAGATTTTTTGACACAAGAAAACTATATTATGGTCAAACTAACACAGAATCAGTTAGAGAAAATAGTAAGCTACTCTTTTATCCTAAAATTTGGACTATTTCGCTCCAAATGAATTTGTAAATGAATGCCGTTGTGTTTTAATTTAGTGAGTTCGCAGGGTCAGCTCGTGAACGAGCTCGCCAAGCTTATTGTTGTTTTCAAAGTTGGTTTGAGACCAAGGTGTCTGGTTTACAAACCTCGTTTAGCTTTACGATCATGAACCTGTCTACTTAGTGTAAAAGTGAATCTGAAGTCGATGGTTCATCGTTATATTAAATGAGCCGGTAGCTTATAAATTTTGTGTTCGCAAGGCGAATTTCCCATTCTCGTAAATTTTCGCGCCGCTGCTTTTGTGGCTCGAAAATATCCGTCACGTATACATTTTCATGTCATGAAGTTGTAAAGAATAAAAACAAACGTTCTATACAAATAGCCTGTTTCACTTTTAACATAAATCTTGCCGTATAAAATGCTGTTCCATTTTGAACCAAACTCGATTTGCCCCTTCGATCCCTTGGTTAGTGATTATTGTTCACCTTGACAAAACGGCCTCAAAGACCCACCCTCCCTGCGGTTATGGTTGTAACCGCATAGTCACGTGGACCAGCCGCAACCAGGGTCTCTCTACTCAACGACAAGGGAGGAAAAGGAGAGAGAGCCTGGAATCGAGGTTGGATATTTGATTGTACTTTACCGTCACGAACGCTCGACGAACTGTCGTATGCTTCTTCTCCGATATTTAACTGAGATTGTGCTGATTTTAAAAGCTTAGCTCCAGCTGGAATTGACAAGCTTCTTCGAAACACAAGGTAACTACTGAATAGGCTAAGCTTAAACTTGTGTTGTAAAACAGGTTTTCATTCATTTTGAACGAATTTGTGCAGATTTGTATTGCGGGTTTTCGAATTTTACCGTAAATTGCTTCAGGCTGCGCTTCCTTTAGTGTGCGTTCAGTTGCATTTGTTGTACATTAATTACAGGCATTTCCCATTAAATTTGTCGTTCAAAACTTTGCTGCATTTTCTATCAGTTCTGTTACTTCGTCTTCAGTCCAATTCTGCCGCGAAAAACAATTTTCTCCGGCGGCCATTGTTCCTTGCGGAGAGGAAAACAAAAATCAGCTCTCTCTCTCGCTGACGCGTTCATGTTTGTCGGAGCTGGTATATCAGCTGTTAGGACTGTCCCCGTTTAACCAATCAAAAGGCTAGAAATCTAATATCCGTGGTCCAGTTTTTAATAATGGTGAATATTTACCTCGACTTCGCCTTCGGCGAATAATTGTTAATTGTTTCATATATACTCGAATCATTGTTTCTAGCTCTAGTACTCCTAGTAATGCGGGCTATCAGCTATTTCAAATATTTCAAATGAAATTCAGTTGGCTTGCAGCCCATATACTCAGGTCAATTGTAAAAAATAAGCAATGTAAAGAATAATAATATGGTAAGAATAATAAATCACGAAGAGAAGATGACTAAGATAAGTATTTCCCATGCCCCATAATAATGATTTGAAATATATTCATAGTTTCCCGACATACTGTACATACATACCAGCTACAATAAGATGTGTGCAGCCAAATCAACTCCAATCTTGTTAGTGGCCCTGCACTGGTAAAATCCAGAATCCATTTTATGAGCGTTTGTAATTGATAGCAGTCCATTACCGTCGTCTCTCATTCGCGAATGTTTATCGGGAATTGAAATCTTTGTCCAGACGATCCTGGCCGTTGGGAGACTGGTGACGTTGCATTTTGGAAGCGTGATTGATTTACCGATCGCTACGTACCACGGGCCAGCGAGGAGAGATATTTTAGGTGAACCTGATACAAGAGCAAATAAAAACAGAGTAAGTAATTTATCAAACACGAGAGACAGTGTTTCATCGGGATATCCAAACAACGAGAATGGAGTTGAAAATACGACGGAGTATTTTTTGACGAAATTGGAGGTGATGGGATAGCCAATGAAATACTGTATCGAGTGTCTGATATATCTTCTCAATCAAAGCAAAAACTAAGGGGTAAACGGATAAATACAATCGCTAAATATCTTCTAATTAAGACCACGTATCCAAACCTCTGTCACGGTTAGGAGCAGTCCCTTGTTTGAACTTGTTGAATTATAAATGAGTTGAGAAGCCGTGTATAAATAACTCCCTCAAATACTAACTGATATATCACATAGAGAACGGTTTCAAATGAGATAGTAGTGTCGAAAGTAACCCAGAATTGTTTTTATTACGCAATATGATCGGTTTAAAATCTCCCAACACCAAACTCAACTGATCAATGCAAAACCAAGACCAATATCGCGACTTGGTCCCGCGCGTTTTCCCGCGCTTGGCGCCGGTTACGAGTATATTTATTTGTGTTTCATTGGTTCTCAGTGAATTGTTGCAAACGTTAACGTTTGTTGTGATATTGGTCATTATATAATTGCTTTGGTTTTTGCTTTACGACACTCAATTGAAAATCGCTCTAAAAGTGTGTTTTAAAATGAACTCTCAATCTACTTCAAGAAACTTTCAGGTAATTTCAAATTTGGTTGCCATGAAAAACATCAATATATATCAACAAAATGTTGACACACTAAAATGTTTAGCTATGTTTCAAGTTAGTTAAACGTCAGAACATTCGAGGGATTATATTTTAATAACTACTTTATTGGACAAGAGTCCAGTTACAACTAAAACTCAATGTCTTACGTAATCAGTGCAACGCTACTATGATTTTCTCTGACTTACTTTGAACAACGAGATTCGCGACTTTTCCATCGCCTTCCCATAATATTACTCGCCACGCACTTATACATCCCAGCATCCTCTGTGCGCACATCAATTTATCTGCAGCAGGCCCCGTGACGTCACTTTGATCCTGTTGCTAGGTAACGATCCACTGAGCCTGGACCAAGATAACCGAGGAGCAGGATTTCCCGAAGCAGAGCAAAATAGAGCAGCAGTGTTGCCTTCGTTAACAGTCGGTTTCGAAGGAGAACCGTCACTTTTGGTGCAGAAACGGATTCCCGGTATCTCCTTTTTCTCCCTTCATTCCTGCGAACCCCCATTACCCATTCTTCCTCGGTCACCTTTGTCACCTTTGGGCCCAGTCCTCCCAGGTGGACCCGGTGGTCCATACAAACTCCGCTTTTCACGTCTTTCGCCAATCTTGATGTTGGAAGTTAAAATGTCCTCCATGAGTCCTCTAATGTAAGCTGTGTCGATGGTTGGCGAAGATTCTGAAGCACTCTTTGCAAATCGTCGGTGTTGTAAGCCATCACTTAATTTGTCTTTTGGCGAATCTACAACTAAAAGATTGATCAATTCCTATATATTATCAAGCCTGTCAACATTCTAAGCATCTTAGAATTTTGAAAAATGCGTAGCCAAAAAATGGAGTCCCCTCCTAGTGTAATAAAGTCATTTTAATTATAATTAAAAGTAATTAGAGTCGGTTTTTTGTGCCGACAATCCTAGTTATGTTGCAGATTGGATGTCCTGGTCGACTAGAACAAGAATAAGAAAAAAACTTGGAATAATTTTTCCTACCAGTGTTAGTACTACAAAACTCATTTTATGAGGTCAATTATTTGATTGTTAATATTATCGTTTTGGAGCTAATCATTAAGGCTCCAATGAGCCACTCATGAATGATAAGACATAAACGAGAAAATTCTAACAGAAAGCCAAGTGCTGCGGATGGAAATTGATAGAGCAAGTCAAACAAGAATTATGAACATACAACTGCCTGATTCCCCATGGCCAAACATAAATGTACTAATTTGTTGACTAAATTACTCCGTGCTGATGTACTGTTTACATTTTGGTGAATACATACCACCCTTCAAAGTGATGTTATCATTTATTGGTCTTGAAATCCGAATATCTTTAGCACACCGTGATGCAGTTCTATCAGTAGCGTTCCAAAATTCTTTTTTCTATAGTCCAGTCCTGATCCGTTCTTAAAAATTCAAGATGGCTCCTAGCTATTGTTGAAAAGCTCCATCGAATAAAGTCCCAAATAAACTTGTCCATGATTCAATTTCGGGATTTGATTCCCCTAGCCAAGCTCTTTCAAATGACATAACTTTCTGTTTGAAAATATAAAATTTTTATAAACACGTTTTGTGACGTCATCAATTATGACGTCATAATTTGACATTTTCTGTCAGTCTTAATGAATTGGCCAACAACCTTATATGCCAAGTTTGGCGAAGAAATATGCAAAATAATTGTTTTAGTATATATCAAACCAGTGAAATAGCTAGCTCCAAAATTATAGATTTATTTTACCACGAAAATCGGAAAAATCCTTTAAAAGTGGAACCCTACGCGCGACCAAGGACAGCGCGGGAAAAGTCACATGACAACATCAGGCGATCAACATGTCTCGTATTTAAATGAAAAAAAAAAAAAAAAAAAAAACATGTCTCGTATGTTGGACTTTGACGATTTCAAGGGGAAAATTATTTTTTTTTTCCGTTTTTACCGATGGACCAAAAGCGACGAGTTCTATTTTCTCGTATTTTACAAGTTCTGTCGGTTACTATTGCCTGAGAAACTGATGTTGAAGCTGCAAGTGCCGTTATAAACTGAACAAGAATTTTCGAAGAAAATATAACCGGGCTTTTTTTATCAAGCAAGCAAGCCGTTTTACCTGCTTTCTTGCTTGAAATCTATCAGATTAGTCACGGCAGTCACGCTGAAGTCTGATGTTTGCGTATAGTGCCTACTGTCAATTTTCTTGCCTCTGAGCAGTCTTTGAAGATCATTCCTCAATATAAAGCCAAAGTTGAATAAGAGGAAAAAACACGACAACATAGGTACGAATCGGTGTTGAACCATCAATCGCAGACGTTCCGCGTTGCACCATCATCATTCGCAGCTATTCTAGTCACAGTTCGACAAATTGCGTGAGTCAAAATGTGATATTGTAACGTAATGGTTGTTATTTATAAATCTTCTGCATACAAGGAAGTGAATTGCTGCACCAACACGAAAAAGTAATGTATTTCACACTAAATAAACAGCAGAGTATTCATGTTCAAATCAAAAGTAATAGCTTGATATGAAATTTGACCTAACGGCGACCCTGGTTTATCACAGACGTGGACTCATGTGACCCCATGACGTAATCGTCCTTATTTTTAAATCTGCATTTCTCAGCAAGTTTCTGTTTTTCTCAGAAAATATACGGAAAAGATATGTATTTCACACAAAATGACAATTATTTAACAGGACAATATTCATAAAATATAATTTAGGCAAAGGATGACCCTGGCGAAATCTAACGTAGCCTTGATAAGAACATAGGCACGCAATGCGTGCAAGAGCTATTTTTTGGAGTGGTAAAAAATGGTGTTATGGATCATGAAAAGATTGGATTGGAAACTGTAGATCAATGTCCCCTCTACTAACTATGCTTTAGTATACAACAACACTAGTGTATTTTAAGTTATCAAAATCAAGCACTGTGGCTTGTTTTCCCGGCAAACAATTTTGTGCTGGACACTGATTATATTCAATGGACGATCGAATGTTTCCAGTCAGAGAATATTCAAACGTTTTTTATATTTTATTAATTTTACTTGGGTGGTTTGAGGTTACCATATACCTTCAAAGGCCAGAATTGGTCCAAAAAATCCGGACACGCTACATTTTTTAGACTTGAGACACCCCTGAAGGTACACGGTAACCTTAAGTTTTAAAATTGAAAATAACGTTTGGTGTCGTCGATTAGAAAATAATGCAGTTCTTGGATGTTAAAAGCGTAACATGAGAGATTGGACTGCATTGGTGTTTTGAGATAAAGAATATTTTCCAAACATTTTGAAAAGTTACATTTGTTACTGACTGGTCAAACTCAAAGACTCCAAGGGTTGAATGTCAGAGCAGTCCGCTACCCATGCTCCCCCAGTCCGCGATCCAGGTGGAGAGGATCGCGGGCACACCGAAACACCCACAGCTGGAGACTGAGCCTACCCCACCCTGGGTTTATTTTATAGTAGTCAACTATTGGAAAGAAACAGGCAAAGAAATAGTTGGAAATTAACGAATGCGTGACAATTGAACAAACCTGCGTTACACATGACAAGTGTCAACAAAAGTATTATATTTAGGTATTAAAACATTAACCATTTGTGTTGTGGTTCATCAAGAAATATTTGTGCCAGTACAATGTGTTGTTTTAAATAGTAAATTGTACTCCTTATCATCGTATAATAATTAAAGGTCTGCGTAAAATATTCATGTAAATTTGATTGATGACCCTTTGACCCTGACATGTTGTAATGCATTCATTAATCAAATACAAAATGCTAAAATTTAATGACAATTCACATAGCAGAACACCAAGAACTGCAAATTGTCACAGTACCTTGAAGGAAAACAATTTCTTGATTTCAATCCAAAGAAAAACATCATTTTTATTCAAATTTAGGCTCTAAGCTACAAGTAATTTAATTAAATTTACATTTGAAAACAAGTGTTCAAATTATATTTTGTTTTCGATATCCATATTTCTACTGCAGCAAATTTGTACCAAACTGGAAATAAATACCATATATTGAAAATCCTTGTGAAAATCCTTGTGAAAAAATTATTTTATTCAACACGCAGATATTTATCCAACTGAGAAACACGAACTAATTCAATTATCACGAGCGTACGAAAAACAAAAGTATCAGGTTACATCCTTTGCATGAAAAACAAAATTATCAGGTTACACACGCCTGCATTACAACCAAAAGTATCACATTACATACATTTCTGTTTTACCGAAATTAAATGGTTAACATTGCAGATCATAAAACGTAAAACGTTCTGTGAATAAAATCAACCCAAGAAGATTTACCGAAAGTCAACTATTAACAAGAAGACAAGAGAACTTGCGTAAGCATATTTCAACTTTTCTCTTCAAAATACTAGTATCTGCTCACGAATTTACCACTTCACGTGAAAATGTCTGCACTCAACAGCAAAACATCGCAATAGCGCGTGTTTAGCAAAAATCAAATTCTGTTTGGCATGATTCGTCACCAAATCCTCGAATATTCGAAGTACAGGTTACTTTAGCGCGGAATTCTCAACCGGGGAAAATAATAGAGACTTCTGGTAACATCTCATGAATAAACATATAAACGGTAACAATACAAAGGATACTAGGTCTTAGTTTTCGAGGGTCGTAGTTTTCGTAACACCCCTATTTCTTCTTCTTTATGTTTGTTCCTTCGTTTCTTACTGCGTGCTGAATCGGCGTCCATTGATACTTTCAAATAGGTTTTCCATTTCTGGCGCTAATTACCAGCTTAGGTTGCCTTCATCTTCTCGAAGGGATCGATGTCTTAGTTATAGTTATATGCCGGTCTTTACACACAAACAAAGATGGCAGTCCGAAAATTGCTCTTCTTCTGATGCAGCTTTACAAACGGCAATTTCATTGGTTGTTGAACTAAGTGTTGTTTGATGGTAGTCCGATTTTGATTGGTGGGACAAACATACATACCTCGCTACATCGTCCAATACGACAGCTAAGAAGCTATTTTTTTTGAAAAAAATAGCTCAAAAATTGATCTAATGGCGCTTCCAGTGTATGAGATGTACGTACGCACCTCACAGACAATCTCTTCAAGTCACGATTCGACGTGACCCTATGACGTAATCGTCCAAATATAAATCTGCACGTCTCAGCAAGTTTCTGTTTACATAAATCTGCGAGTCTGGGCAAGTTTCTGTTTTCCTTTTCGGAAAAGAAATGTATTTCACACAAAACAAACAGGACAATATTATGACCCTGGCGAAATGTAACGTAGCCTTGATAAAAAATTTGATCTAATGGCGCTTCTAGTGTATGTGATGTACGTACGCACCTCACAGACAATCTCTTCAAGTCACGATTCGACGTGACCCTATGACGTAATCGTCCAAATATAAATCTGCACGTCTCAGCAAGTTTCTGTTTACATAAATCTGCGAGTCTGGGCAAGTTTCTGTTTTCCTTTACGGAAAAGAAATGTATTTCACACAAAACAAACAGGACAATATTATGACCCTGGCGAAATGTAACGTAGCCTTGATAAAAAAAATTGATCTAATGGCGCTCCTAGTGTGTCCACCTAGTAGTGAGTACAATGATTTAATATTTTAACGAGTCAAACTCACCGACGTTGCGAAATCTGTACGCCGCTCCGATGTGTTTACGCGGTCCTAAATTAATATCTATTTGGACCAGTCCAACTTTCACATAGGCTCGATTTCCGCCGCTCTCTCGAGTCCGGGCTTCGTTCTTCCCCGAGAAAATCTTTCACAAGGCGAATACATTCATATATATTCATACTCACCCCTAGCTCTCCTCCTAGCACTTTGGCGGAGTAGAGCAGGGGCAGCGGTATGCAAAGTGATCGACGACAAAAAAAAACAGAAGCTATTTTATTAACCGGGCTGGGCCCCAGGCCCACGCCCGGTTAACAAGATTCCCTGAAGGGATTACAAGCGGCCGATTTCCTCGGGGGGGGGGGGGGGGGGGGGGTAGGGGTGGGGGCTCTCCCTTGTGTACGCTATATAGGAATGTCCCGCTGGACAGGGTTTGGTTTTTGAGCATTTTTTGTCTTCCACAGGGTAACCCATACGTTCAGAATAGGATAACGTTGATTGTTATGTAAGTCGTGAAAATTAAAAAATAACAAGCTTACACACAAGCCAAGTAAAACGTAATTTGATTCACCTGTTTACAAGCGAGCGCTGTGTTTGACAATTCTGCTTCGATTCGATTCGATCGCTTCGAGTAAACTCGCGGTCACTGGACTCTAAGGCCTATAAAGAGTCAACACACGAACCTGCGTGACGAAAAAACGTGACTGCCTGATGTCAGGAGCCCATCACCAGGAGCCCATCACTAGGAGCGAGCAACTGGACTGGATTCGTGTCACAGCGTTTTTACAGACCACGTTATTTTTAGATTCGCTTTTCCCGCGAATTCGTATTCCCGCCAGACAATCAAACGTTTTTCCTTTGTAATCATTAATTGGCGTTACCGCGTAACAAAGGCCGCAATTAGGTCGCCATCTTTTTAATTGTCTTTTATTTCATTTCATATTACACATGGACCAGAGACAAATTTTCCCGGGAAAAAGGAATCTAAAAATAAATCGGTCTGTAAAAAACGCTGTGACATAGGCGTAGTGTCGGAGTTGCTCGCTCCTTGTGATGGGCTCCTGCTGATGTAATATTGCATCATGCATATGCTAAAGGCCCGTTTAAGTAGAAAGAAATTCTACAGAAAGACTGTGGAAGAGAAATTCTCCAGTGGCTAATTTTAGACACTGTCGGAATGCGTCGTGTCAACCGTGTGGATTTCGCTTGTTTCTTTGTAAAGAACATGAAAAGAGCACTTACACGCCAGTCATTGGTATATACTAATTTTGCTTAGTATATACCAAACCAGTGAATAGTGCTTTTCGCGCGTTCTGATTGGCTAGCTCGGAGGTGAATAGTCTTTGCTATTCACCTCCGAGCAAAACAAAATGGCCGTGCGTTTTGCTTCTTTGATCAAAGCAGAAATTACTTCCATAAACGAGGCCGCTACACGTCACTGTGTTATCAAAAATACCTGAAGATATTTTAGAGGTGATCATTTGTAGCAAGTTTAGTCGTGTCACTAAATAAAATCGCCAAAAATGTCGTACAAAATGTTTTGTTTACTATCGAGCAAATAGCTAGAGTATGAACGTGACAACACTCTGTTGTAAATAATTTCGAACAGTTACGTCTTTGAAGTGGTTCCAAACGCTGTCCAGTCCAACTAACTTTAAAATGCAATTCCTACCTGAAATCCTGAATACAGCAGTGTCTTTAAAAAAGCAAGAAGTCCCTGTAATTATTTCAATCCTGCCAACGATTTAGTTTTGTATTCGGATCGACTAATCTCGGTCTCACTACGCTAGAAAATATTATTGTTGCCGTATCATGATCAAGAACTGCCCAAATGCTGTGGCTTCTCCCCTCCGGTAAATTAAAAGCAGTAACATCAGACGGTGGATGCAGTCACATGTGAGAAATAATCGAACTGGAATTAAGAAAACGTCTTCGGTTAGGCAGCATCTTGACCATCTTGTTCAGTTTATAAGGCACTTGCAGCTTCAACATCAGTTTCTCAGGCAATAGTAACTGACATAACTTGTAAAACACGAGAAAATAGAACTCGTCGCTTTTGGTCCATCAGTAACAACGGAAAAAATAATAATTTTCCCCTTGAAATCGTCAAAGTCCAACATACGAGACATGTTGATCGCCTGATGTTGTCATGTGACTTTCCCGCGCTGTCCTTGGTCGCGCGTAGGGTTCCACTTTGAAAGGATTTTTCCGATTTTTCGCGGTAAAATAAATCTATAATTTTGGAGCTAGCTATTTCACTGGTTTGGTATATACTAAAACAATTATTCGCCGAAGTGGAGGTGGATAGTGGTGGATATTTACCGAGCCGCTTGAATAATTGTTAATTAGTCTGAATGAAACATTCGGGAGTGGGTTGCCCGTACGTGGTAACCGACGCCAAGCGTGTGACCAAGTCGTGATTGGTTTTGCATCTGATTGGTTGAAATTCTGGCACGATTTGTTTTAAACCAATCAGAGAGAGTTGTAAAGTAAAACCAAAATAATACTGTATCAGTTTTGACACTCAATTGAAAACCGCTCTATTGCGGTCGCAAAGTGAATCGATTATAAATCTGAAGTCACAAGTGGCGCATCTTGAAACAATTAAGCCTTCTTTTCAGGTTGATCGTTTTTAATCCGTCTAAGACGTCTAAGTCTTCACAATCTTACTTGGTTTGTTATATCTTTGGTGTTTTTTCTAACTTAGTGAACTATTATTTTGGCTTTCCTTCGATTCACGGTGAGGAAAGTTTGTACTTCAAAAAACATAAATTGATTTTTTTTCGTGACATTTTCCTTGTTGTCTTCCGCTGCGAATGATCTTTACACTCGATACAACCTCACAGGAAACATGACGAAACATCGTCTGATATTTCATGCTGCGACGTGAAGGATTTCAAAGTATCTGGGAATATTGAGTGTCATTTTATAGTCGCTTATCTTCTGCTAAACCTTACCATGCTTGCAGAGTGACTTCGATCTTTCCTGGAAAATTATACGAAAGATCGAAGCGACTCTGCTAGCAGGGTAGAAAAACCTGGGCTTTTTTGGCGTTCGTGGGCTCGGGGGGAGGGGAACGTTGGGGAAAAAATGCCACCCCAACCCCCTCCTCGCCCACTACCATTCATCTCCGATCCAAAAGTATTCACGCTATAGTAATGAAACTTGTATGGTGTATAAAGTATCCGGATATGATTTTATGATTTCATTTTATTTTCATGTTTCCCCTTGTAAACCCTATGATTTACGAGCTTTATTTTTGTACAATTTTATTTTTGGCAAGAAACCTCGAGCATGTCATAATTTATGGGGGGCACTTTTTTGAGGAAGGGCAAACCAAAATAGAGTAAGGGTTTTGAAAGCGCCCCCTCCCCCCCCCCCCCCCCTGCTCCTCTCCCCCTCACCCGGAGGGGAAGGCGAGAGGGTGTTCTCACTCATTCGTTAACTGACGCTCTGTATATAAACGATTATTTGCACATCATCGATGATCGAAAACATTTGTTACTTGTTAGAGTTACATGCAGAAATAAACAATAATATACCTTCATGCGAAGTGTCCGCGGCCGTCGTTATTCCTTGTTTTAGCTGAGAAATGACTTCCTCAACAGCTACCAACCTTTGATCGTGATCATTCAACTTCAGCTCGATTCTAATGAATCCAGCGGAGTAAAGAAGCAAACAAAATACTGACAACACTGTGCCTGGGCTCACAGAAGAGCTACGATCTTTGAGAGACATTTTACACTGAACGATGCTCAAGAAACCGAGAAAGAGAATGCGTTGAGATCAGCTGACACTCGATATAGACATACCGTGTATATATTTTTGGAATACATTGCATCCTTGTTCCCAGGCACTCCTTCGGCCCACCTCTGTGAACACCGCCTGGTAACTAGGTACGTTGGAATCTAGATCACGAGGTTGCGATTTAAACCTGGTCGGGATCTTTTTATCGGTATTTATTGTGTTCTTGGGCGAGATACTACTTCACAGTGCCCATTGGGTCAGCTGCCGAATCAGATAACACCAATAATGTAACCTTTTGCGTTCCGTTATCTTAAATGGTTTTTTCATGAACCAATTGCAAATCATATATAAGTGAGTGGTTCGGAGGACTGATAGGCGCCCAATCGGTCGGTCTGTATTGTATGGGGTTAATAGAGCGGTTTTCAGTTTAGTGTTGTAAAACCAAAACATAATTAATTACAATGGCGTAAACGACGCATTGAACCAATTAGTGAAGCAAAAATATATACATGTATAATATATAACCGACGCCAAGCGCGGGAAAAAGCGCGTGACCAAGACGTGATTGGTTTTGGTTTTACATCTGATTGGTTGAATAGCTGGCATGATTTGTTTTAAAAGCAATCAGCAATCAGAGAGAATTGTTAAGTAAAACCCAAATAATTATGTATCAGCTTGGACACTCAATTGAAGACCGCTCTATTATAGACTGCGGGCAGTCTCTAATTTTCGCTAAAAAGATCGTTCAGAGACTGCCCGCAGTCTAGCTCTATTACGGTCGCAAAGTGAATCGATTACAAATCTGAAGTCATAAGTGGCGCATCTTGAAACAATTAAGCCTTCTTTTTTCAGGTTGATCGTTTGTAATCCGTCTAAGACGTCCAAGTCTTCACAATCTTACTTGGTTTGTTGTATCTTTGGTGTTTTTCTAACTTAGTAAACTGTTATTTTTGGGTTTCTTTCGATTCACGGTGAGGAAAGTTTGAACTTCATAAAACATGAATTGATTTATCGTGACATTCTCCTTGTTGTCTTCCGCTGCGAATGACCTCTACACTCGTAACAACCTCACAGGAAACATGACTAAATATCATCTGATATTTCATGTAGCGAAAGAAAGGATTTCAAAGTCTCTTGGATTTATCAGCCCTTATCTTCTGCCAAACCTTAAAGCGATCTTTCCTGTTGTAGGTAGGAAAGATCGAAGCGAGTCTGCTAGCAGGGTAGCAAAACCTCTGGTTTTTGGTGTTCATGGGCCAGGATGGAGGGGGACGTTGGAAAAACAAGAACCCCTGAAGGGATTACAAGCTGCCGATTTCCGGGGGGGGGGGGGGGACTCCCTTATTTTCGCTATATAGGAACGTGCAGCTGGACAGGGTATGGTTTTTGAGCATTTTGGTCTGGAACAGGGTATACCAAAAGGCATTTTTGGGTATCAGGGTATCAGTTTCCCAGGAGTTGGCACGAAGATCGGTAATTGATACTCTGGCATAGGGTAGATGAAGTAGTCAGACGAAAGGAAACGCGTAGGAGTGTTAAAAAAGCTTTACAACTACAACTCGCAGTGCTGCTTAGTAGTTTAGCCTTTTGGGTTAGAAAGAAAATCGTTAAGAATTGTTCGGAATAGGGTATCTTTTTTCAACATTTAGGGCCTGTTTCCATGGAGGGAGGGTGACCCGGGTACCCGGGTTACCCTCCCTCCATGGAAAACAGGCCCTTAGTCTGGAACAGGTTCGCAAAATTAGGGTTGTTATAGCCCAGCGGCACACCCCCACCTAATTTTTTTGGGAGAACCACCCCGGGCCAATTTCACCTTGAGGGGAGAAAGAACAAAGCACCCCTCCACCCCCTCGGTCAGTTTACTCTGAGGTTCTCCCGCCAAATCTAAGAGTCAACTTCGAACCTGCGTGACGAAAAACGTGACTGGGTGATGCAATATTTGGCTAGCGTAAGTTTGAGCTTAGGTCAAGTTTACTGTGTAGAAAACTTTAGCTAATGTCAATTGCATCATAATCAACAAGGGCACATATGTGTTTTCGCTCAACGTGAAAATAAATTGTGAATGACATATATGCTGTGGAATTGTGTAAGAAAAACTGTTATGTTTTTGGGACCGAGTTTTATCGTTCGTTTAATGAGGTGCATGTATTACACAGAACAGGAATTATCTAGTGGCTATTTATTTGCATGTCTCCTGGCTACGTTTACAATGTAATGGGAAAACCCCTCACAATGCAATGCAATGTCAACTGGGGAAAGTGCAGTGAAAAAAACAAGTAGTCACGCCAGTCTCGCTTAAGTCCGCAGTTTGCGTGAAACCGGAAGCCGGTTCCCCCTGGGATCGAATAACGCGCAAAGGTCACACCGCCAAATTTAGCACATTTTGCAACAACACTGCTGTTCACTGCTGTGGGACATTTGTCTTTGCTTTTTTCAATGCGATTCCTGTAATAAACTCAATACATGTACGCACTTACACGACACTACAGAAAGCCTGTGGAAGAGAAATTCTCCACTGGCTAATTTTAGACCGAAATGCGATAACATCATGTCAACCGTGTAGAGGGCTAGGGCTAGCGACATGAAAAAAAACCGTCCATTTCTTGAAGCGGCTCGATGCCCATATATGGGAATCGGCCGCTTAAAAAATCCAATCGCGACTGCTGGCCGGCTGCCCCGATTTTTTAGCATGCATAGAGTACTCATTTTATCTTGTCTTTTCTCTTGACAGTTCTTTTAACTTTTACAGCCAATCAGATTCCAGGAAATCGAGGCTGGTCAGAGAGGATCGTGCATGGTCTCTGAGGACGAGAATTTCAAAGACGGGGACTGCTTATTAGGAGAAGGGAGCGTGGCCGAGTGGTGTAGGGCGCTGTAATCCGGAGGTTCCGGGTACAAGCCCTCTGCCTGCGACTAGCTAGATTAATTATCGGCAGTTCCAAGTTCAGCTCCTCGGTCACGCTTTGTAAAATAACCAACTCATCTGCCTCCTACCAGTTGGGATTCTTAACCATATTATGTTCATTTACAATATATTTCTGAGTTTTATATGGTCCACAATGTAAACTACTGGGTTTAACAGTAATTGTGTCAGTAGCCATATATTTTTCAGTTTTCTTATTACCCACTTAGTGTTGTTCTTCTTTTTTTCTCTGCGTATAAAGAGTCTATAAACGTACATCAGCAGTTTCATGATGGAATGACTAATTGTGGCCAGTCTAATCCATTTGTTGTACAAATACTTCAACTCTCATACAAGGCCAGCCCAAGTCTGTGACGGGGTAAAACCGAACGAATCTTGCTCGAGCTGCACTTGTTAGCGAATGCTTGACAACGCTAGTTCCGTCCTTGTTTGCTTGAAATATCTGTAATAAAAAGATATAAACTATCTTAATCCAGGTGAAACAATTTCAACCGTCGGACGTACATCGAAAGTCATACCCTCACGACCGTACAAGGGGGTTGGGCGACCCCTCCCCACTACCGGCTCCCAAAAGCATTGTACCCTTGTCTTTAGTTAATCCTGCAATATCAGATAGATGATTATTTGTTACTTATGAGGTCATAATATGACGTGAAATGACGTCATTAAATCCGCCATCTTCAGTGGATTAGACGTCAGAAAAAAGCAAAAATCGATAAGAAATTATCCAAAAAATTGCGTTTCTTCTTTACCTTGACCTGATGTTGTTCATTATACGCGTTGAAGTTTGCTCCATCAGTTGAGAGGAACAGCTTGTAGCTCGTGACATGTTGTCCATTTCTGTTCCCTTGCGTTGCCACTGCACAGATAACGTGCACCGCGCCCATGTCGACTTGAAGGAAGTCAGTTCTGTCAGATGTAGTCTTAGTGCACCATGCTCCAGATCCTCTTGTCGTTCCGTGAAGCCGGCCGAAGTGCGAATGGTGCGAACTACTATGGTATGAGCTTGATGTCATCTTGGCGTCTGGTATCTTCTTCTGTCTGCTACCCCTACAGGACTGCAGGTAACTATAGCTAGGGCCAGACAAAAGAAAATCATCACAAACTCTATTTTCTTTTAATTACTTCTATGGATAATTATTGTTTAGCATGTTTAAGCTGTCAAAATCAGCAGGTTGAGATAGCTAAGTTCCGAACGCGAGAACGACAGCAAAAGAATGAGAGCTGTGGAGAGTACTACTCTCTTTTACACTTGCCCATATTATTATCGTCTCTTACGATCTTAGATCCTTGTAGCCCATATTACCAGGCTTCTTATGATTCACGAGCATATCTGAGCCGCGTGGAGAATGGGGAGAAGCGCGAAAAAAGGCTTATTCATTTGTCATGCGGAAAAAGGAAAAAGCCTGGACACGCAGGCTAAGACTCTGGAGCAGAATGTTACTTTAATAATATTCGTTAGTCAACATAGCACAGTCGGGCGTCTAGGTTGCTATAAATTGCTTTTAAATTTCGTCTCGCTATTAAAGTCCACCTCAAATTCCAGTGTACCATAAATAGCAAGTAGTTTAGAAACATACCGAGGAAAGTTTATCCTGACCAGTGAAAGTCAACAAATGTTTCACTATACGCGGATCCTTTGTTTATTTATTTTTCTAGTAATGTAGGCTATCAGATGTTAAGTTTTTGTAGAGATATTTCCTGTGAAGTCCAGGTACAGCTCGTATACTCAGCTCAAGTGTAAATGGGTTAATGGTGAAATTATAGTGATTAAGTGGTATTATAATTTACGAGACCTTGGCAACGAACCGTTAAATAGAGGAAAAAACCGCTTGATACAAATTTGACTGTGATACGTGTTTAGATATTTTGTATAAGTAGGGATCACACCATACCTTTTAACTGCTCGCTCAATGGATGGAAGAAAAGCTTAATTACATGTACAGTAGAAGGAAGATTTGGAAGATTTTTGAAGTAATTAAGTTGGTATAATTTTCTAGACCTCGACAACAGACCGTTGAATGGAGAATGTCACCGCTTGATCAAAATTAACTGCAATACGACGTGTTTAGATATTTTGTGTAAGAAGGGAAAACACCATACCTTTTTAACTGCATGGAGGAGGAAGACTTAGCCACACCTACTGAAGATGCCACACAAGTGTATGTACCAGAGTCTTCATGTTTAACTTGCCAAATCTTCAATGTTCCATCGGTGCTAACTTCCGATCTACCAGATGGCAAAACACCGTTTTCCTTGAACCACATTACTTTGGGTTTAGGCTCACCGATGGCTTTACAGGGGACAGTGACGTTTTGACCGCGCTTGGTATCAAGTTGGAAAGGCGGCCGTACGGTAAACACAGGCATACCAACTACAATAAGATGCGTTGCAGCCAAATTAACTCCAATCTTGTTGGTGGCCTTGCCACTGGTAAAATCCCGAATCCTTTTTATGGGCGTTTGTAATTGACAGCTGTCCATTACCGTCGTCTCTCATTCGAGAATGTTTCTCAGGAACTGAAATCTTTGTCCAGACGATCCTGGCCGTTGGGAGACTGGTGACGTTGCATTTTGGAAGCGTGATTAATTTACCGATCGCTACGTACGACGGGCCAGCAAGCAGAGATATTTTAGGTGAACCTGGTACAAGAGGAAATAAAAACAGAGTAAGTAAATTATCAAACACAAGAGACAGTGTTTCATCGGGATATCCAAACACCGAGAATGGAGTTGAGGATACGACGGAGTATTTTTGACGATATTGGAGGTGTTTGGATAGCTGATAAAACACTGTCTTTAGTGCTTGATATATCTTCTCAATCGAAACAAAACTAAGGAGTAAACGAATAAATAACATCGCAAAATATGACCACGTATACAAACCTCTGTGACGGTTAGGATCAGTCCCTTGTTGCAACTCATAATTATAAATGGTTGGGAGAATCCGTGTATACATAACTCCTTCTAGCTTGAAATAACTAGCTGGTATGTCACATATAGAGCGGTTTCAAATGAGATAGTGTCGAAAGTAGGTAACCCGGATTTTTGTTTTTTTATTACGCGCTATGATCGGTATGAGCGCCACCTACTCAGCTGATCTGATGCAAACCCAAAACCAATCGCGGCTTGGTCACCCGCGTTTCCTACTCCCGCTTGGCGCCGGTTACGTGTATTTTTATTTGGGTTTCATTGGTTCTCAGTGAATTGTTGCAAACGTTTGTTGTGATTTGGTCATTATATAAGTGCTTTGGTTTTGGCTTTACGACACTCAATTGAAAACCGCTCCAACAGGATACTAAAATGATCCAAAACTCGCAATCTACTTCAAGAAACTTTCAAGTAATTTCAAATTTGGGTAAAAACATGCCTGTCAAAACGTTGTTGCCATGAAAACATCAAGATCTATCAACAAGTGTGCAACGTTAGTGCGTTACTACAGTTTTATGATTTTCTCTGACTTACTTTGAACAACGAGATTCGCGAATTTTCTATCGCTTCCCATAATATTACTCGCGACGCACTTATACATCCCAGCATCCTCTGTGCACACACCATTTATCTGCATCAGGCCCTCTGATGTCACTTTTGCCCTGTTGCTAGGTAACGAGCCATTGAGCTTGGACCAAGATACTTGAGGAGCGGGATTTCCCGAAGCAGAGCAAAATAGAGCAGCAGTGTTGCTTTCGCTAACAGTTAGTTTCGAAGGAGAAATTGTCACTTTTGGCACAGTAATGGATTCTCCTGGTTCACCTTTAATCCCTGGGATACCCGGTGCCCCTATATCTCCTTTAATTCCCTTTTCTCCTCTAATTCCTTGTGGTCCCACAATCCCTTGTTTTCCATTTCTACCTGGCTGTCCCATCAATTCCTAGTGAACCCACTCTTCCTTGGTCGCCTCTGTCACCTTTGGGCCCAGTCCTCCCAGGTGATCCCGGTCGACCAGTCGGGCAGAAGTTCCGCTTTCCACGTCTTTCGCAAATCTTGATGCTGGAAGTTAAAATGTCCTCCAGAAGTCCTCTAATGTAAGCTGTGTCGTTGGTTGGCGAAGATTCTGAAGCACTCCTTGCACGTCTTTGGTGTTGTAAGCCATCACTTAATTTGTCTGTTGGCGAATCTACAACTAAATGATTGATGAATTTCTATATATTATCAAGCAACTCAGGTAGAAACAGTTAGGAAATGATCCCAGCCAGTTATCAGCAAGCGTCATAGGGCGGTTTTCAACTGAGTGTTGTAAAACCAAAACCTAATCATTAAGACAATTGCCAATCACAACAAACGTAAAAGAAGCAATGAGCCTGAATAAGAACTTCAAGCAAAATCACGTATCCGGCGCCAAGCGCGGGAAAACGCGTGTGGACCAAGTCGTGATTGGCTTTGCATCTGATTGGTTGAAATGCTGGCATGATTTTTTTTTTTAACCAATCAGAGAGAGTTGTAAAGTAAAACCAAAATAATACTGTATCAGTTTGGACACTCAATTGAAAACCGCGCTATCGCGGTCACAAAGTGAATCGATTATAAATCTGAAATCACAAGTGGTGCACCTTGAAACAATTAAGCCATCTTTTTTTCAGGTTAATCGCTTGTAATCCGTCTAAGACGTCTAAGCCTTCACAAATCTTACTTGGTTTGTTATATTTTTGGTGTTTTTCTAACTTAGTAAAACTATTATTTTTACGTGTCCGTCTTTGATTCACGATGAGGAAAGTTAGTACTTCATGATAAATGAATTGATTTAACGTGATATTGTCCTTGTTGTCTTCCGCTGCGAATGACCTGTACACTCGATACAACCTGACAGAAATATGACTAAATAACAGTGACATTTCATGTTGCGAAGTGAAGGATTTCAAAATATCTGGGAATATTGAGTGTCATTTTATCGTCGCTTATCTTCTGTCAAACCTTACCCTGCTAGCAGAGTGACTTTGATCTTTCCTAGAAAATCAGTTCTAGGAAAGATCGAAGCAACGCTGCTAGCTGGGTAGCAAAACCTGGACTTTTTTGGCGTTCGTGCGGTCCTGGGGGAGGGAGACGTTGGGGAACCCCCCCCCCCCCCCCCCCCCCCAGCCGGCCCACCACCATGCATCTCCAAACGTATTCATTCAAGATAGGGTAAGGGTTTTGAGAAGCGTCCTCCCTCCCCTCCGGAGGGGAAGGCGAGAGGGTGTTCTCACTCTGCATATAAACGATTGTTACTTGATTGAGTTACATGCAGGAATAAACTATAATATCCTAAGGAAAACTAAGGAAAATATTTTAGACAATTCGCGTTAAATGGCGCTGCGGTATGCAAACGATTATTCACACATCGATTATCCAAGCAGTTACGTGATTGAGTTACATCAATACAGATCAGGAATAATCAATAATCAGTACCTTCATTCGATGTGTCCGCGGCCGTTGTTATTCCGTGTTTGAGCTGAGAAATGACTTCCTCAACAGCTATCAACCTTTGATCGTGATCATTCAACTTCAGCTCGATTCTAATGAATCCAGCAGAGTAAAGAAGCAAACAAAAGACTGACAACACTGTGCCTGGGCTCACGGAAGAGCTACGATCTTTGAGAGACATTTTACACTGAACGATGCTCAAGAAACCCGAGAAAGAGGATGCGTTGAAACACATCCGAGGATCAGCTGACACTCGCTATAAATATATATTTAATTTTTTGAATACATTGCACCCTTGTTCCCAAGCTCTCCTTCGGCCCACCTCTGTGAACACCGACTGGGAACTAGGTACGTTGGACCCTAGATTACGAGGTTGGGATTGGAACCTGGTAGGGATCTTTTTATCGGTATTTATATTTTTCTTGGGCGAGATACTACTTCACAGTGCCCATCTCCATCCTGGATAATAATTGGGTACTGCCGAATGCATAAGACCAATAATGTAACCATTTGCGTTCGTTATCTTAAATGGTTTTGGAAGGACTGATAGGCGCCCCATTGGTCTGTGTACAATCGATACAAATTAGAGACGGAACCTATTTTTGGAGGCAGCGTGGCCGAGTGGTTTAGGGCGCTGTCGAGTACAAGCACGCCATCCTGCCACTAGCTGGATTTAATTATGCCACGCATTGCAAATAGCCAACTGGTCTGCCCCTTCCAGTTGGGAATCAACATGTTATATTTATTTGAAATATATGTTTCGTCTGTTTGAGTGGCATGCCTGTTAACTAGCCTTGAGGAGAGTTTTAATGTTAAACACTTCAAAAATAATCGGCCACAACGCAGGGTTCTAACCCGACTAGACGATCGCGGCGCGCCAACGAAGAGGTGGATGGAAAATTTGCCCCAATCATTGATTGAAAATCGATCATAATAACATTACTAATAAACAAGTAACTCTTTGAATCAAAACTCACTGATCAATGTGGGGTAGACACTTTTCAAATTTGACCTTAGAATCTAAGATACGATGTTACAAGGCAGATTTTCAGGTCTCCTTGTTTGGGGGATTAGCCAAGTACACGAGAGCAAAATAATTCTTCTTTTGGATCAGCTGTTTATTTCCGAGCTCCTCAGCTCTTCTGCCGTGTCCGGAAACTAACTGGCAAAACTGCCTGGGAACGAGGTTGGGCAAAACTGACCATTAAATTCGTTCTCATCACGTCCGCACACGGAGCTCTGATTGGACAATAAGCACATTCTTTCAGAAATAAGCGGAAGCCACAGGCTTCCAAACAGCAGCGTCTTTGATACTCAAAGACGTGCTCAGTTCGAACTTAGAGTAGAAACTTAGTAGCTAGATAACATTTCAAACCGAAAGTGTAAGGTTCGCTCAACTAACAATACTTTTAAAACTGTAGATTATCGTACCAATCATCGCACGGGCGGGACAGAATGCGTCTAACTCTAACCTAAACGAACGTGATCCTAATTTTATCAGCAAACGGCTTAAACAATGCTATATATTTTGCGTAGCTAAGCGAGATTTAGTTAGAGCGTTTCATTGTTCGATGACGGAAACCATAGTTCTCGTAGTCCTTCAAATCCTACGCACACGTACTTGTTACTCCTAAGACAGCTTACTTTTTAAGCGAATACATTAAAAGTTACTTAAAATAATCACACAAACTATTATTATATTATCTATATAGAGGAACTATAAATCCTTGTCGTTCTAACGACATAACTGAACTGTAGAAATTCTCTCGGCACTTCTAAGTCAATCAGGTATTTGACATAAACTTACAAAAGTTATTTATGGCGAATTAACAAAAAGTTAATTAAACTAGGCCAGATGTGAACTGTGGTTTATTTGCAGGAACTAATTACGTTGGTGACCAAAGGACTGTAATTTCCTCGCTTTACAAATTGACCGTGAGAACGTTTTGCTAAAAGTCCTGAAACAGTTGGCTACGTGGGCGAATTGAGTGACAAGGAGGCTGTGTTCGTGGGTACCACAAACTCTAACATGATATTCAATCGCACTGTAAATTAATTCATAAAACACTCGAACTAGGTAAAATTTATAAAAATGTCGAGTTTCTAACTGAATAATAAACGATTTTTTTTTCAATAACCCGGATAACTTGCTGTGCATTTTTCCCCGGGCTCAGTCAATATCGCCTTTTGCCTCTCTTTTAAAAACGAGTCCCAGTGCATAACATGTCATGTACACTTGCCACAACTCGTCTTCTCCAAAACCAACGAAAGGGAAAAAATAATAATATTGGAAAGGGCTTTTAGAAAGTCTACATGTCATGTGGAGATTAGTTTAATTTCCAAGACAATGAACGTGAAAGTAAAAAAGTATTTCCAAATAAAGGTTGTGGGCCAGCCGCCATCTTGAAAACGGAGTTGACCCTGGGAACGAGGTTGGCAACAGGCAACTACGTTCTCAGAGCCTGCGATCCTTTTGGTCAGAACCGAGAATCGCGACCGCTGGCCGGTCGCCCGATTTTTTTAGCATGCATAGAGTTCTCGTTTTGTCTTGTCTTTTCTCTTGACAGTTTTTTTTTTTCACTTTTACCAGCCAATCAGATTACAGAAAATTGAGGCTGGTCAGAGAGGATCGTGCATGGCCTCTGAGGGCGAGAATTTCAAAGACAGGGGCTACTTATTAGGAGAAGGCAGCGTGGCCGAGTGGTGTAGGGCGCTGTAATCCAGAGGTCCCGGGTTCAAGCCCTCCACCTTGTCACTAGCTGGATCAGTATGTTCTCGGTAGTCCCGAGTTCAACTCCTCGGTCACGCTTGCAAAATAGCCAACTGGTCTGTCTCCTGCCAGTTTGCATTCTAACCATGTTATGTACGTTTACAATATAATATGTTTCTGTGTTTACATGGCTCACAATTAATGTAAACCACTGGGTTTAACAGTAATTGTGCATAGCCAATATATTTTTAGTTTTCTTATTACCCACTTAGTGTTGTTCTTCTTTGTTTCTCTACGTATAACGATTCTATAAACAGTACATCAGCAGTTTAATGATGGTATTGCTAATTGTGGTCAGTCTAAGCCATTTGTCACAAATACTTCAACTCTCATACAAGGGAGGCCAAGGTGTGTCACGGGGTAAAACCGAACGAATCTTGCTCGAGCTGCAGTTGTCAACGAGTTCTTGACAACGCTAGTTGCATCCTTGTTTGCTTGAAATATCTACAATAAAAAGAGATAAAACTACCTTAACACAGGTTATACTGAGAAAACAGTTTTCAATTTTAACCCCGGATGTACATCCAAAGCCATATCCGCACGACCGTACAAGGGGGTTTGATAGCCCCTTCCCACTCCCGCCGCCGAAAGCATTGTGCCCTTGTCTTTAGCTAATTCTGCAATATAAGAATTGTTAGTTTAATTACTGTGAGGTCATAATATGACGTAAAAAAAAAAACGACGTCATTAAATCCGCCATCTTTAGTGGATTTCACTATTTCATCAAGACTTCAGAAAAAGCAAAAATCGATACAAAATTATCCCAAAACAATAATGGGATGTTAACATGTACTAATATGGTAATGTTGCTCAAGAAAACTGGAACTATTATCATTACAACGAAAGAATTAGATCTGGAAATTAATTCGAAAGTCGGGTTAAACTTATTTGCGTTTCTTCTTTACCTTGACCTGATGTTGTTCACTATACGCGTTGAAATTTTACTCCATCAGTCGAGAAGAACAGCTTGTAGCTTGAGACGTATGATCCACCGTACCCTTGCGTTGCCACAGCACAGATAACGTGTACCACGCCCATTGTCTACTTGAAGGAAGTCAGTTCTGTCATATTTAGTCTTAGCGCACCATACTCCATATCCTCTTGTTTCGTGAAACCGGCCCAAGTATGGAAGGTGCGAACTATAGTATGAGCTTGATGTCATCTTGGCGTCTGGTATCTTGCTTCTGTCTGCTACTCCTACGGGACTGCAGGTAACTATATCTAGGGCCAGGCAAAAGAAAAATCACCACAAACACTATTTTCTTTTAATTACTTATATGGATAATTATTTGTTAGCATGTTTAAGCTGTCAAAATCAGCAGGTAGAGATGGCTAAGTTCCGAACTCGCGAACGACAACAAAAGAAAGAGAGCTGTGGAGAGTACTACTCTCTTTTACACTTTCCCATATTATTATTGTCTCTTATTGTCTCTTATTGTCTCTACGATCTTATATCCTTGTAGCTCATATTACCAGGCTTCTTATAATTCACGAGCATATCTGAGCCGCGTGGAGAATGGGGAAGAAGTGCCAAAAATGGGTTATTTGTCCCGCGGAAAAAGGCAAAAGCCTGATTACGTAAGCTAAGATGCTGGAGCACAATTGCTACTTTAATAATACTCGTTAGTCAACATAGCACAGTCGAGCGCCTAGGTTTCTATAAATTGCTTTTAAATTCCATCCCCCCTAGGCCAACCTCAAATTCCAGTGTACAGCATGCAGTTTAGAAACATACCGAGAAAAGTTTATCCTGACCAGTGAAAGTCAACAGATGCTTCACTATACGTGGATCCTTTATTTATTTTTGTAGTAATGTAGGCTATCAGATGTTAAGTTTTTGTATAGATATTTCCAGTGAGGTCCAGGTACAGCACGTATATGATGGGAAATTCCAGTAATTAAGTGGTAATATAATTTCCGAGACCTTGGCAACAAACCGTTGAATAGAGAAAAAACGCTTGATACAGATTTGACTGTGATACGTGTTTATATATTTCGTATAAGTAGGGAACACACCATACCCTTTAACTGCTCGCTCAATGAATGAAAGAAAAGCTTAATTGAGTTGGTATTATTTTCTAGACATTAACAACAGACCGTTTAATAGAGTGTCACCACTTGATAACAATTTAACTGCAATACGACATGTTTAGATATTTTGTGTAAGTAGGGAACAAAACATACCTTTTAACTGCATGGAGGAGGAAAGACTTGGCCACACCTACTGAAGATGCCACACAAGTGTATGTACCAGAGTCCTCCTGTTTAACTTGCCAAACTTTCAATGTTCCATCGGTGCTAACTTCCGATCTACCAGATGGCAAAACACCGTTTTCCTTGACCCACATTACTTTGGGTTTAGGCTCACCGATAGCTTTGCAGGGGACAGTAACGTTTTGACCGTGTATGACATCAAGTTGTGAAGGAGGCCTTTCGGTGAACACCGGCATACCAACAACAATAAGATGTGTTGCAGCCAAACTAACTCCAATCTTGTTAGTGGCCATGCACTGGTAAAATCCCGAATCCATTTTACGGGCGTTTGTAATTGACAGCTGTCCATTACCGTCGTCTCTCATTCGAGAATGTTTCTCAGGAACATAAATCTTTGTCCAGACGATCCTGGCCGTTGGGAGACTGGTGACGCTGCATTTTGGAAGCGTGATTGATTTACCGATCGCTACGTACGACGGGCCAGCAAGGAGAGTTATTTTGGGTGAACCTATTACAAGAGCAAATAAAAACAGAGTAAGTAATTTATCAAGCACGAGAGACTCAGTGTTTCATCGGGATATCCAAACACCGAGAAGAGAGTTGAAAATACGACGCGCAGCGGAGTATTTTTGGCGAAATTCGAGGTGTTTGGACAGCTGATGAAGGCTACTGTCTCGAGTGTTTTATATATCTTCTCAATCGAAACAAAAACTGAGGAGTAAACGGTGAAATAAAATCGCAAATATATATTCTTTATTAAAAACTCTTTATCCCACGGCCCTGTAAATATCACTCCTCTAGGATTGATCGGGAAAAAAATCAGAAAAAATTGCGTTACTTCCTCTTGCCACCATATTTGGAAAACAGGAAGTGTATACGTTTAGCCAAGTTTTACACCATATATGGTAGTCGTCTCCATTTTGTATTTGTGAGAGTAATGGCCGCCAAAGGCTAGAAAATTCCCGGACCAACACGTTCGATGTTGAGGATGTTTTACGTATGCTAGATGAAGAAATGAATGATGGAGAATGTATGTCAAGTGACGAGGAAAGTGTTTTGGATAAGGAACTGTACGATATGGACCGAGAATTGAGGTTAGCGATAAGTAAACTTTCAAACATCTCACTTCGAAATCGCCATGTTGAAACACGTTTTCAAAATGTAATTATATGCTATGTAGATCGGCCTTTTATGTTCGAAACCTCGTCTTTTACATGAAATAGTTGTCCAACTTTATCTCCAACTTGATCTTCATGTTTCTAAAGCTCGATTTTTGGCCGTAATTTGATCTTTGTACTTCACACGAAAGTAGCGTGGTTGCGTGGAGATGCCACGAGGGGACGCCGACTTGGGGACTAGGGGACGTGCTACGAGGGGACGTGTTTGTTTCCTTTCAGGCAGATTTTGGTGGATATTTTGCCAACAAAACAATGAACAAATGTGTTTTAAACTTTTTCCTGTAACTACACGTCAGCATTGGAAATTTTTTATTTTTGTTTACATTTTTTGCATAAATTATGAAATTTTGGTATTGTAATTATAATTTTTTTTAACTGTAATGAGTTTCTAGAGGGGAAAATGTGCTTTTTTGAAAGCTTATTTATACCTCTTTCAAATGAGGTATATCTTTGCACACTGTTGTAAATACCTGTAGAGATATTAAATAAATAAGGACATTGGATGACATTCGTCAATTTTGCCTGTTTTTGGCTGGTTGATAAAGAGACCACGACCTCTGTCACGGTTAGAATCAGTCCCTTGTTTGAACTCATAAATGAGTTTAAGAAGCCGTGTATAAATAACTCCCTCGAATACTAACTGATAGATGTGTCACATAGAGAACGGTTTCAAATGAGATAGTGTCGAAAGTAACCCGGACTTGTTTTTATTACGCAATATGATCGGTTTAAAAATCTCCCACCACCTATTCAACTGATCAAATGCAAAACAAAACCAAAACCAATCGCGACTTGGTCCCGCATGTTTTTCCCGCGCTTGGCGCCGGTTACGAGTATTTTTATTTGGGTTTCATTGGTTCTCAGTGAATTGTTGCAAACGTTTGTTGTGATTTGGTCATTATATAACTGCTTTGGTTTTGGCCTACGACACTCAATTGAAAACCGGCCGCTCTAACAGGATGCTAAAATGATCTAAAACTCGCAATCTACTTAAAGAAACTTTCAGGTAATTTCGAATTTGGGTAAAAACATGCCTGTCAAAACGTACTGCCATGAAAACATCAAGGCCTGACAACAACATTCAAGTTAATTAAATGTCAGAAAACAAATAATAAACAATAAAACTCAATTTATTACGTAGTCAGTGCAAATGCTACTATGATTTTTTTTTCTGACTTAGTTTGGACAACGAGATTCGTGACTTTTCCATCGCTTCCCATAACATTACTCGCCACGCACTTATACATCCCAGCATCCTCTGTGCGCACATCATTTATCTGCATCAGGCCCTCTGACGTCACTTTTGTCCTGTTGCTAGGTAACGATCCATTGAGCCTGGACCAAGATACTCGTGGAGCGGGATTTCCAGAAGCAGAGCAAAATAGAGCAGCAGTGTTGCTTTCGTTAACAGTCAGTTGCGGTGGAGAAATTGTCACTTTTGGTGCAGAAATGGATTCTCCCGGTTCACCTTTAATCCCTGGGATACCCGGTGCCCCGGTGTCGCCTTTAATTCCTTTTTCTCCATTCGTTCCAGGTGGTCCCACAATTCCTTGTTTTCCACTTCTACCTGGCTGTCCCATCGTTCCTCGCGAACCCCTCTTACCCACTCTTCCTCGGTCGCCTCTGTCACCTTTGGGCCCAGTCCTCCCAGGTGTTCCCGGTCGTCCAGTCGGGCAGAAGTTCCGCTTTCCACGTCTTTCGCAAATCCTAATGCTGGAAGTTAAAATGTCCTCCAGGAGTCCTCTAATGTAACCTGTGTCGTTGGTTGGCGAAGATTCTGAAGCACTCCTTGCAAGTCTTTGGTGTTGTAAGCCATCACTTAATTTGTCTGTTGGCGAATCTACAACAAAAAGATTGATCAATTCCTATATATTATCCAGCTCTCAGGTCGAAACAGTTAGGAAATGATCCCAGCCAGTTATCAGCAAGCCAAGAATAATTTAAAATTTGTTTGTTAATAGAGCGGTTTTCAATTAAGTGTCGTAAAACCAAAACCTAATCAATTACAATGACCAATCACAACAAACGTAAACGACGCTTTGAATCACGCCAAGCGCGGGGAAAAGCGTGTGACGAAGTCGTGATTGGTTGAATAGCTGGCACGATTTTATTTAAACCAATCAGAGCGGAGAGTTGTAAAGTAAAAACCAAAATAATACTGTATCAGTTTGGACACTTAAGAGCTATTCTCTGTAACAGTCAAGCAAAGTGGGAAATGAAAATTTCTCACCTCCATTCAAATTTTGCATGCAGTTAGATATTCAGGAGGGAAGTTCAAAAATACCCGTTTTAAGGTTGCTACTTTATTGTTGGCATGGTAACGCCGAATGTTTGTTGGTGGCCCAAAACCTAATTTTTAACTCAGAAACTGTTATAAAAAGTGCAAAATGTAATTACTGTTTATCCAGTCCATTAGAACACTACGACTCAAGACTTGCAGCAGATATAAAACTATCATTCTAGTTTACATTTATGTATCTTTCTTTTTATAATATTAAATTTACATAGACTAAACGGTCAGTCAACTACATAGAGTTTCGGCCATTTGAGTAGATGGGTAAAACTAGCTAATCCTTTTCTTTAATTTCTCCAAAAGTACATCGGTTCTAGAGCTGAAACTCAGCAGGTAGTTTACACAGATATTCTAGTTACGATATCTGTAAAAATCTCTGCGGGGCGGGCTCTCTTTTTTCCAAGGGCAGTTAACGAACAAACCTCAAAAATCAGTTTTTGTATATTTCGGCGAAATTAACATTCTATCTACTGGCCAACAAAATGTCAAAAAAACTGAAACTGCCTTCATTATGAAAGAATATTATCTGCTGAGTCATGTTCTGATCAAAATAATAGTTTCTGGCTATTATATTTTTAAACAATATAGACAATATCGATCAAAATAAGCTTACTTTATGGTTTTCTCCAGTTTACCACTTGCTACTACGCATTCATACTTAACACAAATGGATGCTCGAGCCTTTTCATGCGCCTGGTGCCAATGTTTATCTTCAATTGTGATCCAATAAGTAATTTACAACACGTTATAAAGCAGTGATAAATAAGTTCATTTAGCAATCCAAGCTGCACCTTATGAACAGTCAACACGTACATTTCCACCTTGGAAGTTACGGCGTATTCTCCATCAGATGCCATCTCAAGCATATTAAGGCTTGGATTTTTCTCCTTAAAGGACCCCCAGCAGAGATTTTAGCGATCTTCAGTCTCCGTTGAAATACTTACGTTAACCTGACCATACTATTGGAACTACCTAATGTCCGACTTGCTTAACTAGAAAAAAGTATTATTTAGTGTCACGTGACATTTTTTAACTGATGATGTCACAAAATGAGTTTGTTAAAATGGGGAACGGTTACGCAAGGAAATTTTAAAATCTGGTGGTATGGAATTGCTTAAGAGAACACTTGCAGTGTATTTCCGCCTTTTAAGGTGGTATCTGCCATTTATATTGAAATATATTTGAGCATTTATTAAGTCACGTGACCTATTTCACTTAATTGACAGTTTCCTTTAGAACATGGACATGATTAAAAGGCGGATTATTCAAGCCCTTAGTATGAGTCATAGAACAGTGAACACAAAAGTTTCATTTAAACGCACTTTCCGTTCCCCATTTTCGTCTGAATTTTTCAATAATTATTTGCCGTTAACAAGTCATGTGATCAAAACTTGTGACATACAAGTTCCTAATATTGTTAACAATAGTACAAATAGATAGCCTACCGAGTTTTATAAAGGTTGGACAAAAGTTACCCATTGAATTAAAAATATGTCAATTTAACAGGCGAGTCAAGCCTTAATATGCTTGAGATCAGTCGCTCCAGAAGAAATTCCGCTTTTTAGTCGTTAAGACAATCAACGGAGTTATTCACGTAAGCTTATTTAACTCCGACAAATCTAGTCCAAAAGCTTGCTGAAAGGCTGAAAGCCACATACTCTAATATCAAACATTCGTTGACAGTCCCGTGAACATGGTCAGCGGTGTTAATCGATGTAACATTCATGTGAACTTCGTTATGGAGATTTGCCAGTTTGCTTCTCCCCGTACGGTGAAAAGGAATTATTTTTCTCAGTGACTGTGATCGTGATATATCAACGCATCTGCAAACTTACGGGCTCAGCAAATGTACAAAAGATATTACCGATGAAGTTGACTTATTACTCTGCCGTGCTGGTAAGTTATCTAGCTTGATTTTATTTTCTTCCCCCTTCTGTAAAGTAACAGAAAAAACGTGCAGTAACTCCAATGGCCTCGCGCCGTCAGTAGGATTTGAAATGTTGTGTCCACACAAACTTCGAAATTCAGTTAACTAAGACCGTAATTGCAGGAATCTGGAACGCCGAAATAGAGGGAACATGGACTTAGAGTTCAGTACTCAGATTACAAAAAAACTAGCACGTCGCTGTTGAAAAGAATGTGTAGAGGCTAACGACATTAAGCGATTATTGGAAAGACAAATTTCCGAAAATCCTGGCTGTAGGGCAGCATATCGTTTTGTTAGGCTTACGGGTGGGTTTGTTACTGTAATTGGCAGCCCTTATTTGTCCTTGTAAGGGGCTGTTTACATAGAGGGAGGGTAACCCGGGTACTAGGGTCACCCTCCCCAGCCGGGCTAAAAACATAGCCCGCCTTTACACGGGCAGGCTATCAGGGTGGGCTATCATATAGGCGAGCTACCTTTTTTGGCGGGCTCATGTTTTGGCGGACTTTTTTTTATTGCAACGGTACGATTTATTAAGCACTACCTAACAAACAGGGCAGCAAGAAGAAAGGCTTAGCGGCGAGTTTGCTGTTTTTATCGCTTGTTCCGCCATTTTAGCGGGTTTTCAAGTCAACAGAGATAGCCCGCCTGGGAGGGTGATCCGGGTTGACCGTTTACATGCAGAAAAGATAGCCCGCCTAGGCGGGTGATCCTGGCAAGTAGACAGGGTGACCCGGGTAGGCGGGCTATCTTTTCTGCATGTAAAACACTTCAGTGTGCTTTGTAAAGAAATACCCGGGTCACCCTCCCTCCATGTAAACAGGCCCTTAGACATGGGTTGGGCATTAAAGTCAAAGCCAAAGGCAACTAGATTCAACGAAAAGCAAAATACTTTTCTTGAAAACAAATTTTTTACAAGGAGAGAAATCAGGGAAGAAAGAAACTGAGGAAGCGGTAGCAAAAGAAATAAGAAAAGCTAAAGATGCAAACAATCAGCGATTGTTTACATTGGAAGAAATTTCTATCCCCACAGCAAATCTCCTCTTACTTTTCTCGCTTTGCAGCAAAACGAAAGCAGCTCGGCGAGTCTGAATATGAAGCCGCAGAAAACGAACATGTTCTGCAAGATGTTAGAGAAGATATCATGACTTCCATAGGGCAAGATCTGAATAGCCACAAGCATCCAATTGTGCACGAAGAGCTACAATTATGTGAGATGTCGAAATATGAATTGTCTTTGCTACGCATGGCAACGCTTAAATCCAGCTGTAGAGAGTATGACATGGAAGTTTCAGGAAGGCGAAAGGACCCTTATTTTGAGTGTGTTGTTTCTCTCGTTAACAGCTGTACCTGCAAGGATTTCAGTTGATCAGTGTAATCTAGTTTAAAATCTTAGAGTTGAGTTTGGTCATGCGCAACAAAACAAATTTGTTATTTAAACAAATTTACACAACATGCTACAACTGATAAGATTACTTCTAGCGCAAAGTCTATATACAAAGCAGTTGAGACTTCCTTTAAAATATAAGTGGTCAGAAGTAGGCACATCAGTTTTAAAATAATCAGGAAACCACAAAATACTGTCTAATTTGTATTCAGTGTGTATTGTCAGTGTATTGTATTTGACGATTTGAGCTGGGTGTGAAAGACACTCCATATGTGGTCTATCAAAGACTGAGCTAGTTTTTTGTGTTGCCAATCCTGATATAAATGGATTAAGAACGGAACTCAAATGGATATAATCAAATAAACGAGAAAGGCCTGGCTTTCACAAGATAAGGACACAATGCTTAGTAAATCATAAGCATAAAGGTATTTCAGTCAAAACCGCTGACCAATAATACTCTCGATTTCTGCTCGATGCTCGATCAAAGGACAAAAGAAGTATTGGGTGTAAAAAGTCTGAGTAATTGCGATTCTTCGCTAAAATCTTAAAAGGAAAATGGTTTTCCTTCTTCTGGAGCGAATGGAGATATCTGATGGGGAAATACATTGCAAATCCAAGGTGAAAATGTTCGCTTAAATTTGGCTCATATGCATGTCGGCTTGCTGACTGAAGTTCTTTTGCTAAACCTGCTGTTGCTTGTGTGAATGTACTGAAATGGGACAGTTGACAGCCGCTGAAGATAGACAGCAGGACCAGCCACAAGAAAAGGTGCAGGCATCTGAATTTGTGTTCAAATGATGCGAATGCTTGCAAAACGAACCGACTCCATCATGGCAAAGTGGTGAAATGGAGAAAACCATAAAGTAAGCAATATTTTGATCCATATTGTTTAAAAAATAATAGCCAGAAACTATTATTTTGATCAGAACATGACTCACCAGATAATATCCTTTCATAATGAAGGTAGTTTCAGTTTTTTTGACATTTTATTCGCGAGTAGATAGAATGTTAATTTAGCCGAAATATACAAAGACTGATTTTTGAGGTTTGTTCGTTAAACTGCCCTTGGAAAAAAGAGAGCCCGCCCCGCAGAGATTTTTACAGATATAGTAACTAAAATAACTGTGTAAACTACCTGCTGAGTTTCAGCTCTAGAACCGATGTACTTTTGGAGAAATTAAAGAAAAGGATTAGCTAGTTTTACCCATCTACTCAAATGGCCGAAACTCTATGTAGCTGACTGACCGTTTAGTCTATGTAAATTTAATATTATAAAAAGAAAGATACATAAATGTAAAACTAGAATGATAGTCTTATATCTGCTGCAAGTCTTAAGTCGTAGTGTTTTAATGGACTGGAGAAACAGTAGTTTACATTTTGCACTTTTTACAACGATTTCTGAGTTAAAAATTAGGTTTTTGGCCACCAACAAACGTTCGGCGTTACCATGCCAACAATAAAGTAGCAACGTTAACAAAGTGTATTTTTGAACATCCCCCCTGAATGTCTAACTGCATGCAAAATTTGAATGGAGGTGAAAAAATTTCATTTCCCACTTTGCTTGACTGTTACAGAGAATAGCTCTTAATTGAAAACCGCGCTGTCGCGGTCGCAAAGTGAATCTATTATAAAACTGAAGTCACAAGTGGCGCATCTTGAAACAATTAAGCCTTCTTTTTTCAGGTTGATCGTTTGTAATACGTCTAAGACGTCTAAGTCTTCACAATCTTACTTGGTTTGTTATATCTTTGGTGTTTTTCTAACTTAGTAAACTATTATTTTTACGTTTCCTTTCGATTCACGATGAGGAAAGTTTGTACTTCATAAAACATGAATTGATATATCGTGACATTTTCCTTGTTGTCTTCCGCTGCAAATGACCTTTACACTCGATACAACCTCACAGGAAACATGACTAAATATCATCTGATATTTCATGTTGCGAAGTGAAGGATTTCAAAGTCTCTGGGAATATTGAGTGTCATTTTATCGTCGCTTATCTTCTGTCAAACCTTACCCTGCTAGCAGAGTGAGTTCGATCTTTCCTAGAAAATCAGTGCTAGAAAAGATCGAACAAATCTGCTAGCTGGGTAGCAAAACCTGGGCTTTTTTGGCGTTCGTGCTATCCTGGGGGAGGGGGACGTTGAGGAAAAAAGCCACCCCCCGCCGGCCCACCACCATGCATCTCCAAACGTAATTCATTCGAGATAGGGTTAGACTGCGAGCAGTCCCTCTTTCTTTCTTTATCGATCGCGAAGCAAGCGCGAGAGAGCGGAAATCGAGCGCGAAGCGCGAGCGAGCGGGAAACGGGCCGAGCGGAAGTGAGTCACGAAGTGACGAGCGGAAGTGAGTCACGAAGTGACGAAGAGCGAAAGATAGAGAAAGATAGATTTCGCTCTTCGTCACTTCGTGACTCACTTCCGCTCGGCCCATTTCCCGCTCGCTCGCGCTTCGCGCTCGATTTCCGCTCTCTCGCGCTTGCTTCGCGATCGATAAAGAAAGAAAGAGGGACTGCTCGCAGTCTAAGATAGGGTAAGGGTTTTGAAAAGCGTCCTCCCCTCCCCTCCGGAGGGGAATGCGAGAGGGTGTTCTCACTCTGTATATAAACGATTGTTACTTGATTGAGTTACATGCAGGAATAAACTATAATATCCTAAGGTAAACTAAGGGAAATATTTTAGACAATTCGCGTTGAATGGAGCTCCGGCATGCGAACGATTATTCACACATCGATTATCCAAGCAGTTACATGAGTGAGTTACATCAATACAGATCAGGAATAATCAATAATCAGTACCTTCATTCGATGTGTCCGTGGCCGTTGTTATTCCGTATTTGAGCTGAGAAATGACTTCCTCAACAGCTATCAACCTTTGACCGTGATCATTCAACTTCAGCTCGATTCTAATGAATCCAGCGGAGTAAAGAAGCAAACAAAATACTGACAACACTGTGCCTGGGCTCACAGAAGAGCTACGATCTTCGAGAGACATTATTTTTACACTGAACGATGCTCAAGAAACCCGAGAAAGAGGATGTGTTGAGATCAGCTGATATATATTTGCAGAGGTCTATAACTAGAGGTTTCCATCTCTGGTATTGGGCCTTGGCCCATCAGATTCGGAGTTAGGCTATTTTTAGACATTTTTCGCGCGAAACCAGCAGCCAATCACGTTGAAGTTGAACCATCTTTAAAATGATATGCGGCGAGCGCTACGCAAAGACAGAAACTTTGGCCAAGGAAAAGCGAAAAGCGTCACAGCAGAATGTAATAATTGTTTAAATACTTCACTAAATGTAGGTCAAACTTCGGTATACATTTTGGAAAACTATAAATCGACTGAGTGATTTTTCAGTTCAATCTAAATGAAGCATGATTTGTATGAATTCGACGGCAAAACTTCTGGCGGACTGGCGCGCTCTCCAGTTGGCAAGTTGAATGAAAAGTGTTGTCCGCGGATTTAAAATCTTCGCTCAATCTCTCCAAAGTTTCGTATATTCTGGAAAATTGTGTCGATGGTTTAGCTTAACATGGGAAGATTCGAAATAATTGTGTGGAGCTGAACATTATATTCATTTTACAAGTTGAACGGACAGCTATACGCAGCCGAAGGTTTCACGTGTTTACATTATACGGCGGGCAAAACTTGCGCGACTACAGAATTTAATAAGCTTAAACTAAATTGTGTTGAAACGAACTGAGCTTAAAATCAAGTTCATTGAAGTAAAAGAACAAAGGAAACCCTCAATATCTACATGGATGGAAAGAAAGAGAGTGGTCTTCGAAGAGAATTTCACTGTGAAGTGATCTGACCGTCACGAACGCTTGACGAACTGCCGTGGATATTTATTGTGCTGATTGTTGATTGTAAAAACTTAATTCAGCTGGAATTGACAAGCCTCTTCGAAATACAAGGTAACAATACTGAATAGACTAAGCAGTTAAACTTGTGTTGTAAACAGGCTTTCATTCTTTGGACGAATTAATTAATCTTATATGTCCGCGGTTTTCGGATCTGATCTTCCCGTAAACGACCCGTAAACTAATTTCAGGCTGCCTTTAGTGCTCTTTCAGTCGCATTAGTTGTACATTTACAGGAATTTCCCATTAAATATTTCGTTCCAAACTTCGTGCATTATTTAGTAGAATTAACTTTTGTTTGATTTAGAAGGGCCAAGGTTTTTTACTTAATAATTTTAGCCATCTTTTCAAATTTCACTGTCAACCGTCTTGAACAAAAATTGTCGAGCTAGCGCGTTCAGTGACCATATTTGTCAGGCATGGTGCGTGATTGGCTGCTGGTTTCGCGCGAAAAATGTCTAAAAATAGCCTAACTGCGAATCTGATGGGCCGCGCGCAATGCTAGATGGAAACCTCTAGTTATAGACCTCTGATATTTGGAATACATTGCATTCTTGTTCCCAGGCTCTCCTTCGGCCCACCTCTGTAAACGCCGCCTGGGAACTAGGTATGTTGGACTCTAGATCACGAGGTTGGGATGGGAACCTGGTCGGGATATTTTTATCTGTATTTATTGTGTTATTGGGCGAGATACTACTTCACAGTGTCCATCTTCGTCCAGGATAATAATCGGGTAAAGCCGAATGCATAAGACCAATAATGTAACCTTTCGCGTTCGTTATCTTAAATGGTTTTCGAAGGACTGATAGGCGCCCAATTGGTCTATGTACAATCGATACAAAATTAGAGACGGAACCTATTTTTGGAGGCAGCGAGCCCTCCATCCTGCCACTAGCTGGATTTAATTATGCCACGCTTTGTAAATAGCCAGCTGGTCTGCCCCTGCCGGTTGGGAATCAACATGTTACATTTATTTGAAATATTTGTTTCGTCTGTTTGAATGGCATGCGCCTGTTAAATAGCCTTGAGGAGAGTTTTAATGTTATACACTTAAAAAACAATCGGCCACAACGCAGGGTTATAATCTGACTAGACGATCGAGGCGCGCCACCGAGGTGGATGAAAATTTGCCCCAATTATTGATTGAAAATCGATCATAATAACAAGGGAACGAGGCTGGCAACAAGTAACTACGTTCTCAGCTCAGAGGACGCGATCCTTTTGGTCAAAACCGAGAATGGCGACCGCTGGCGGTCGCCCGATTTTTTGAGCATGCAGAGAGTACTCGTTTTCTCTGGTCTTTTCTCTTCGCATTTTTTTTAAACCTTTACCAGCCAATCAGATTACAGAAAATCGAGACTAGTCAGAGAAGATCGCGTATGGCCTCTGAGGACGGGAATTTCAAAGACGGGAACTACTTATTAGGAGGAGGCAGCGTGGCCGAGTGGTGATGGCGCTGTAATCCGGAGGTCCTGGGAACAAGCCGTCCTCTCTGCCACTAGCTGGATTTGTGTTCGGTACTCCCGAGTTCAAACTCCTCGGTCACACTTGTAAAATAACCAACTTGGCATCTGCCTCCTGCCAGTTGGGATTCTTGACCATGTTATTTTCATTTAAAATATTTGTTTCTGTGTTTACATGGCCTACAATGTAAACTACTGGGTTTAACAGTAATTGTGTATAAGCCAATGTATTTTCAGTTTTCTTATTTCCCACTTAGTATAGTGTTGTTCTTCTTTGTTTATCTACGTATAAAGAGTCTATAAACGTACATCAGCAGTTTCATGATGGAATGACTAATTGTGGTCAGTCTAATCCATTTGTTGTACAAATACTTCAACTCTCATACAAGGGTGGGCAGAGTATGTGACGGGGTAAAACCGAACGAATCTTGCTCGAGCTGCACTAGTCAACGAATGCTTCACAACGCTATTTTATCCTTGTTTGCTTGAAATATCTGTAATATAAAAACAGATAAAAGTATCTTAATACAGGTTATACTGAGAAACTGTTTTCAATTTTAACCCCCGGATGTACATCCAAAGCCATATCCTCACGACCGTACAAGGGGGTTGTTAGCTCCTCCCCACTCCCGCGCCGAAAGCATTGTGCCCTTGTCTTTAGATAATTCTGCAATATTATTTGTTACTTATGAGGTCATAATATGACGTGAAATGACGTCATTAAATCCGCCATTTTTATTTAATTTCACTATTTCATCAAGACGTCAGAAAAAGCAAAAATCGATACAAAATTATCCCAAAACAATAATGGAATGTTAACATGTACTAATATGGTAATGTTGCTCAAGAAAACTGGACATATTATCTTTACAACGAAGAATTAGATCTGAAAATTAATTCGAAATTTGGGTTAAACTTATTTGCGTTTCTTCTTTACCTTGACCTGATGTTGTTCACTATACGCGTTGAAGTTTTACTCCATCAGTCGAGAGGAACAGCTTGTAGCTTTTAACGAGGTATGATCCACCTCCTGACCCTTGCGTTGCCACTGCACAGATAACATGCACCACACCCATGTCGACTTGAAGGAAGTCTGTTCTGTCAGATGAAGTCTTAGTGCACCATGCTCCAGATCCTCTTGTTCCGTGAAGCCGGCCGTTGTACGGAGGGTACGAACCATCGTGTGAGCTCGATGTCATCTTGGCGTCTGGTATCTTGCTTGTGTCTGCTACCCCTACAGGACTACAGGTAACTATAGCTAGGGCCAGACAAAATAAAAACATCGCAGACACTATTTTTTTAGTACTTCTATGGATAATTATATATAATGTTTAGCATGTTTAAGCTGCCAAAGTCAGGTGGAGATGGCGACAGCAAAAGAAAGAGAGCTGTGGAGAGTACTACTCTCTTTTACCCTTGCCCATATTATTATTGTACCTTACGATCTAAGATCCTTGTAGCCCGTATTGTCAGGCTTATTATGACTCACGAGCATATCTGAGCCGGGAGGAGAATGGGTAGAAGCGCGAATAATAGGTTATTTTTCCTTCAGACGGGGGGGGGGGGGGGGGGGGGGGGCGTAATCTTCCCGCCGCGAACTTGACGTAGCGTTAATAACGTTTTCAATATAGAAGTAATGGCCGCCTAAATAAAGGAATGCTCAAAAGCATTCCTTTATTGGTTTTGATTACTTTTGAGTCATTTTTGGTGATTTTCTGACGTTTTGGAAAAATCAAAGAATTCAAGATGGTGGATCCAAGATTGCGGCTGTTCGGAAATCATGACGTATTATCTACGTCACAAGACGTCATAACCACGTGATTTATACGTCGAAATATACATTTGTGGACGAACTATCCACCCAACCAAGTTTCGTTTTGCTAGCCTTAAAAATCTCTGAGTATTGTAATCATTTATTATTGTAATTAATTTAATTCACGGCTCGATGGAAGAGCATGTATTGTGAATTGACACCGTGTTTAAATAAAGTTTTAACTACTACTACTATAGTAACGGAGGGGGGGAGGGGGGGGGGCAAAAAAGCCCGGTATAAAATAGGGTTAATATTTCGTTAGTCAACATAGCCGCCGAGTCGGACCCGCCTAGGTTTCAAGAAATTGCCTTTAAATTTCGTTTCCCCTAAGTCCTCTCAAATTCCAGTTTACCATAAAACAGCACGCCTACAGACCCTGGGAAAGAGGTTAACAGCACGCATGATGTAAACGAGGAAAGTTTATCCTGGCTCGTGAAAAGTCAACTAATGTTTCATATATACTCGAATTATTTTTTCTAGCTCTAGTACTCCTAGTAATGCGGGCTATCAGCTATTAAGTTTTTCAGACTGATATTTCCAATGAAATCCAGTTACAGCCCCCGTATACTCAGCTCAAGTGTAAATAATAAAAAAGTAAAAGAATAATAAATCACGAAGAGAGGATGACTAAGAGTAGTATTCCCCGTGCCCCATAATAATGAATTGAAAATATTCATAGTTTCCCGACATACTGTACATACATACCAGCTACAATAAGATACGTTGCAGCCAAATCAACTCCAATCTTGTTAGTGGCCCTGCACTGGTAAAATCCAGAATCCATTTTATGAGCGTTTGAAATTGACAGCAGTCCATTACCGTCGTCTCTCATTCGAGAATGTTTATCGGGAAACTGAAATCTTTGTCCAGACGATCCTGGCCGTTGGGAGAGTGGTGACATTGCATTTTGGAAGCGTGATTGATTTACCGATCGCCTACGTACGACGGGCCAGCAAGGAGAGATATTTTAGGTGAACCTGGTACAAGAGGAAATAAAAACAGAGTAAGTAATTTATCAAACACGAGAGACAGCGTTTTCATCCGATTTCCAAACACACGAGAAGAGAGTTGAAAACACGGACAAGCAAACGGAGTATTTTTGACGAAATTCGAGGTGTTTGGACAGCTGATGAAACACTGTCTTTAGTGCTTGATATATCTTCTCAATCGAAACAAAAACTAAGGAGTAAACGGAGAGATAACATCGCAAAATATCTGCTTATTAAGACCACGTATCCAAACCTCTGTCACGGTTAGGATCAGTCCCTTGTTTTAACTCATAAATGAGTTAATTTGAGAGGCCGTGTATAAATAACTTTCTCGAATACTAACTGATATGTCACATATAGAACGGTTTCAAATGAGATAGTGTCATAAGTAACCCGGAATTGTTGTTATTACGTAATATGATCGGTTTAAAATGTCCCACTCAACTGATCAAATGCAAAACCAAAACCAAAACCAATATCGCCACTTGGTCCCGCGCGATTTCCGCGCTTGGCGCCGTTACGAGTATTTGTATTTGGGTTCTCATTGGTTCTCAGTGGATTGTTGCAAACGTTTGTTGTGATTTGGTCATTATATAGTTGCTTTGTTTTTGGCTTTACCACACTCAATTGAAAACGGCTCTAAAAGGATGCTAAAAACTATCTAACTAAAACTCTCAATCTACTTTAGGTAATTTAAATTTGGGTTAAAACAAAAAGTCTAGCAAAACGTGGCTGCCATGAAAACGTCAATATCTATTAACCCTATTCTGCCTGGGGGGGGGGGGGGCAGAAAGTGCCCGCGCGAACTTCAAATGTATCGTACTTAAAGAGCATTCAAGCAATCATAGCCAAACTTCATGACTTTTCCTAAAAATTATATGGGAACATTTTGGTGTGCCAATTTTTGATCACGTGACTTGATGTTTTCCATGGCAACCAAGTTTTGACAGGCCGTTTTAGCCAAATTTGGTATTTTCAATTTAAATGTCCGTTTTCATGAGATTTTCGCTTTTTACGAAGAGTTTCTTCCAAAATCTTTGCAATTTTGGCATCCTTATATTGTTTTCGATTTTTTCAAATCAAATTTGGTGATTTTCTGACATTTCTGAACAATTGAAAAATCCAAGATGGCGGACAGGTTTAAAGTATGACGTTATTTCGGCGTGATATGATATCATAATTGATTCGTAATTGCCACTAAAATAAACATGTTTGAATGCTTTATTCACCACATAAGTTTCATTTTTATAGCACAAATACTTTTCGAGATACAGATCGTTTTACCCAAATTTGTTGATTTTTTTAGCTTAATTTTCAGTTTTCATAAACTTTTTGCTTTTTTACGATGAAATCCTTCCAAAATCTTTGCCGTTTTAGCATCTTAATATTTTTCTTTATTTTTTCAAAGCAAATTTGGAGATTTTCTGACATTTATGAACAATTTAGAAATCCAAGATTTCGGATCGAAGATGGCGGATTTTTTTAGCGTATGACGTCATTATGGCGTGTATGACGTCATAATTGAGACGTGACTGCCACTAAAATAAAGATTTTCGGATGCTTTACACACCATGTAAGTTTCATTTTCATAGCGTCAATACTTTTCGAGATACGGGGGGGGGGGGGGGGGGGGGGGCGGCACTATCTGCCCCCCCCCCCCCCCAGGCTCAGGAACGAAAAAAAAGCCCAGGCAGAATAGGGTTAACACAATTCTGACGCACTAAAATGTTTAGCCGGCTATGTTTCCAGTTAATTAAATATCAGAACATTTGGGAATTATTTTTTTTAATAACTACTTTTCATTGTTGGACAAGAGTCCAGTAACAAATAAACCTCAATTGCTTACGCAGTCAGTGCAACGTTACTATGAATTTCTCTGACTTACTTTGAACAACGAGATTCGCGTCTTTTCCATCGCTTCCTATAACATTACTCGCCACGCACTTATACATCCCAGCATCCTCTGTGCGCACATCATTTAACTACATCAGGCCCTCTGACGTCACTTTTGTCCTGTTGCTAGGTAACGATCCATTGAGCTTGGACCAAGATACTCGTGGAGCGGGATTTCCCGAAGCAGAGCAAAATAGAGCAGCAGTGTTGCTTTCGTCAACAGTCAGTTGCGGTGGAGAAATTGTCACTTTTGGTGCAGAAATGGATTCTCCCGGTTCACCTTTAATCCCTGGGATACCCGGTGCCCCGGTGTCGCCTTTAATTCCTTGTTCTCCCTTCATTCCTGGTGGTCCCACAATCCCTTGTTTTCCACTTCTACCTGGTTGTCCCATCATTCCTCGCGAACCCCTCTTACCCACTCTTCCTCGGTCGCCTCTGTCACCTTTGGGCCCAGTCCTCCCAGGTTGTCCCGGTCGTCCAGTCGGGCAGAAGTTCCGCTTTCCACGTCTTTCGCAAATCTTGATGCTGCAAGTTAACATGTCCAGGAGTCCTCTAATGTAAGCTGTGTCGTTGGTTGGCGAAGATTCTGAAGTACTCCTTGTAAGTCTTTGGTGTTGTAAGCCATCACTTAATTTGTCTGTTGGCGAATCTACAACTAAAAGATTGATCAATTCCTATATATTATCCAGCATCTCAGTTCGCAACAGTTAGGAAATGATCCCAGCCAGTTATCAGCAGGCCAATAGTAATTTAAAATATGTTTGTTGATAGAGGGTCATAGAGCGGTTTTCAACTGAGTGTTGTAAAACCAAAACCTAATCCATTAATTACAATGGTCAATCACAACAAACGTAAACGAAGCAATGAACCTGAATAAGAGCTCCAAGCAAAATCACGTAACCGGCGCCAAGCGCGGGAAAACGCGTTTGACTAAGTCGTGATTGGTTTTGCATCTGATTGGTTGAGTAGTTTGGCACCAATCAGAGAGAGTTGTAAAGTAAAACCAAAAATAATTATGTATCAGTTTGGACTCTCAATTGGTCGCAAAGTGAATCGATTATAAATCTGAAGTCACAAGTGGCGCATCTCGAAACAATTAAGCCTTATTTTTTTTTTTTTCAGGTTGATCGTTTGTAATCCGTCTAAGATGTCTAAGTCTTCACAATCTTACTTGGTTTGTTATATCTTTGGTGTTTTTCTAACTTAGTAAACTATTATTTTTACGTTTCCTTCGATTCACGATGAGGAAAGTTTGTACTTCATAAAAACATGAATTTATTTTTCGTGATTTTCCTTGTTGTCTTCCGCTGCGAATGACCTTTACACTGGATACAACCTCACAGGAAACATGATTGAAACATCATCTGATATTTCATGTTGCGACGTGAAGGATTTCAAAGTATTTGGGAATATTGAGTGTCATTTTATAGTCGCTTATCTTCTGCTAAACCTTACCCTGCTAGCAGAGTGTTTTCGATCTTTCCTAGAAAATTATACGAAAGATCGAAGCGACTCTGCCAGCAGGGTAGCAAAACCTGGGGTTTTTTGGCGTTCGTGGGCTCGGGGGGAGGGGAACGTTGGGGAAAAAATGCCACCCCAACCCCCTCCCCCCTCCTCGCCCCACTACCATGCATCTCCAAAAAGTATTCACGCCATAGTAATTAAACTTACATGTGTGTAAATTATCCGGATATGATTTAATTTTATTTTCAGGTTCCCCCTTGTAAATAATATGATTAACGAGCTTTACTTTTGTACAATTTTATTTTTGGCAAGAAAACCTCGAGTATATCATAATTTATGGGGGGCACTTATTTGAGGAAGGGCAAACCAAAATAGGGTAAGGGTTTTGAGAAGCGTCCCCCCCCCCCCCCCCCCCCCCCCTCTCCCCGTCCGGAGGGGAAGGCGAGAGGTGTTCTCGCTCATTCGTTAACTGACGCTCTGTATATAAACTATTATTTGCAAATCATCGATTGTCGAAACATTAGTTTCTTGATTGAGTTACATGCAGGAATAAACTATAATATACCTTCATTTGAAGTGTCCGCGGCCGTCGTTATTCTTTGTTTGAGCTGAGAAATGACTTCCTTAGACTGCAAAACAGTCTTTCTTTTTTCTCGAGATATTGTGCGCGACGCGCGAATTGAGAGGCGCGAAGCGCCGATAATCCACGCGCGAGCCTCGTAAGAGGCGAGAAAAGAGAGACTGTCCCCTTTTCATACAGTGAATTCGATACCATAAAACGTGACCTGAACGTGACACTTCACTTCACTTCACTTTTGTCTGCGTGTATTCGTTTATAGAGTCATTGGCAATGTGGCGAAAAATTCGTTGTTGTAGCCTCCTACGCCTAATAACTGAGCTCTATTCGAGAAATCCTAAATGACCTTCTTCCTCAGATAATTGCCGATTATGTGACTGGTATTTTAAGATGCAATTTGGTAACGCATTTCATCCGAAAATATATTTGTTAATCCGCATGCCAAAACGGTCTCCGCTAGCCGTGGACGGAGGAACTCGCTTGTCCTCAAAATGTTGCTCTTCGTGTCCGTTGAAGGTGGGGAACTTTGCTATTATTCAAGCAAAAATTTGGCGAGTCGAGAATCCCGGTGGAGCAAAACAACACGCTTTCCAGCTGTTCGAGTTAATCAGCTCATCGCTTTCGAACGGAATAATAACAATGATCGTTGCCTTTCCTAAATCTGTTGATTTTGTAATCTTGGTCGACATCGTGTCGCTTGACTGGACTAACGCCTTTTCCGAAATCCGAAGTACAGCGATCAAAAACTCCCTGCTTTTGTCTTGCAAGCGCATCTATCAAAGTCCGGACTGTCTTACCGCCTTCGAACTGATCGATGTTTGACGCCTGTTTGTGGTTAGGCCTCTGAGGGCGAGAATGATGTCCGATGACAGATTACGTCGAAAACGGACCAATCGGAATTTGGCGTTTCTCCAGCCAACGCAGAATTCGGAACGGATTTCATGTATGGAAAGGCGACAGTCCGTATTTATAGCGTCTCTCCCCAATCCCACTCGTAATTTCACGCTCGTTCCAGATCCTTCGGCCGCGTTCAGCCCGACACTCTCGCGCGAAAATACGGACTGTTTTGCAGTCTATGACTTCCTCGACAGCTACCAACCTTTGATCGTGATCATTCAACTTCAGCTCGATTCTAATGAATCCAGCGGAGTAAAGAAGCAAACAAAATACGGACAACACTGTCCCTGGGCTCACAGAAGAGCTACGATCTTTGAGATACATTTTATAAGAGCGATGCTCAAGAAACCCGAGAAATAGGATGCGCGAAACACATCCGAGGATCAAGCTGACACTTGATATAAATACAGTGGAACCCCGATTTAACGAAGTGCCAGGGCCTGGGGAAATTGGTTCGTTAAATCGGGGTTTCGTTAAATCGAGAACCCCGATATAAACGAATTTGTTGAAAACTGACCAAAAACTTCGTTAAATCGGGGTATAGTTAATAATTAATTTGCCGTAATGTTAACTGATTAAAGACAAAGAAGATAAGGCCGATTAGATGGCCACGACAGTACTTTTTTTAGCAACATGTATGACTGTAATGGACTGCTGACAACTTTCTTAGATATTTAAAATATTTTACTGTAGTCGATTATTCATCTTCTGTGGCGTGATGACATTTATTCGTTATATCGGGGTAGCCGGGCTGAATAAATTTGTACGTTAAATCGGGGACTTCGTTAAATCGAGGTTCGTTAAATCGGGGTTTCACTGTATATATTTATTTTTTGGAATACATTGCACCCTTGTTCCCAGGCTCTCCTCTGTGAACACCGCCTCGAGGTTGGGATTGGAACCTGGTCGGGATCTTTTTTATCGGCATTTACTGTGTTCTTGGGCGAGATACTACTTCACAGTGTCCATCTTCACCCAGGATAATAATTGGGTACCGCCGAATGCATAATACCAATAATGTAACCTTTTGCGTTCGTAATCCTAAATGGTTTTTCATGACACAAATAATTTATAAGTGGGTGATTCGAAGCACTGGTAGCGGCACCCGATTGCTCAGTATGCAATTGACACAAAAACTAGGGACGGAACTGTTTTTTTTTTAAGGCAGCATGGCCGAGCGGTTAGGGCGCTGGCAGCGGGCCCAGCATCCTGCCACTATCTGGATTCGTTTTCGATAGTCCCGAGTTCGACTCCTTGGCCACGCTTTGTAATGCCTAATGCCATTGGGAATAAACCGGCGTGTTATATTTATTTGAAATATTCGTTGCGTCAGTTTTAGTGGCATGTTAAGGTTACCATATACCTTCAAAGGACATAATTGGTCCAAAAACATTTTTCCGCTTAGATATGTGATGACCTTTCATATAAAGAAAATTATATGGAAATCCGATAATTATTAACTGAGAAATACAGTGCGAAGAGACTTTACCGGAAGTGAGGTGTGAGTGGAGTGTGAATAGTTCTCCCGCTGTTTTCTCGAAATCTATTTCGGGCCGATAGAGGCGTCTTTAAAGAGTTACAACTCAAAGGAAATTTGAGCGATTTACCTCAAATGTGGGACAGTATCTAGATTAACATATAAACAACAAAAGGATGTCGGAGAATGTTTTATTTCGGAAAAACTTTTCGTTGGGAGCCGTTTCCGCGCGATCACTCCATATTTGTTTCACCCTATTTAGAAAATGCCGGCTGTATCTTTTCACTGCAATTGAATATGGGGAATCCCCGACAATTTTTTTAGCGCTTTGGCGTCCGGAAACCCGCGAACAAATCAAATTAGCAAACAACACAATTCTTTTTGAGTCATGATGGCTTTAAAAAGCTGATTCGGACCCTTGTATTTAGACATCGCGAAAAATTAGACAATTCATTTTATTACAAAATGGTTAGTATATTTAGATAGCCAGCTCTATAAGCTTTAATTTGATATAGGATTTTAGGTATCTGCAGTTTAATCCAGACGCGCTACATTTTTTAGACTTGAGATACCCCTGAAGGTACACGGTAACCTTAACTAGCTAGCCTTCGGCTAAGTGCATTACCGTTACTACAATATATGATTTTTTTTCAATTCCCTCACTCCTTCCCTACAAATAAAGTGAAATGGTCCGTCACTATACACATAAAACGAGATACTACTGAAAAAAAAAACGGTAAAAAAAGATAATTTTCTCGTACGAAAACTGAGACGATAAAAATAAACTATTAAACCGGAAAATGTGGCGGCCTTTTAAGCCTGGTTTCCATTAATCGCAACGATCGCAACTGCGCGGATCGTTGCGATCATATGGATACCACTCTTGCGATCTTTGCGCAACGATCGCAATAATGGTGTCCATATGATCGCAACGATCGCAACGATCGCAGTCACAACGATCGCTGCGATAGTTGCGATTATATAGAAACCTGCTTTAACGATTGAATTTCATATACAGTAAACACCCACCTATAAGAACCTAGTGATTAAGAACCTGTAGGCTAAAATTTTGGCATTTAAACCTCCATTATATATAAGAACATGTTGAGCCTAAAAATTAAATCAGGTTCTTATTTGGAAAATCAGGAAAAAAAAGAAATAATAAAAGTTTAGTTTTGTTGCAGTGTATAGGGAATAAACAACTTAAATAGATGAGGACCTAGAGCAGGGTGTGTACAGTATTTGCTAAGAATGTAGCCTTTCATTTTAGACAAACATTTAATTTGTGTAATCATATGTTTCTTATACATATGAAGGGACCACACCCATATAGACTACAGTTGTTTGACCAGCAGCAAGCACCTTTTCCTCTTAAGAAAATAAGAACCTATCTAAGAACCTAAATAGCCTAAATTCTCAGTAGACACCAATATCAGTATAAGAACCTGTTTAGGCTAACTTGGAAAAATCTATATGTGGGTGTTTACTGTTTAGCACGTACAGCCGTGAATCTTGAGGAGAGGGATTCAGTTTTTTTAATAACTTAATACAGTTAAAAAGTAATGAAAATGCCGTGACCAGGATTTGAACCTGGGTTACTGCGGCCACAACGCAGGGTTCCTAACCACTAGACGATCGCGGCGCGCCACCGAGGAGGTGGATGGAATTAAGAGGTACATATTGATTTCAAATCATAAAGAGTTGCTAACAAATAATTATTTGAATCAGTCGTGTCAGTGTGGATATGGAGGATATTACATGGCCACGCGGGGATACGAATTTTATCTTCGGGTTCTGATAGCCGTCTATCACAAGTGAGCGCTGCGAACGGGTGAGAGACGGCTATCAGCACGAGAAGATAAAATGTGTATCCCCAAGCGGCCATGTAATGTTTTGTGTATCATATAGATACTGATGGAATGTCCAGATTAAACACAGTTGATTATTCATTTTCAAAACAGTGAAAAAGTGGTCGCCTAGACTGACCTCAAGTTCACAAAAAAATGTCATGACATAGACAAAGTACGCTTTATCCCAAGAAAATGTTAGTTTCTGTTCCAAAAAAGTCGAATTGAGCTTCAAAACTGTTAACAAAGAAAATAATAAACGGGTAGCTTTATTGTTATTGGTTGATCATATCAGTAACCATGACGACATCAATAACCTCACATGTGAAGGATAAAAAATGATATATTCACTACGCGCGATGAAAATATCATGTTTTTAGTAACAAGAAAGATCCTGGTATTTCTTTAGTATCTACTATATAATAAATACAGTATTAAAAATTGGCTTAGTAGAGTCTAAGATATCGAGTTTGAAACTGATTAATGTAACACCAATTTGCTGTGCATTCTTCCGCGGGCTCAATCAATATAATATTGCCTTTTGCCTCTGTTTCAGAACGAGTCATTGTACACGACATGTCATATGGAAATGAGTTTAATGTGTAAGGCAATGAACGTGAAATTAACAAATCAATGGTTGCGCACCCGGACTTGTTTTGAAACAGAGGCAACAGTCAACTCGGAAATGGCCCAATCTCGGATCGAGACAAGACGCTTCCTCTTTCCCAGAGTCCACGATGTTTTTGGTCAGCACCAACAATCGCGACGATTGTTGAGCATGCTCCATAGAGTACTCATTTTCTCTTGTCTCTTTTTTAAACTTTTACCAGCCAATCAGATTCCGGGAACTATAAGCCGATCAGAGATGATCGTGCATGGCCTCTGAAGACGATAATTTCGAAGACGGGGACTACTTATTAGGAGGAGGCAGCGTGGCCGAGTGGTGGAGGGCGCAGTCATCCGGAGGTCCCGGGTTCAAGCCCTCCACCTGACCCTGCCACTAGCTGGATGTGTTCTCGGCAGTCGAGTTCAACTCCTCGGCCACGCTTTGTAAAATACCCAACTCCTCTGCCTCCTGCCAGTTGGGATTCTTAACCATGTTATGTTCATTTACAATATTCGTTTCTGAGTTTTATATGGCCCACAATGTAAGCTACTGGGTTTAACAGTAATTGTGTATAGCCAATATATTTTAGTTTTCTTATTACCCACTTAGTGTTGTTCTTCTTTGTTTCCCCACGTATAAAGAGTCTATAAACGTACATCAGCAGTTTCATGATGGAATGACTAATTGTGGTCAGTCTAATCCATTTGTTGTACAAATACTTCAACTCTCATACAAGGGTGGGCGTAGTATGTGACGGGGTAAAACCGAACGAATCTTCCTCGAGCTGCACTAGTCAACGAATGCTTGACAACGCTAGTTGGATAATTTTTTCTTGAAATATCTGTAATAAAAAGAGATAAAACTATCTTAATACAGGTTATACTGAGGAACTGTTTTCAATTTTAACCCCCGGATGTACATCCAAAACCATATCCTCACGATCGTGAGGGGGTCGATAGCCCCTCGCCACTACCAGCTCCCGAAAGCATTGTGCCCTTGTCTTTAGCTAATTCTGAAATATAATAATTGTTAGTTTAATTACTATGAGGTCATAATATGATACCAAACGACGTCATTAAATCCGCCATCTTCAGTGAATTTCACTATTTCATCAAGACGTCAGAAAAAACAAAAATCGATACAAAATTATCCCAAAACAATAATCATAATGGGATGTTAACATGTACTAATACGGTAATGTTGCTCAAGACAACTGGAAATATATTATCAGTATCGCGATCCGCTTATAGGTTTGCTTAGCGAGCGAGGCGTCAATATGTATAGGAAATCGTATGAACGCGAGTGCAATTCGTGATTTATGGGCACGAGTGATGTTTTGAAAGTTCTCAAAATTGCACGAGCCTTTATTAGGCGAGTGCAATTTGAGAACTTTCAAAACATCACGAGTGACCATAAAACACTAATTGCACGAGCAGTTTCATACGATTTTATGTTTATAAAATTCTCAACAAAATTTTGCTGCGGCCATCACGCTACTCTGCACACGAAACGCTTCACTTTTTTCCAGAGTGTTCACATGTTTTATTTGAACGCGCAGGCAAACCAAGCGTGAACTTTTTGAAAGAATTACAGTACTATAGTTTATAAAATATTTAACCATTAACTTGAAAGCTTATTTCAATGCTATTAAGCGGCAAAAACGTCTCTACTTGTCCGGTACCGTTAATCACAATTCCGTATTGCACTCTATAACCTATTTATGCACTCGTCATTGACCAATCAGAAGCTGCATATTTTGTTGAGTATACTATAAAATGTGGTATTGCCGTCTCACTTTTAATTTATGGTCTGTGATTGGTTACAAAGTTCAAATTGACATCGCAGCACTGAATTGGGTTCCTCACGTATTCATCAAAATTCAAAAGTTTTGCTTCGAAGAATCGTCGGCAATCTTGTATCTCTTGCCATTTGCTCAGTTATGGAAGGCTTTATTCGCCGGTACAACTACCTCAATCTAAAAGTTAGCGTAAGGTGAGTAATAAAAATCATTTCTTTCTTGAAAAAGTTGTTTACCGTTTTCAACTGCTTTGCTTTCGCGATGTGCGCGCGCTAAGTTGTCGTAAGATGTTTTTGAACAAGCTTTTTCGGTTCAAAATTGGATTATTTTCCCGTTTCATTGTCGCTTGGTTACCGTACTTTAGAAAACTTCATGGGACGTAATTCTGAATCGCCTTTATTTCCATAAGCAATTTACGGGCGAAAAAAGTCGGACTTTCTTCGAGACCAAAAATGCGTTCGCGTTCAAGTATTCGTGTACATTACGTCGCGTATAGTGGGAATTTCTATTTCAATCAACAACCAACTGATCTGAATTTTCCATTTAATCTGTCCAAAAATGTTTGAATCGCGATACAAAACTAATTGCGATTTTGAGACGGCAATACCACATTATATTGGCGGCGTTGGGAGAAAATTCGCGACTCCGCCCAATACGGAATATATTTTCTCCCAACTAGCCGCCAATATATATATGTTTATTTGCCGGCCGGGAGGTCCGTATTGAGAAAAACTGTGCCAGAGGTCTTGAGTACGGCACGAGGCCGTAGGCCGAGGGCCGTACTCAAGACCGAGGGCACAGTTTTTCTCAATACGGACCGACCAAGGCCGGCAAATAACGTATTTATTTTTTCCTACTTGGTTTGGTAATGCTAGAAATCTTGAAATCTTGCCGTTTTGCAAAATCTGTTTTTCGCGCGCGTATTCCTTTTATAGCTGATGGCAAGGTCGCTATAAAACTCAAACTACCGAAGAAATAAAACTTAATCCAAATAAAAAGAAACTCAGACGATTAATTTTTACACCAGAATTACAGAAAGGTAGATGTGAAGAACAGACGATGGAGACTCAAACGGAATTTCACCGCTAAAAGCAGCTGAAATGAGAAGCTAAAGCCATTCAAAGTCCGGCGTAACCGGCAAAATTTTAGAAAAATCTTCCATACTCTATCTTGCGTAGTATCATGAAAGCATTTTCCGAGCAAAACAGTTCCAACAGTTTTCTACAATTTCATTTCCATGTTAATCTAATTCTTGCCATTCGATGGCCATTTACAATTTTCATTTTATGCGAAACCTTGACAAACTGTATTCATGCATTCACTGGTTTCAACGTACCGACACAACTGATTTATACGAGCCGAGAATTATTTTCTGGGTTACCGGTAATCACTAAGTTCTTTCTTGAATGAAAGTTAATGAAGGGCTGTTTCGGTAAAAAAGAGAAACGAAAAGCAAATGACTAAAACTAAGGAATTGAGTCTAAACACGGACATTTGTAATTTAAAATCGCAAGTCTAGAGAGCGTGAAAGTGATTTCCAAAACAACAACAAACTCAAATTATGTCGGTTAAAATCAAATGAACACTCGCCTTTTTGAAGAAATGCAAGCTCTTTAATTCCACTGCGTAGTTCTCCATTCACTTGACAACGATAAGAGAGCAATATAATGTGAAAAATTCAGTAAAAGCTTCTTCGCATCGACCTTCGCACGTTGCTGAAATTAAAACTTCTTCGCTTGGGCAGCGCAGGCCTGGCGGCAAAGTCATTTGATATTTTGACCGTGGGCAAGATTGGAAAATCTTGCCCGCTCTCGGAACCAATCAGATTGCAGGATTCGAGAGTTCCGCCCGCTCGCGCTCTCAGAAAAAAAATAAAATGTGGTATTGCCGTCTCAAAATCGCAATTAGTTTATATTATTACAACGAAGAATTAGATCTGAAAATTCTAAATTGGCGGTAAACCTTATTTGTGTTTCTTCTTTACCTTGACCTGATGTTGTTCACTATACGCGTTGAAGTTTGCTCCATCAGTCGAGAGGAACAGCTTGTAGCTTGTGACGTGGTGTGGTCCACTTTTGTTCCCTTGCGTTGCCACTGCACAGATAACGTGCACCACGCCCATGTCGACTTTTTTTTTTTTTTTTTTTTTTTTTTAATTGGAATGCTTTATTAACAACAACAACCATTTACAATTAACTATTACTTAATGAACTTAATTAACAATGACTATTACTTAGTTACAATCATAGGCTATTACTAATAACAAAATAACATAGGCTATTACTTATTACGTTACGAATACAGGCTAATGTTCAATTACAGAGGTAAACTATTATATAAAATTACAGATATAAGGATCTATCCACAAGCACTCCAACTAACAACAACAACAACAACACAAGACAAAGACAACACACCATGGTCACAATGCAGATACATTATACACTAACGTTGAAGGAAGTCAGTTCTGTCAGATTTAGTCTTAGTGCACCATCCATATCCTCTTGTTCCGTGAAGCCGGCCCAAGTGCGAATGGTGCGAACTACTATAGTATGAGCTTGATGTCATCTTGGCGTCTGGTATCTTGCTTGTGTCTGCTACCCCTACAGGACTGCAGGTAACTATAGCTAGGGCCAGGCAAAAGAAAATCATCACAAACATTATTTTATTTTAATTACTTCTATGGATAATTATTTTTAGCATGTTTAAGCTGTCAAAATCAGCAGGTTGAGATAGCTAAGTTCCAAACGAGCTAACGACAGCAAAAGAAAGAGAGCTGTGGAGAGTACTACTCTCTTTTACACTTGCCAATATTATTATTGTCTCTTACGATCTTAGATCCTTGTAGCCCATATTACCAGGCTTATTATGATTCACGAGCACAGGCATATCTGAGCCGCGTAGAGAATGGGGAGAAGCGCGAAAAATGGGTTATTTAATTGTCATGCGGAAAAAGGCAAAAGCCTGGTCACGCAGGCTAAGACTCTGGAGCAGAATTGCTACTTTAATAATATTCGTTAGTCAACATAGCACAGTCTGGCGCCTAGGTTTCTATAAATTGCTTTTAAATTTCGTCCCCCTATTAAAGTCCACCTCAAATTCCAGTGAACCATAAACAGCAAGTTGTTTAGAAATATACCGAGGAAAGTTTATCCTGACCAGTGAAAGTCAACAAATGTTTCACTATACGCGGATCCTTTATTTATTTTTCTTGTAATGTAGGCTATCAGACGGTTAAATTTTTGTAGAGATATCCAGGCACAGCTCGTATACTCAGCTCAAGTGTAAATGAGTTAGCGGTAAACTTGGATCTAATTACAGTAATTAAGTGGTATTATAATTTCCGACACCTAGCCAACACACCGTTGAATAGAGAAAAACTGCTTGATACAAATTTAACTGTATACGTGTTTAGATATTTGTATAAGTAGGTAGCACACCATACCTTTTAACTGCTCGCTCGATGAATGAAAGAAAAGGTTATTACATAAATAAATAATGAGTTGGTATAATTTTCAAGACCTCGACAACAGACCGTTTAATAGAGAGTGTCACCGCTTGATACAAATTTGACTGTGATACGTGTTTATATATTTTGTATAAGTAGCGAACACACCATACCTTTTGGAACAGTTAACTGCATGGAGGAGGAAGACTTGGCCACAGCTACTGAAGATGCCACACAAGTGTATGTACCATAGTCGTCATGTTTAACTTGCCAAACTTTCAATGTTCCATCGGTGCTAACTTCCGATCTACCAGATGGCAAAACACCGTTTTCCTTGAGCCACGTTACTTTGGGTTTAGGCTCACCGATTGCTTTGCAAGGGACAGTAACGTTTTGACCGTGTTTGACATCAAGTTGTGAAGGAGGCCTAACGGTGAACACAGGCATACCAACTACAATAAGATACGTTGTAGCCAAACCAACTCCAATGTTGTTGGTGGCCCTGCACTGGTAAAATCCCGAATCCTTTTTATGGGCGTTTGTAATTGACAGCTGTCCATTACCGTCGTCTCTCATTCGAGAATGTTTATCAGGAACTGAAATCTTTGTCCATACGATCCTGGCCGTTGGGAGACTGGTGACGTTGCATTTTGGAAGCGTGATTGATTTACCGATCGCTACGTAGGACGGGCCAGCAAGGAGAGATATTTTAGGTGAACCTGATACAAGAGGAAATAACAACAGAGTAAGTAATATTTATCAAACACGAGAGACAGTGTTTCATCGGGATATCCAAATACGAGAAGAGAGTTGAAAATATACGACGCGCAGCGGAGTATTTTTGGCGAAATTCGAGGTGTTTGGACAGCTGATGAAACTACTGTCACGAGTGTTTGATATATCTTCTCAATCGACAAGAGAGACCCTGGGAACGAAGTTGCTCAATCGAAACAAAAACCGAGGAGTAAACGGAGAAATAAAATCGCAAAATATATTCTTATTAAGACCACGTATCCAAACCTCTGTCACGGTTAGGATCAGTCCCTCATAAATGAGTTTGAGAAGCCGTGTATAAATAACTCCCTCAAATACTAACTGATACGTCACATATAGAACGGTTTCAAATGAGATAGTGTCGAAAGTAACCCGGAATTGTTTTTATTACGCAATATGATCGGTTTAAAATCTCCCACCACCTACTCAACTGATCAAATGCAAAACCGAAACCAAAACCAAAACCAATATCGCGACTTGGTCCCGCGCGTTTTCCCGCGCTTGCAATTGGCGCGGTTACGAGTACTTTTATTTGGGTTCTCATTGGTTCTCAGTGAATTGTTGCAAACGTTTGTTGTGATTTGGTTATTATATAGTTGCTTTGTTTTTTGGCTTTACCACACCCAATTGAAAACGGCTCTAAAAGGATGCTAAAATGATCTAAAACTCTCAATCTACTTCAAGAAACGTTCAGGTAATTTTAAATTTGGGTAAAAACATGTCTAGCAAAACGTGGCTGCCATGAAAACATCAATATCTATTAACAAAATGTTGACACACTAAAATGTTTAGCTATGTTTCAAGTTAATTAAATGTCAGAACATTTGGGATTATTTATTTAATACTGAACTAATTTTAATTGTTGGACAAGAGTCCAGTAACAAATAAAACTCAATTTCTCAGGTAGTCAGTGCAACGTTACTATAATTTTCTCTAACTTACTTTGAACAACGAGATTCGCGACATTTCCATCGCTTCCCATAACATTAGTCGCCACACATTTATACATCCCAGCATAGCCCCATGCCCATAGAGTACTCATTTTCTCTTGTCTCTTTTTTAACTTTTACCAGCCAATCAGATTCCAGGAAATCGAGGCTGATCAGAGAGGATCGTGCATGGCCTCTGAGGGCGAGAATTTCAAAGACGGGGACTACCATATTCTCACTTATTTTCGCGAGTATTAATTTTCGCGATTTTCGCGATGTAGCAAAAAACGCGAAAATAAAGACTATCTTTTCGCAAAATTTTAAAGCCTTTGAGCGCGAAAATTAGTGAGAATAAGGTACTTATTAGTAGGAGGCAGGAGGCAGCGTGGCCGAGTGGTGAAGGGCGCTGTAATCCGGAATTCCAGGGTTCAAGCCCTCCATCCTGCCACTAGCTGGATTTGTTCTCGGTAGTCCCGAGTTCAATTCTTCGGTCACGCTTGTAAAATAGCCAACTGGTCTCCCTCTGCCAGTTGGGATTCTTGACCATGTTATTTTCATTTACAATATTTGTTTCTGTGTTTATATGGCACACAATGTAAACCACTGGGTTTAACAGTAATTGTGTATAGCCAATATATTTTCAGTTTTCTTATTACCCACTTAGTGTTGTTCTTCTTCGTTTCTCTACGTATAAAGAGTCTATAAACGTACATCAGCAGTTTCATGATGGAATGACTAATTGCGGTCAGTTTAATCCATTTGTTGTACAAATACTTCAACTTTCATACAGGGGTGGTTGTAGTATGTGACGGGGTAAAACCGAACGAATCTTGCTCGAGCTGCACTTGTTAGCGAATGCTTGACAACGCTAGTTGCATCCTTGTTTGCTTGAAATATCTGTAATAAAAATAGATAAAACTACCTTAATACAGGTTATACTGAGAAACAGTTTTCAATTTTAACCCCCGGATGTACATCCAAAGCAATATCCTCGCGACCGTACAAGGGGGTTGATAGCCCCTCCCCACTCCCGCCGCCGAAAGCATTGTGACCTAGCTTGTCTTTAGCGAATTTTGCAATATAAAAATTGTTAGTTTAATTACTATGAGGTCATAATATGACGCCAAATTAAACGACGTAATTAAATCCGCCATCTTCAGTGGATTAGACGTCAGAAAAAGCAAAAATCGATACAAAATTATCCCAAAACAATAATGGGATGTTAAAATGTACTAATATGGTAATGTTGCTCAAGAAAACTGGACATATTATCGTTAAAACGAAAAATTAGATCTGAAAAATAATTCGAAAGTTGGGTTAAACTTATTTGCGTTTCTTCTTTACCTTGACCTGATGTTGTTCACTATACGCGTTGAAGTTTGCTCCATCAGTCGAGAAGAACAGCTTGTAGCTTGCGGCGTATGATGAACCGTACCGGCCTTGCGTTGCCACAGCACAGATAACGTGTACCACGCCATGTCGACTTGAAGGAAGTCAGCTCTGCCAGATGCAGTCTTACCACACCATGCTCCAGATCCTCTTGTTTCGTGAAGCCGGCCCAAATACGGATGGTAGTTACTATGATATGGGCTCGATGTCATCTTGGCGTCTGGTATCTTGCTTGTGTCTGCAACCCCTACAGGACTGCAGGTAACTATAGCTAGGGCCAGGCAAAATAAAATCATCACAAACTCTATTTTCTTTTAATTACTTCTATGGATAATTATTTTTTAGCATGTTTAAGCTGTCAAAATCAGCAGGTTGAGATAGCTAAGTTCCAACGTGCTAACGACAGCAAAAGAAAGAGAGCTGTGGAGAGTGTTGCTCTCTTTTACACTTGCCAATATTATTATTGTCTCTTACGATCTTAGATCCTTGTAGCCCATATTACCAGGCTTCTTATGATTCACGAGCATATCTGAGCCGCGTGGAGAATGGGGAGAAGCGCGAAAAATGGGTGATTTAATTGTCATGCGGAAAAAGGCAAAAGCCTGGTCACGCAGGCTAAGACTCTGGAGCAGAATTGCTACTTTAATAATATTCGTTAGTCAACATAGCACAGTCGGGCGCCTAGGTTTCTATAAATTGCTTTTAAATTTCGTCCCTCCTAAGTCCACCTCAAATTCCAGTGTACCATCAACAGCAAGTAGTTTAGAAACATACCGAGGAAAGTTTATCCTGACCAGTGAAAGTCAACAAATGTTTCACTATACGCGGATCCTTTATTTATTTATTTATTTTTCTAGTAATGTAGGGTATCAAATGTTAAGTTTTTGTAGAGATATTTCCTTTGAAGTCCAGGTACAGCTCGTATACTCAGCACAAGTGTAAATGAGTTAATGATGGAAAATTACAGTAATTAAGTGGTATTATAATTTCCGACACCTTGGCAACAAACAGTTGAATAGAGAAAAACCGCTTGATACAAATTTGACTGTGATACCTGTTTAGATATTTTGTATAAGTAGGGAACCGCCTTTTAACTGCTCGCTCAATGAATGAAAGAAAAGCTTAAAAGCTGTCAAAGTGAGGTGGAGGTAGTTAAGTTCCAAACGCGCGAACGACAGAAAAATAAAGAGAGCTGTGGAGAGTACTGGGCTCTTTTACACTTGCCCATATTATATTTACCTGCCCCTTACGATCTTAGATCCTTGTAGCCCGTGTTGCCAGGCTCATGACTCACGAGCATATCAGAGCCAGGAGGGGAATGGGGAGAAGCGCGAAAAATGGGTTATTTGTTCCGCGGAAAATGGCAAAAGCTTGGACACGCAGGCTAAGATATCATGGAGCAGAATTACTACTTAATATTCGTTAGCCAACATAGCCGCCGAGTCGGACCTAGGTTTCTAGAAATTGCCTTTAAATTTCGTTTCTCCTAAGCCCACCTCAAATTCCAGTTTACCTTAAACAGCACGCCTACAGACCCTGGGAACGAGGTTAACAGCACGCATGATGTAAACGAGGAAAGTTTATCCTGGCCCGTGAAAGTCAACTAATGTTTCATATATACTCGATTTATTTGTTCTAGCTCTAGTGCTCCTCGTAATGCGGGCTATCAGCTATTAAGTTTTTCAGATATATTTCCAATGAAATCCAGTTACAGCCCGCGTACTCAGCTCAAGTGTAAATCAGATAAGCAAAGCAAAGAAGAATAATAAGGTAAGAATAATAAATCACGAAAAGAGAATGATCTAAGAATAGTATTCCCGTGCCCCATAATAATGATTTGAAATATTCATAGTTTCCCGACATACTGTACATACATACCAGCTACAATAAGATGTGTTGCAGCCAAATCAACTCCAATCTTGTTGGTGGCCCTGCACTGGTAAAATCCAGAATCCATTTTATGAGCGTTTGTAATTGATAGCAGTCCATTACCGTCGTCTCTCATTCGAGAATGTTTATCGGGAATTGAAATCTTTGTCCAGACGATCCTGGCCGTTGGGAGACTGGTGACCTTGCATTTGGAAGCGTGATTGATTTACCGATCGCTACGTACCACGGGCCAGCAAAGAGAGATATTTTAGGTGAACCTGGTACAAGAGCAAATAAAAACAGAGTAATTAATTTATCAAACACGAGTGACAGTGTTTCATCGGAATAGCCAAACACCGAGAAGAGAGTTGAAAATACGACGCAGTATTTTTGACGAAACTGGAGGTGATGGGATAGCCAATGAAATACTGTCTCGAGTGTCTGATATATCTTCTCAATCAAAGCAAAAACTAAGGGGTAAACGGATAAATACAATCGCAAAAATATCTGCTAATTAAGACCACGTATCCAAACCTCTGTCACGGTTAGGAGAATTCCCTTGTTTGAACTTGTTGAGTTATAAATGAGTTTGAGAAGCCGTGTATAAATATCTCCCTCAAATACTAACTGATATATCACATAGAGAACGGTTTCAAATGAGATAGTAGTGTCGAAAGTAACCCAGAATTGTTTTTATTACGCAATATGATCGGTTTCAAATCACCCACCACCTACTCCACTGATCAAATGCAAAACCAAAACCAAACCAAAACCAATATCGCGACTTGGTCCCGTGCGTTTTCCCGCGCTTGGCGCCAATTATGGGTATTTTGATTTGGGTTTCATTGGTTCTCAGTTAATTATTGCAAACGTTTCTTGTGATTTGGTCATTATATAATTGCTTTGGTTTTTGCTTTACGACACTCAATTGAAAACCGCTCTAAAAGTGTGCTAAAATGATCTAAAACTCGCAATCTACTTCAAGAAACTTTCAGGTAATTTCAAATTTGGTTGCCATGAAAACATCAATATATCTCAACAAAATGTTGACACACTAAAATTCTTAGCTATTTTTCAAGTTAGTTAAAGGGACTGTCCCGACGTATTTGCTCAAAACTGCTATAAATGCACAAAATGGTCCCTAAATCTATGAAATAAGAACTTAATAAACTCTAACTAAATGATAAAAAGCAATTTCTTCAAGAAATTTCATACTGCAACACAATGTTTGCAAAATTTCAAAGATTTCCGAGCCAAACTTGAAACTTTGAAAAACTGACATCCTGACGTTTTTTCAAAACTCCATATTGCAATCCATTTCCATCCTCGCTGTCGTTCGTCATCCTCACTTCCTAATGGGTTCCTGTCATTTGTCGAGTGTTATTCTACAGAATCAAACCATTATTGATCAACCTCCTATGATCTAGATATGTTTCTGAGTTTCCCAGAATCATGCTAAAATCAGGACAGTGTCCATTTAAACGTCAGAACATTCGGGGATTATATTTTAATAACTACTTTTCATTATTGGACAAGAGTCCAGTAACACCTAAAACTCAATTTCTGACGTAGTCAGTGCAACGCTACTATGATTTTCTCTGACTTACTTTCAACAACGAGATTCGCGACTTTTCCATCGCTTCCCATAATATTACTCGCCACGCACTTATACATCCCAGCATCCTCTGTGCGCACATCATTTATCTTCATCAGGCCCCCTGACGTCACTTTTGTCCTGTTGCTAGGTAACGATCCACTGAGCCTGGACCAAGATACTCGAGGATCAGGATTTCCCGAAGCAGAGCAAAAGAGAGCAGCAGTGTCGCCTTCGGTAACAGCCACTTTCGAAGTATAAGCCGCCACTTTTGGTGCAGAAACGGATTCCCCGGTATCTCCTTTTTCTCCCTTCATTCCTTTGTCACCTTTGGGCCCAGTCCTCCCAGGTGGACCCGGTCGTCCATACAAACCCCGCTTTTCACGTCTTTCGCCAATCTTGATGTTGGAAGTTAAAATGTCCTCCAGGAGTCCTCTAATGTAAGCTGTATCGTTGGTTGGCGAAGATTCTGAAGCACTCCTTGCAAGTCGTCGGTGTTGTAAGCCATCACTTAATTTGTCTTTTGGCGAATCTACAACTAAAAGATTGATCAATTCCTATATATTATAAAGCATCTCAGCATTCTAAGCATCTTAGAATTTTGAAAAATGCGTAGCCAAAAAATGGAGTCCCCTCCTAGTGTAATAAAGTCATTTTAATTAAAATTAAAAGTAATTAGAGTCTTTTTTTTGTGCCGACAATCCTAGTTATGTTGCAGATTGGATGTCCTGGACGACTAGAACAAGAATAAGAAAAAACTTGGAGTAATTTTTCCTACCAGTGTTAGTACTACAAAACTCATTTTATGAGGTCATAAAATGTGACGTCATCAATTATTTGATTGTTAATATTATCGTTTTGGAGCTAATCAAAGGCTCCAATGAGCCACTCATGAATGATAAGACATAAACGAGAAAATTCTAACAGAAAGCCAAGTGCTGCGGATGGAAATTCATAAGCAAGTCAAAAAAGAATTATGAACATACAACTGCCTGATTCCCCATGGCCAAATATAAATGTACTAATGTGTTGATTAAATTACTCCGTGCTGATGTACTGTTTACATTTTGGTGAATACATGCCACCCTTCAAAGTGATGTTATCATTTATTGGTCTTGATATCCGAATACATTTAGCACACCGTGATGCAGTTCTATCAGTAGCGTTCCAAAATTCTTTTTTCTATAGTCCAGTCCTGATCAATTCCTTAAAATTCAAGATGGCTCCTAGCTATTGTTGAAAAGCTCCATCGTTTAAGAGTCCCAAATAAACATGTCCATGATTCAATTTCGGGATTTGATTCCCCTAGCCAAGCTCTTTCAAATGACATAACTTTCTGTTTGAAAATATAAAATTTTTATAACACGTTTTGTGACGTCATCAATTATGACGTCATAATTTGTCAGTCTTAATGAATTGGCCAACAACCTTATATGCCAAGTTTGGCGAAGAAATATGCAAAATAATTGTTTTAGTATATATCAAACCAGTGAAATAGCTAGCTCCAAAATTATAGATTTATTTTACCACCAAAAATCGGAAAAATCCTTTAAAAGTGGAACCCTACGCGCGACCAAGGACAGCGCGGGAAAAGTCACATGACAACATCAGGCGATCAACATATCTCGTATGTTGGACTTTTGACGATTTCAAGGGGAAAATTATTATTTTTTCCGTTTTTACCAATGGACCAAAAGCGACGAGTTCTATTTTCTCGTATTTTACAAGTTCTGTCAGTTTCTATTGCCTGAGAAACTGATGTTGAAGCTGCAAGTGCCGTTATAAATTGAACAAGATGGTCAAGATGCTGCCTATTAAACCGAAGACTAAATCGTTGGCAGCAGGGACTTCTTGCTTTTTGAAAGAAACTGCTGTATTCAGGATTTCAGGTAGGAATTGCATTTTAAAGTTAGTTGGACTGGACAGCGTTTGGAACCACTTCAAAGACTTTTAAAACAACTGAGCGTTGTCACGTTCTTACTCTAGCTATTTGCTCAATAGTAAACAAAACATTTTGTACGACATTTTTGGCGATTTTATTTAGTGACACGACTAAACTTGCTACAAATGATCACCTCTAAATATCTTCAGGTATTTTTGATAACACAGTGACGTGTAGCGGCCTCGTTTATGGAAGTAATTTCTGCTTTGATCAAAGAAGCAAAACGCACGGCCATTTTGTTTTGCTCGGAGGTGAATAGCAAAGACCATTCTGATCCGAGCTAGCCAATCAGAACGCGCGAAAAGCACTACTCACTGGTTTGGTATATACTAAGCAAAATTAGTCTGAATGAAACATTCGGGGGTGGGTTGCCCGTACGTGGTAACCGACGCCGAGCGTGTGACCAAGTCGTGATTGGTTTTGCATCTGATTGGTTGAAATTCTGGCACGATTTTTTAAAACCAATCAGAGAGAGTTGTAAAGTAAAACCAAAATAATTCTGTATCAGTTTTGACACTCAATTGAAGACCGCTCTATTACGGTCGCAAAGTGAATCGATTATAAATCTGAAGCCACAAGTGGCGCATCTTGAAACAATAAGCCTTCTTTTTTCAGGTTGATCGTTTGTAATCCGTCTAAGACGTCTAAGCCTTCACAATCTTACTTGGTTTGTTATATCTTTGGTGTTTTTCTAACTTAGTAAACTATTATTTTTGGGTTTCCTTCGATTCACGATGAGGAAAGTTTGTACTTCAAAAAACATGAATTAATTTTTCGTGACATTTTCCTTGTTGTCTTCCGCTGCGAATGACCTTTACACTCGATACAACCTCACAAGAAACATGACGAAACATCGTCTGATATTTCATGCTGCGACGTGAAGGATTTCAAAGTATCTGGGAATATTGAGTGTCATTTTATAGTCGCTTATCTTCTGCTAAACCTTACCCTGCTAGCAGAGTGACTTCGATCTTTCCTAGAAAAACTATACGAAAGATCGAAGCGACTCTGCTAGCAGGGTAGCAAAACCTGGGCTTTTTTGGCGTTCGTGGGCTCGGGGGGAGGGGAACGTTGGGGAAAAAAATGTCACCCCAACCCCCTCCCCCCTCCTCGCCCCACTACCATTCATCTCCAAAAGTATTCACGCTATAGCAATGAAACTTACATGGTGTGTAAAGTATCCGGATATGATTTAATTTTATTTTCAGTTTCCCCTTGTAAATCCTATGATTAACGAGCTTTATTTTTGTTCAATTTTATTTTTGTCAAGAAACGTCGAGCATGTCATAATTTATGGGGGGCACTTATTTGAGGAAGGGCAAACCAAAATAGAGTAAGGGTTTTGAGAAGCGTCCCCCCCCCCCCCCCTCCTCTCCCCCTCCGGAGGGGAAGGCGAGAGGGTGTTCTCACTCATTCGTTAACTGACGCTCTGTATATAAACGATTATTTGCACATCATCGATTATCGAAACATTTGTTACTTGTTAGAGTTACATGCAGGAATAAACAATAATATACCTTCATTGGAAGTGTCCGCGGCCGTCGTTATTCCGTGTTTTAGCTGAGAAATGACTTCCTCAACAGCTACCAACCTTTGATCGTGATCATTCAACTTCAGCTCGATTCTAATGAATCCAGCGGAGTAAAGAAGCAAACAAAATACTGACAACACTGTGCCTGGGCTCACAGAAGAGCTACGATCTTTGAGAGACATTTTATAAAAGTGATGCTCAAGAAACCCGAGAAAGAGAATGCGTCGAAACACATCCGAGGATCAGCTGACACTCGATACGGCTTTTTTTTTATTTCTAGGATACAGTGCACCCTTGTTTCCAGGCTCTCCTTCGGCCCGCTGTCAACACAGCCTGGGAACTAGGTACATTGGATCACGAGATATAGCATTCGAACCTGGCTGGGAATATAGATTGTGTTCTTCTCTTTCCACTGTTTTCAGCCGGGTTACGCAGTACTCGGGCCAAATTGTCCCACACTGCCGTCGCGAGACGCTGCAAGCGACGCGCGATGGAAGGGGGGCTGTATTCGCAGGCTAACTTTGCAATAGCTTATCCCGGTTTCTATAGCACGAAGCTGACTAGGAGTATCGCTACAGTCCTAACAAGTCCTAACAGCTCGGTACCCATTTATATTCCTGGGTGGAGGAAAGCACTCGTCTGTAAGAGTTAATAAGTAACTTGCCCAAGAAGTAAGAATGATCCCGACCAATGCTTGGACCTGGACCGTTAGATCTGGACTCCAACGCGCTTGCCATATACCGTAAAAGCTCTATTTAGCCCCTCTCTGATAAGCCCCCTTTGGAAATCAGATTTTGTAATAAGCACCCCCCTCTCTATTAAATAACTCCAGGGGGCTTAATAGAGCTTTTACGGTAGGTCACCACTGATGTTTATTATAAATGTTCGATTTTTAAGACAATTTGTATATATATAAACACTTGCCAACCAGCAAGTTTGTTCCACACAAATTGTCTTGAGATACAGCCCCTTTACGAATTATATTATATTTCATTTAAGGGCTGTGCAACACGCTATTTTTTGCTATTCTTCCCCATTTTTTTTTTTTTTTTACGAGCTCTAAACTCAAACATGTGAATCAAATATGAATTCAAAGATGGGATCTCACTTACATAACAAACACAGATGATTTATACACTTGTTTATGCAAATTGACTTAAACTCAATCAGTTTCAATCTTGTCCAATTGACCATCCATACTTCATGGCGACCTCCTAGTAATTATGTTTTTCTATGGTTCGAAACCATTATTTAGTGGTTTCAATATATTTTAAGACTAATTTGTGTGTAACAGAATTGCCCGAAATAGTGCGACATAGCCCCTTTAAACTTTTCCACAAAATAAACTGAAAAGCCGAAGCAAACAACACTGAACTTTATTTAAGGCTTTTTTTTTCTAATTGACAAGAATGATAGACCATTAAAAAAAATACAGCAAAAAAGGTATACTGGATATTATAATAGCCACCAGGCCACATTACATTGTATGAAAACAGGCTGGGGAAAATATGACTGATATGGACTGGCAAGAGATGTATAAGCGACTGAGGATCAATTGGAAAGGAAATAATTACATTTAAACTTCTTAACACTGCTTCAGTTGGTAATTAAGTAATTAAAAAAAAAAACATTTTTCCTACTTACAAGTGGGTATGAAAAGAAATCTGAACATCCTTTGTAGAAAGTTGTAACTGATATTATGATCGCTAGCAAGCCGGCCGCTAGGAACATTGACATTTAAACTATACTATTTAATAAACGCTACTTCATCGCTCCTAAATGCGGTTTGTCTTGAGGCAGTATAAAACTTTACACTGAGAAATTGGTTTTACCTACAGTACATATAAACTAAAAAAATACAGAAAGTTCAGGATTCTCCTTGAAGTGATGTCTTCCTGCCACTAACAGCGTACATTACAGATTGTAAACAGTTCCCTTGTTCGAAAGAGCTCTGAAAGCCAACGCTACACAAACCCTTGTTACCACACGGCGCATTTGTGCTTAGGGTTCATCGGAGATCCTTTAGGACAATTGTAGGCCTTGGCGAATTCGTCGAAGTTCGACAGAGAACCAATGACCCTAAGATGAAAATGAAATGTATAAAATTAAAGTTTACCTCAAGCTAGGAAGGGAGAGAAGAGAGGTTAGAGAGAGAAAAGGGGGTGGAGGGGGGGGGGGGGGGGGGTATTGAGTATCGAAGATAGATACGTTAACTTTAACTTGGTGTTGTACAGATCAGCGAGAGGCGGCCTCGTCCCAAGGCGCCGTTGCGAGCGGGAAAACAGGGAGCGCAGGACACCGCGCTCAAACAAGGAGCGACGTCTGGGGACGAGGCAAAGCGAGAGGTATTTAGTTGAAGCCAATCACCTGCGAAATCGGATTTTTGGCTCACATAATATCCCACGCTTGCCACCTGCTAACTGTTTTCTCTTTTAAATAATTATGTAATTTTCTATTCACAATTCACAACAGACTACGAGCGGTTCTTCTTTCTTCTCAAGGAATGAGGGACTGCTCGTAGTCTAAATTCACAACCGTTAAGTCATCAATCAAGTCAAAAGGATATATATTACTGTTCAGACAGGGATTGTTCATAGCAACAAACATTTATCCATCACTTTATTCATAACTTGTATTAAAACATGGTTATAACTATTTATTTTGGTTTGTTTTTGGCAAATTAATACATAGAGACGAACTGAAGACGCTGGACCGTTTCGAGTGCGTCATGTAATACCATCACAAGCCGTACCTAAATTTTCCAGGACTATGAACTCCATAATCCACCTGTCTCATGGCTGTCTCTGGACGGTACTTACTACACCAAATCTGAAATAGAAAAAAAAAAAAAAAATTAGCTAGAGCAACGATCTACAGCAAAACATTAACTGTTGTATTTTCCTTTGTGCAACTCGATGATCAGAATTGCTATGAGTTTGAGAATGAACTGAGTTCGATTGAAGATCACGTCAAACACAAACCTGAGCGAATCCAAGGAAAAAGATTTGTTCATTGGTAAAGTCCTTCATTCCAGGAAGCGGTGGTTCCGAACCTCGTCTTGCCTTCCAGTTCTGATAGGCCTACGGAAAAAAAAAAAAAAAAAAAAAAAACGGGGGTAATTAAGGTTATTAATTTTGGTAGACTCAGGACAATCTCTGTATTATTATAGCGTAGCAGGACGCCGAATTAAGGCGCAAACTTGCGTACTCAGGACTGCTATGTTCACACTTGGTGCCTGAGTACGATTCTCGCTGGGCACTAATGTGAACACATCTTTTTTTTCAACAGTTGGACTTCTCTAATACGGACACCGAAGGGATGCAGCAAAGTGTCCGTATTAGAGAAGTGTGTGTGTCCGTATTATAGAGGTTTTATTTGTAGAGATTATATGGGCACCGATTTTGTCGGGACCAAGGGAACTGTCCGTAATAGAGATGTGTCCCTATTAGAGAGGTGTACGTAAGGAGAGGTTCGACTGTACCCACGCCAGAATTCGGGCATTTTGTGCCGGTGACAAAGCACTAGTGCTCAGGCACTAAGTGTGAACATAGCCGGCTAAAATTAAGGCAGCTATGTCACAATTGAATTGAGTCATTTCTTTTTTACGATGTGTAAAATTACTTTATCGAAGGAAGCCTCGAAATAATAGTGCACTAAGGTAAAAAAACAAAAACAAATATTCAAACCAAAAGGGAACAACCATGGTTTATGGTTGAGATTGAGACGGATTACGGACGACCAACGTAAAAAAATAAACAAATTTAGGCTAAATTTTTTAGATGAGCCATCATTGACGAATAATTATAGCTTTAGCCATTTTACTGTAAAAAAACCTCAAAGGAACCATACCTGATACGCCTGTTTGATACCACCATTATCAGCAATATTTTCTCCTAGAGTTTGTTTGCCTTTCAGCTGTGAAACGAGCAAACGAAAATGTATTTTAATCACAGGAAATGCGAAAAAAAAAAACGGTTAAAAAAAATGCCGTGACCAGGATTCGAACCTGGGTTACTGCGGCCACAACGCAGGGTCCTAACCACTAGACGATCGCGGCGCGCCACCGAGGAGGTGGATGGAAATTTGCCTCAATCATGGATTGGAAACTCAGGTGTATTTCACCCGCACGTCAAACGGTGAACACATAGTTGAACTGGCATCACACAACATTGTTGCCTGTGAGAATCCAGGGCTGTGAACTGTCCTCTATTTCTCCGTGGTGATGTAACGCCAAGAGGACAAAACGATAAACACAACGCCATTCTGGGGAGTGGTATTTTATTGAAATAATTAATATAAAACTCTAGCCTGAATTTCAGCCGTCTCCTCTGTCGGGTTGAAATTCAGGCTAGTCTATAACTCAGTGGTTTCCATCTTCGGTATTGGGTCCTGTGCCATCAGATACGCGTCTAGGCTATTTTTAATTTTTTTTTTTTTCGCGAAACCATTAGCCAATCACGTTGAACCATTTTTTTTTAAAGCACGCGCTACGCAAAACCAGCTACTTTGACCAAAGAAAAGCAAAACAACAAAAAAACTGAAAAACGCTCGAAACGTCAGCTGCTAAAAATTCGCTACGGTGGTTAATTTACCTTGATCGACTTCTAGTTGATAATCAACATATTGTTTTATTGTTAAAAATCAGTTCAACTTATATTATGCTATAATAGTTTTATTTTGCCTGGATGACATAAATGATGAAAGGAACGGATCCGGATCCAAGGCTCCCTGGAAACTTACGTTCTTTGTATGAAAGACATAACCGGAATACTGGTCCTCCAGGCACTTTGTTTTTGTTCTTGAAAGCTGCAATGGAGCTGTTTGACCACCACTTAGCCAGGTTCCCATCTTTGTTAAACAGGCGTCCTATAAAATTCAAAACAGTTGTTTTCGTCGGTTAACTTCTATTCTGCCTGGGGTATCTCCAAAAGTATTCACGTTATGGTAATGAAACCTGTGTTAAACGTCCATAAAAACGTTGACTTTTGTCCCAGTCGCGTGTCAATTATGACTTCATGTCGCGTCAGAATGACATTATGCATTTAAAAAATCCGCCATCTTGGATTTCAAGATTGAAAAAAAAAATTAAAAAAATACAAGGTTGCAAAAACTGTAAACTTTCTGGAAGAAGCGTCTTATTAAAACCGAAAATCTCATCAAAGCTGAAAAAAACCCACCAAATTTGGGTAGTGGGTAGAACACCTGTCAAAACATGGCTGCCATGGAAACGTCACGTCAAGTAACCAAATAATTGTCTACAGTTAGATAGTGTTAAGGAAAAGTCATGACGTTTGTTGCGCTGGCATGCATGATTAGTTACGGTTTTTCATAATTTTGAAAAGAGGACTTACTCTGGGATGCTCAAACTTTCCGAAGCTATTGATTCATCCCTCCCGGACATTTTTATGCGACAACTGCTGTCTTTAGTTTTGGACATTTTCATGGCAACCGCGTAATGACATGCATGTTTACCCAAATTTCGAATTTTCAGAGATGATTTTTCGTTGCAATTGATCATTTTTTCCAATTTTCTTAAGAACGATTTATGCTTGTTTTTGAAGTCAAAGGAAATAGTGAAATCAGAGATTGCGGATCCAAGATGGCCGATTTAAAGACGACATATCCAACAAATAACCATTTTATCTTATAGAGCAAGATGAAGGCTATCTACTAAAGGCATAATGCTTTCAATGTCTTTTTATAATAACGAACACAATAATTGACCACCCCCAACCCCCTCTGTTCGCTCGTGGGGGTATGACATTGGATGTACGTCTCCACAATATGCCTAACAAAACTTTTATTATCATAGATTCTATTTGCCTAATAAGTGTGAATAAAAATGAACTGAACTGAACTGCCTTACCATTGTCGTCAAAACCGTGAGTAATTTCGTGCCCAACAACCATTCCAATTCCTCCATAGTTAAGAGCTCTGAAATAAAATTAAAGCAAATAATAAAAAAGTAAATAAAGAAATAAAGGAACGACGAACGAACGAACGAACGAACGAACGAACGAACGAACGAACGAACGAACGAACGAACGAACGAACGAACGAACGAACGAACGAACAAACGAACGAACGAACGAACGAAGAAAAAAATAAGTAAATAACTGATCGACTGACTGACTGACTGACTGACTGACTGACTGACTGACTGACTGACTGACTGACTGACTGACTGACTGACTGACTGACTGACTGACGACTGAGACTGACTGACTGACTCTGACTGACTGACTGACTGACTGACTGACTGACTGACTGACTGACTGACTGAATGACTGACTGACTGACTGACTGACTGACTGACTGACTGACTGACTGACTGACTGACTGAACGACCGACTGACTGGTTCATTGTGTCTCTTACATTTGTTGTGATTGACCAGATGAAGTTTGAACTAATTTAGAACTTTCTGTATATATTTTAAGGCAAACACGACAGTTAGCAAAGTTCACACTTACTTGGGGAATCTGTGATCATAAAAAGGTTTTTGCAGGATTCCAGCAGGAAATGCTAAATGCGGAAGGAATAAGCAAACAATCCTGATTAATGAGCTAATTGATTGATTGGTTTGAAAAGCAATAAAAGTACGGGAAAGATCGACCTAACGAGCAAACGGGGGATCGGGCGAACGGTAACTACTTCAACGACTTCAATTTGCTGGCAGGACCAGACTCATCATTTGATCGAGTCTGCTGCTTTTGAACATTTTAAAATTACTTGAAACGCGTTAACTTATAAATAACTTACGCTACAGCCGCTTTGCTCTAACACCTACAATGTTGGGCAATTTTTCTGAGCTCAAATTTTTTTTCCGTCTTGAGTTTGTGCACGAATTTTTTTTTTTCACCTTTTGCTTCTGAGTGAGTGAGTGAACTCGCTTTGCACGATTTTTTTTCTCTACATTTGCTGTGCAGGAATTTTGTTTTGGTAATTGCCCAACTCCCCCCCCCCCCCCCCCACCGCCTCAAAATAAAATGGTCCATCCCCAAGCGGCCGCTTTTGCCACGTGGATGCAAACATGTCTGCGGAGGGGGAGGGGGGGGGGGGGGAATTGGCTATTGGTTATTTTGTTAAAACAGGTAGGAAATACATGAAAAATACAAACTGTCCAAGACTTTTGTCCATGATTGTAGGTAACTGCCTTACACATTAAAAACGCCTCAACACGTGCTCACCTATTTTGTTATCAATGGACGAATAGTAAGCGTTGACAGTCGGAGGAGTCATGCCCCACCTGATGTAAAAAATAAATACAAGGAAAATGCAGTTATTCACCGGATAAACGTTGTATATATTGACATCAATTTCTTTAGTTCCCTACCTTTCTTTGTCGACAGGTTTGCCCAGTTTGGCGTAATTTTTCATGTTAAAAAATGTATAGGACTGCACGATGTTCTTGAAGTAACCGTCTTTTTTAACGTCAAACTGTTCAGCAGACAAACAAAAAATGAAATCAAGACAATGACTATTTTTCATACGTTTGTGCGAAATGTAAGAAATGAATTATGGAAAAAGGCCATGCCGACCTTCTCAGATCAGGATCGCCACGAACGCTCCGTCACGTTTTGCCGCGACGACCCTTACGAAGAAGACACGGCTGGCTAATGCGAAAAGGGCAATTTCAGTTTAATTTGCTTATCTTTGAACTAAAAGCAATGCCCAGTATCGTAAGATGCAGCTGATGTTGTGGTATATTAATTAATTAATCTAAAGGTTGGTACGGACAAGGGAACTTGTCCTCGGGACTAATCCCTGCAACAAGTTCCCTGCAGCTTTTCACGCGAGGAGACTGGTCAGTTGCAGGGACTTGTAGCAAGACTGTGTCCCGTGGAAAAGTCCCTTGAGAGAAAACTTGTTGCAGGGACAGCCCGATTTGGTCTTTTATTGGTTTATTTTCTTATTTGGTCGCATGGATTTGTCCCACGAACAGTACAGTCGAGGGGCAAGTCTTGTCCCTTCAATTCAAACAAGTTTGAATTTGTGGGACTAGTCACGGGAACAAAATTCGGTCCCCGCGACAATATTGTTTGACTGAAATGGGTAGTTCTCACGAAGGACATGTTGTAGAAACATGCTGTAGGACATTGCGGGACATGTGTAGGACATGTTGTAGGGACATGTGGGGATTTGCTGCAGGGACATGTCCATTGGACAAGTCCTCTCGTGTATGCCGACCTTAATGTTTCAAAAAATATTCAGCGCCATAACATAAAGAATGTTTTTCATAAACCTTGGAAGAGAAGTATCTTATATTCCGGCTCACCCCGTATACTAACTACTTTAAACTACACTGCACAGTTAGTTATTTTCCGATAAATGTACATGTTCTATAGACAAAGTATTCTTTAAAGAACGGTTGTGATGACAATGAGTATATTTATTTAGCAAAACCTATACTGAAGCTTAGAGCAGTTTTTTTAGTTGAGTGTCGAAAGTAATAATCCATTTGCTTTGGTTTAGCTTTACTAGGCTCTCTGACAGGATTGGCAGTTTTAAAAACTCGCGCCACTTTCTTAACCAATCAAATGCCAAACTAAAACCAATCGTGACTTGGTCGCACGCGTTTTCCCGCGCTTGTCGTGGGTATTTGCTTCGAGCTCTGATTGGTTCCTTGTTTTGTTTTCGTCTGTTGTGATTGGCCAGAGTGATAGCTTCAGTTTGGTTTTACTACACTCAATTGAAAACCGCTCAATAACATGGCAGTAATAAGCCGAGGAAGCAATTGTTTCTCGTCCCGCGAGATTCCCGCCCAAAGAAATCAAACTGATGACGTAGTACTACAACGATCCGTGCACTATGCAGCGTCTCTGATTGGCTGCTCCTTTCGCGCGAAAGAAAGTACAACCGACCGAGCAACAACAAATGAGAATGGCTGCACGCTCTAGTATTACGTCATCAGTATGGAATGTTTCGCCTTGAATCTCAGCAGAGGTGTACGAGCGATGTCTGTTTTTCTCAGGCAAAGAAGTGATAATCAGATAAACGTACCCCTTTATACTGCACAGCCAACGCAGTTTTGTTTGTTAAGTATTCTGGGTAGCCAATGTTTTCGCGTATTGCTTCAGCCTGTTGGGGGGTTTAAAAAAAAACACTGACTGAAACCAAAACAAACATATTAAAGAATATATAAACTATGCACTTTGATCGATGATTCTTGAATGTGTAATTTTGTCTTGTGCGTTTGTCTTTCCCTTATGTTGTTGACAACCACTTAGAAGTCCATTTTCAACCATCCACAAGACATTGTCTTAGGCTATTATTTAATAGACCCTTCTCCAAAATGGCGGCCGCAAATTCATATTAAACTGAGCGGAAAATCCACACCAGCACCTGAAAGACCACCTCTTGTTTGGTAATCTTACGAAGTTTCGTTAGGTTAGGTCCTACCTGAGTCGAGAAAACGGAAGTTGAAAACTGGAAAATTTAGATATACGTTTGTATGACTGGGGGTATATATATAGGGCGGCGCAAATATAGCTGTTTCGAGAAAGGTTGTCGGAAAAAAGCGCACGCGACAATCCAGAAAGGTAATCTGGGATATGATCAGCAATGTACGTTCCTGACACTGTAGCTGTCGAACATACTTTTGTTGCTTTCTTTTAGCACTCGCAAACAAACGTCCATGGCGTCTCGTGCCATTTTCTCAGATTTCCCTGAAATGCTGAAGTCAAGGAACCGTGAACTTAAAACTACCCACAATACCTTTCGGGATTGTCACGTGCCCTTTTTTTTCCGACAGCCTTTCTCGATACAGCTGTATATGAAATTTATTTTCGAGTGGTAAAACAATAATAATACCCAGGCTATCACGCCACTCGCGTTATTTATTTAATAAAGAGCTTGAGTTACATAGAGTGAACGTAACCGGGCTCTGTACCTTTGCCTTCGCTTTTATTTTAGTTGGCTCGTCCATCCATTCCAGTTTCTCCAAATTGGCAAGAAAAACCTGTCTGATGTCCTGAATCATTTCTTCAGCCTATACAAGAAATAAATCAGTCGAAAATTGATAAACTAGGTCCTCACTGGAGAAATATAAGGCCGGGGTGTGACTGTGAGGTAAATCTCCTATATGCTATATATAAAGTGTTTCGCGCGGTCTGTGCTCGGTGTAGACTGGTACCCACACAGCGGTCAAACGTGATGCGCCTGCGCAGTTCCCGCCAAAACCCCACTGCAAAATGTCCTAACTTTACGAAGTCCTCCACGTTTCGTCACTTTAAAGCTCAAACTTAAGAAATTTACTGAAAACTTAAGCTTTGTACTCGGAGTATGCATAGATAATGTAATAATTGTTATCCGCCAAGTGTCTCAGCTCGTATTTTGGTTTACCACTGCATGTTCTTTAACGTTTCCTTACAAACTTCGCGGCCATTACGCGCCATTACGCTTCAATCTCTTGCAAAACTAAAGGCAGCGAAAACCGGATGTGGCGCCGAATTTTTGCGTTTGACCGCTGTGTGACTGGTACCAAGCATACAAGGCACGTGACATCAACACATGACCAAGCTGGAGGAGTCCGCCATCTTGGAAACAAGTGTGAGCAATGAGCAGACTGCTAACTGAACGCTGAATTGGCGCCGGATAGTTCGCTGAAGTTTAAATTAGTTCATGTTTAGTGTATTCTTTGTGCTGGTTATTTTGCTATCGGAATTGTCTTTGAGGATTCATAGAAAGTGACTTTGAACTTTGCGTTTCGTCATGTCGCCGTTTTAGAACTGTTTTCTCGTTTTTTTAATATTTTAGTAGCATAATTTTGTCAAATGTTTCGCAGGTATTCGAATCTTTAAACATGCGAGTTTGAAACTGTGATTTATTCATGTAACTAGCACGAAACATAAAATGGCACGGGTATGTGCCATCTTAAGTTGTTTTAGCCAATAGCGACCTTTAGATCGGAATACGAGTACGAGTACAACTTTTCAAAACCGAGTGCGCAGGGTTTATACATCAACACGTCTAACACCAATCTCGTTCCTAGACCCTCCTTCTCTGCTGGTCAGCAAACAAGGAGGAGGCGAGGGCTCTAAGAACGTGACTGATTTGAAAATTCGTACTCATAGTCAATCTTGTTATTCGTACTCCGATCTACAATCATGGTCAATAGTCCTTGGGACACTCGATCAATTCATGTAATTCACATGACAATTGTTCTTCTCCGTCACTAAAAGTAAGTTTTGTACGCTACCCCTCCCCTCCGCCCTCCCAAACAATGTTGAAATGTAACTGGTCGCACTTGCCACATGAATGCAACATTGATCTTGGGAGGGGAGGTAAAATCTAGCGTTTTTTGTTAAAAAACATGAAAAATAACTGAAAAGTACAAACTGTCCCAATACTTCTGTCGCGTTAGGTCACTATTGGGTAGGCTGCCGATTTTTACTTTTCACTACATGAATAACCTCATTAACCCTATTCTGCCTGGAAAAGTATTGACGCTATGAAAATGAAACTTACATGGTGTGTAAAGCATCCGAAAAACTTTTATTTTAGTGCAGTCACGTGTCAATTATGACGTCATACACGCCATAATGACGTCAACGGCAAAGATTTGGAAGGATTTCATCGTAAAAAGCAAAAATTTTATGAAACTAAAAATTAAGCTAAAAAATCAACAAATTTGGGTAAAACGATCTGTATCTCGAAAAGTATCTGTGCTATAAAAATGAAACTTATGTGGTGAATAAAGCATTCAAACATGTTTATTTTAGATGCAATTACGAATCAATTATGATATAATATCACGCCGAAATAACGTCATACTTTAAACTGTCCGCCATCTGGATCCGCCATCTTGGATCCGCCATCTTGGATTTTTCAATTGTTCAGAAATGTCAGAAAAATCACCAAATTTTGATTTGAAAACATCGAAAACAATATAAGGATGCAAAAATTGCAAAGATTTTGGAAGAAAACTCTTCGTAAAAAGCGAAAATCTCATGAAAACGGACATTTAAACTGAAAATACCAAATTTGGCTAAAACGGCCTGTCAAAACTTGGTTGCCATGGAAACATCAAGTCACGTGATCAAAAAATTTTCACACCAAAATGTTCCCAGAAAATTTTTAGGAAAAGTCATAAAGTTTGGCTATGATTGCTTGAATGCTCTTTAAGTACGATAAATTTGAAGTCAGCGCGGGCACTTTCTGCCCCCCCCCCCCCCCCCCAGGCAGAATAGGGCTAATGGAGATCATTAGAAATGTGTACGTCTACCCCACGCTACAAAGCCTACTACGCAGCGCTCTTTGGGTTCGTCACGTAATCTTCTCCCTACGAGAGGGGAGTAGAAATTGTGTGACGGGCCCAAACAAAAAAACAGGATGCTACGTTTCCCTACCGATTTCTTACTCTCCCCCTCAAACGTCTCGTCGATAAAAAGCAGGCCAAATGGCATCCCGAACGAGCCGTCCACAACGCCAAGACACTCCTGCCAACGTGGATCTTCCGCGGTGGTCCCGGATATAGAAAACTGCGGTACTCTTTGAAAATTTCTCTGAACTCGGAGTCTAAATGTCGAGAGAAACGAAGGACCACGTGCCACATCATGTAGTTGGCAATCACTCTGAAAATAGAACACAATCATGTACTTTGTAATTCTGATTTCGAAATACATTTACAATGGGGGGGGGGGGGGGGGGGTAGTAAAGGGGGCGGGAAGTATACGGGAGGCTGGAGAAGTGAGGGTGGTAAAAATATCGCAACATTGCGTACAAAGTAAGGGAAGTGGGAAGTCCGTACCCCTGCCCCCCGAACCGCTACCGTGTACAGTATAATGAAGTACCACATAGCTTACCGTCTTTGGAGTGGAGGGGGAAGAGAAGAGGAAGGGGAAGTATTAGAGATGGGGGGGGGGGGGGTGGTAATAGAATAGAGATGGCTTAAAACAAAGCTCTTGTGGTAAAATAAAGCTCATGTCCCACTTCGGGTAAGTTGTTGCGTTGCGTTGGTACAAATCTAAAAATAAGGGGGCTTATAGAATCTGTCGGTTATCAAAAGTTATCGTTTACCTTTTGCTAGTTGTGTTAAAAATTCGAGACATATTCCTGACGTAGTCCAGCGCAAATGAAACAACCTTTTCTTCTCCGTGATATCATAACCAGTCTCGTTAAACATCTTCTTGAGGAAATCCATCAGGTCGAGCTGCAATGTGTGAATGCTACATTAAAATAATGTGCTGCAAGAGCTTCAGGGTTCAGCTCTACAAGCACAGGCAAAGACGCCTCTAAACCTGTTTACAAATATTTCAATCTCCCCGGCCATTTTTACGAAAACATGCTTGTTTGCGGTCTTTATCTTCATCAAGGCGATGCTGAAATCCGCGAAACTTCAGAACAGATATGTAACCCGAGACGATGGACTACCTAGCGAGAATCATGCCCACTAGACCACCAGCTGCCAGGCAACTGATTTTTTTTAGCTACAAATCTCTACCCCTAGTAAAGGCCAACCTCAAGCTAACTGAGGCTAACCAGAGTGCTATTTAGGCTAACCTGAGTAATTTAGCTATACTACGTGGTATAACTTGTCATTATGTGTCTTCATATAGCCTCCCCACATGAACTGAATGCACAATAGTCACGTCCATATAAACCATACACGCGAAACACAATATATCCTCCATTTTGCTTCGACGAAGAGCTAACGCTCGAACGAACGTCAGCTTTCCGAATTCGCCACACGGCAGGTTTATAATCAACTAAGTGTTATATATCTTGTAACCTATCTCCCTCTCTACTCGCCTCGCGTTTTAGTGCGGGATGATACCCCCCTTCCCTCTCCCCACCTCCACTATGAACGTTTTGCTCCTCCTTCGACGATGTAGGCGAGAAAAGAATAATAATAATAGTCGCAGACAGCAGATTAGTCCAAACCTAAAACTATAAGCCCGCCAAATCGTTAAAATTGTTGAAATAAAAAATAAAAAATATTGATTGAAACAGTTTATCATTATTTCCCCCTTCCTCCATCTCAATGTTGGCTCGAGAAAACCATGGCGCCCGAAAATAAGTCAACATCTAGAGGGGGTGGGGTGTTCAAGCATAATGTGACAGGGCTTGCTGCTACCATATCACAACGGTCAAACGCAAACATTTAACGCAACTTCCGGTTTTTGTTGCCTTGACTTTTCCAAGAGCTTAAAGCGAACTTGAATCAGTTACAAAACATGCAGTGGCAAACCAAAATACGAGCAGATAAACTAGGTGGATAACAATTATTAAATTGTGTATGCGTACTCGAAGAACAAAGCTTAAGTTTGCTTTAAAGTGGAGGACTTCGCAATTTTAAGACATTTGGCAGCGCAGGTTTGGCCGGAATTGCGTGCGCGCAGTGCGTTTGATTGCTGTGGAGCATTCTCGTTCCCAGATCCTCTGTTTCTTTTGGTCACGTGGTTGGCAAAACGGAGGCTCTGGTCTCAGCCGTTACGGGATGTCCGAAAATTCCGGACATCAATTCATTAATTCGTGTTGCGCATTCATTTTTTATCAGCCAATGAAAAAAATCGATTTTTTCCTTGCGACCAGGGCTACTTGTTTCCGGCGCAAAGAAAAAAAAACGAGGAGCTCTGGGAACGAGGATGGCTGTGGAGTTGCTACACTTAAGGAACTTACCCCATCTCCAGCGGATTTGATGTATTGATTCAGTGTCATTTTCTTGTAAATCTTGTTGGTATCCCGGCGCTGCTCTCTGGGAATAAACGTCTGAAAATAAAACGGAAACAGTATATATTACAAGACATGCGATCACTAATGGTTAGCAGAAAAAACAAAGCGAGTTGAAAAAAGCATACAAAGGAAAATAATGTGTAATTCCCGTATTTTGCATCCTGTCTATCCTACCTAAAATTTAGAGGCCACAAATTCCTAGCGCTGTTAAACTGAACACGCTTGTGTGGAGAAAGACAGCATATATTTTTCATTATTTTGTCAGCCTCGTTTTCAAGTAATATAACAAACCCGAGAGACAGTGTTTCATCACATTTCCAAACACCGGGAAAATAGTTCAAAATATGAGTATTTTTGACGAAATTCGAGGGGTTTGGAAATGTGATCAAACCCTGTCTCAAGGGTTTGATATGTCTTGTAAATCGAAACTAAAACTAAGGGGAAACAGAGAAAAAAAATCGCAAAACTCTATGGAGGTTTTGATAAGATATCAAAACCCCGTCACGGTCATGATTTCCTTTGTTTTAACTAAATGAATTAGTAATGAGTTTGAGAACTCCTCGTCAAATTGTAATTGCCCAGTTCCGGTTCCCTCTAAGAAATGCGCCTGCAGTGCATCGTGGTAATTGTATTCAACATTACAAATTCAAAATGGCGGAGAATGAAAGTCATTCTGATAATACCTCTAGAATCGACCTGAATACATTCTTCGCCATATTTTGAATGTATGATGTCGAATACAACTACCACAGATGGAACTGGGCGATAAAAGAGAAACGGTATGAATTAACTTATTTCGGCTAGCTCGTTAGCAGTTCGAGATATACTCCCCAGGCAGTCTCGCACTACAAATTAACGTTTCAAATAGCAGCCATTTATGAATACTTTAGGGTAACTGTGGTCTACGCGACTTGTTAGCCTGAACGCTCCGTCGTTCCACTTCACAGTCGGCGTCGCTAGCCGTACTGCTGCTGCTCTCGCTGGCAGTCGTTGGGAGCTAAGTCAGTGGTGCAACAATACTGACGTAGAATGCAAACTATCTTATCGATACCGGCAAATATTATTGTATAACTTTTTTTACCCTGTTCCAGTGGAATTTTTAGTCTTTTTTTCATCTCAATCGAATCTGAGCCGGTTTTCGCTTCAGTCGAAGAAATGAGAAAAAATCTCTGGGACAAGGGTAGCGTATTATTTCAAAACATATTTACTAATGGATGATAAAATTGACCTTGTAAAGTATTCAGAGCATTTAAGTGCTACTTTTAATTACCTTTGCTAAAGATTCTTCAAAGTTGTAAACTTCAGTCATCAACGCTTCTGCATCTGGGTGTTTGGCAAGTTTTTTCCCAACATCGATCATAAGTTTTTTTGTATGCTTTACGAACCTACAATAAGACAAAAGTACAATAAGACAAAATACACAAATTCCAACTTCATTGCAAGTAACACTCCGACCAATCAGAACAAATATCTCTTTAGACCAATCCGAAACAAAATCAAAACCAATCATCATTTGGCACGCGCCTTTTTCCCGCGCTTACGTCGACTCCTCATTGGTCTAATGCACTATTTAACGTCGACAAAATTGACCTTGAATTTAAAGGAGCTATGTCACAATATTTTATTTTTTCAAAGTGCAAAATCACCTTCAAATTGAAGAGAGCCTCAAAATAATAGTTTACTAAGGTAGAAAAACACCAAAGAGGTGATAATAAACCAAACAGGAACAAGGATGGTTGAGGATGGAGAAGATTGAGACGGATTGCGAATGCGCCAACCGTGACGTAGCCCCTTTAATGAATACAGTACAATTATTATTTTCGTCGGTGGGCAAAGTGAAAAACGCATAGTAAGTTCTAAAATATAATTGAAGTTGATAATGTAAATTAACTGCCGCGGTGTTGGCGCCCAGAGGACATCGGGGCCGGGGGAAAGCGCCGAAGAGACAGATGCCGCACTAGATGGCGTGATTCCATTTCACGCGACCTAGCTGCGGCAGGTATCGACGTCAGAAGGTGGAAACTTTTAGAGAAGGGAGGAGGTGTTGTTTTCAACACAACCTACGGTCTACGGATGGCGCCTTCTTTGAAACCACGCGCGAGTTTAAAGGCTTGGGCCATCACGCAATAATTTCAAACGTTGTGTGACAACCTAAATAACAGCTAATGCATCACCTACCTTGATGTGATACGAAGTGTTCTTCAGAAAAGCTTCAGGAGAAATGGCAAGTCCTGACTGATCAAGCTGAAAACGTACATACCAGCAAATTATTTTGTAGCTCAACTGTTGGACCTGTGATAGACTAGCACAGGGAGTAAAAATAGTCCTTGTCGTTTTATGCTACAGAAACTGAAGTTAAGCGCCGGCACTGTCAAACTCATTCCTTGAATTTAAGAACATGGTTATTCGCACTTGAACAAAAAAGGGTTGTTACTTTTAGTTAGATCAGCTTACACCAAGAGAGGATGATCTAAGAGAAGCATTCTCTCATACATGGGTCTCTTCCAATGATAATGTTTTGACATCTATTTTTAGCTTTCAGTCCATAGCAGAGCTATTTTAAGAGCGCTACCCGATTGGCCAATCGGAGCAACGTGATGTCAGAGCCGCTATCAGATCAGAAGGACATAATAATTTTCACAGCATGGAGCGAAACTAATAATACATTTCAAACAAAATCATGGGGCACGGGGAATCCTTCTCTTAGATCATCCTCTCTTGCTGACACGAAATGAGTCTCCAGTCTCTCACTCTCTACAAAATTATGGCAATATTAGTCAGACGTGGACCTCTTATATTAGCGATGTTTGCTCGAAAGCCAATCAGAACGCCAATCAGGGATTAGGGATTCATTTGATATACAACTAGAAGTTACGTTGAGAGATTAGCCGAGCTAAACTGACTGGAGTTCAAAATGTGCTGATAACATAATAAATTCGGAGTTAACGCTATTCCTGGATTAACTGCGTTATCAGTTGAATAACCGGACCCTCCTGATCCCTAAAATATCACATCACTTACCACAATTATATTTTTCGTGGAATCTTTGAGATCAGCTGACACATACATGTTGAAGAGCGGTGCAATAGACAGGTGCTTTTGAATCTTGACGAAAGTGTCCATGAAGTCCCACGATTCCTCAGTCCAATTTCCGTCAGTCACGTTCCACGATCCGTATTCTTTGATCAACTCGAATAGCGGAGCCGCGCCCAGATTCTCGATTCTCTCTTCATCCATACACGAATCAAACATGTCGAAACCTTTCTTGACAGCTTCGTTCTAGAAACGAGACAACAACGTAGTGAGACAGGAATAGGTCTGAGAGTTGCCCCTAAACTTGACTGCAGAACAATCAGTATTCTTTAGGCTGAGGTTGTCGTGGGGAAAACGAGTAGGATTGGGGAGAGTTTTAAACGGCGCTTCGAGCTTTTGGGCTTCCCACCAATTCGCGCGTCGCGTAATGATGATATTGCGAGGGGAAATAGTAGGATATAGGTGGAGGTATGGAGTGGGAGATGTGGTGGCCTAATGGTTCGCGCGTTGGACTCCGGACCAAGCGGTTAGGGTTCGAGCCCTGGCCGGGGTCATTGTGTTGTGTTCTTGGGCAAGACACCTCACTCTCACAGTGCCTCTCTCCACCCAGCAGTATAAATGAGTACCGGCGACAAAATGCTGGGTATAATGTGCGATGGCTAGCATCCCTTCCAAATGGGAGTAGCAATACTCCTAATCGCCTTTATGCTATGGAAACCGGGATAAGCTCTTGCAGTGTGGGCCAGTTGTTTGCACGAGTACAGTGCGGCTTTTTATGGATGGGCAGGAATATATGTCATGCAGGTGTAACTTAAAACTTAATTGAGTCAGTTGTCCGTTGGCAATTTAAACTTCGGCTGGGAAATCGTCAGGAACGATGTTGGGGTCAACTCCTGACACGATTTGTCAATTAAAATTTCTACGCCGCCATTTGTCTTCTATTACCACCATCACCAAGAGCTTATATGCTGTCAGCATAATGCATGAAGCATTTTACTCTGCAAGGAATTCGAAGCCAAAACAACCGAAAATAAGCTGTCATATATAGTTTTGTTTCGTTGTTTGTTTGTTTTTTGTTTTTTTTGTTTTGTTTTGTTTGTTTGAATACCAAATTCTCCAAAAAAATATCCATGGGGGCGGATCCCTTTCCCTTGGTCTCATGGGGTTAACTGATCCCAAGAACACTTAAACAAATTTGTGACAAACAGTAACTTACATCTTTATATTTAGCTCTTGCGTTATCGTTGTTCAGTATTAGGTTCTTCATCACCAGCTCGTTTCTTTGGAAAAGCACGTGGAACTGACTCCAGGAAGTCTTGCTCTCGGGGATATAATTATTTTTTCATCCACGTTCCACACGCATATTCGTAGAAATCCACACATGGGTCTGCGCTTGCGTTCATTGTATTAAGTATGTCTAGGAGAAAAAAAAGGAAAGGATGAATGGCAATCAAACAGACAGACAGACAGACAGACAGACAGACAGACATATAGATGAAGGAAGAAAAGAACGAACGAATGAAAGAACAAAAAGAAAAGAACATTATTTAGAAACAGTACGTTTCAAAGCAGTTGAATAAAAGATCGCACACAACTCAACTATATCACCGGCTATAACCAGGCGATATTGTATTGAATATGTAACCCCAAATTCTCACAAGTAACATTGAAATAACTGTATGGCAATGTGTAAGGAGGACTGATATTTCAAGCACGGGACCCAAATAGTTAAGGCGATTGCTTGACTAATAGAATTTATTAAAATGCACCAGTCGCCAAAAGTGTACTCGTTGCTGGTCGAGAGGGGTGGTGTCGTTATGTGTAAAGGTGGTAAGAGGGGAGGGGAGGGGAGGGGAGGAAGGAATAATTTGAATAGCTAGCTTAAACGAATACCAATCTATCAACTCTAGATGATCTTGTCGTCTGTTTTAATCATTATTATTATATGGGTTTATAAGTCAGCTCTGGCGTTGATTTGCCGCGATCCTTTGCTGCGTGACCTACGGGACATTGACGTGGAATTCCATATACTCATCAGCAAAGCACCCCCCCCCCCCCCCCCCCCCTCCCCCTCCCTACCCCCCAAACCAACCAACTGAGGGAGATGCCTCTAAGGTCAATTTATAAAATAGTCACTCCATAATTTTACTTAATAATGGCCTTATGCGAATATTTGCCCTAGTACATTGGTCGAGAACTTTCGTGGTCGAGAGCATAGACCATGAAAATTACGTAACCCGTAGCGTGCACGTGATTTCTCCCTGAGTTTCCCTTGCAAACCACCCGTGAATTTTCAAGTGATTGTTAAAAAAAAATAATAATAAAATTAAAAAAAAAGCAAATCGACCAAATTGTTTCATGGCAGCACTCTTTTATTTTTCCTCTTTGCCGTCGTCGCTCGTTTCTCGCGACTTCGTTGCTGCCCTATGAAGTCGACTTGCGGCAAGTCTAGGTAGAAACTAGCCGTGCTTATTACGAATCCGTGACGAACATGATTCCCTGCTACTCGCCGATAGCCAACCATCGCGCGTCACAGATGAAGAAAGCTTATACTAAAACAATTAGACTATTCGCTCTCGTTTTCTACGGTGACTATTCTAATTGTTAAATAGACTATAATTATTCGTGGTCGTCCAATTTTGTTAATCAGTCACTCATGTGATTACAGATCGAACTGGACCCACTCAGTCATATTACCATTATTGGTAATGGTATTTATATAGTGCATTTTCTATATGGATATATTCAAATGCGCTTTACAATTCTACTCAGGGGTGATATCGGACGTCAACATGTAAAAGCGCATGTGGCAGCTGCTATCAGTCCATTCATGATCTCACCCCACCCACCCAACCCATGTGAACACTGGCCAGACCACAACACCGGGAACGACGTCCCCTACTCTTTTCGAACAGTGATATGGGTTCTTTAACGTCCCCTACTAATTTGGTACTTGGAGATTATAAGTAAAACAAAGATTGTACAGCGTATTTCTTATTTTATGTTATTGTTATCTTAATATAATATACTTATTTAGTTTAACACAGGACTCCATTTAAACTAGCTACAACACGTATGCTAAATTGGATGATCCTGTTTAAATATTGAAATAAAAAAAAACATAAAAATACATAAATCATAACCGTGACGGTGGTTTTGATGCCTGATCTTAGTTAGCATGGGTTTTTACGATTTTATTTCTCAGTTTACTCCTTAGTTTTGTTTCTATTGAGAAGATGCATTCAACACATTTATGCGCTTTTGATCATATTCACATGGAATTAGCGCATTATAAATACGAATATTATTAATACATCACATTTCCAGTCACCTCGAATGTCGTCAGAAAATACTCCGCTACCCTCTTCTTCTCGGTTTTGGGAAATGCGATGAAACACGCGTGTTTCGATATATTACTAGAAATGACGTCAAAAATGGCAAAATCTTTTGAAGTGAAACCATTTGCTTCAATGCTCTAATTGATATCTAATAAGTTTCTAAATATGTCTCCATGTTAATAGAAGTCCAATTTTCTCAAATTGGATTCGATTCATTGAGCATCAAAAACCACTCACGTGTCCAAGCTGTGTGTCGCTTTGTTACGCAAATGAGCACTTCACTATGCTTGGTCGACGTTCCATACAAAAACAAGATTAAAGTGCTCTATTTATATCATTTTGATACTGAAGCACTACTTAAACACGAAAGCAGAAGAAAATTGTTTTGAGAAGTCGACAGAGGCTTCATTTCTGATTTCTGAATTTTTTCTAAGATTACGTCAAAGCACTAAATTAACAGCATTTCTGTCTAGTGAACTGTTGAAAGACTGAACTATCACGTTTCCACGATTATCAGTATTAGTTCATTAGTTCTAACATCCAACAAATCAGAGCAAAGATTTGTTCTCTTTATACCAATCAAAACACTTATCATTAGACCAATCAGAGGAACGAACGAACGAACGAACGAACGAACGAACGAACGAACGAACGAACGAACGAACGAACGAACGAACGAACGAACGAGCTCATGATAAAATGTCAAAACCTTTGAAGTGAAACCATTTGCTTCAATGCTTAATTGATATTTAATCGGTTCTAAATATGTCTCTAATAGAATATAAGTCAAATGTTCCCAAATTGGATTTCGGAGCATCGAAGCCATATCAGAGTCTGTAGACGTCTCCAGCTGCGTATTATCGCTTTGTTACATAATCTTCAAACGATAAGCACTTTTGTCATCGTTGCATACAAAAACAATATTAAAGTGCTATATTTACATAATTTTAATACTGAAGCACTACTTAAACAAAAAAAGCAGAAGAAAATTGACTAATGTTTACATTTTCTTGTTTAAAAAGAAGTCGGCGGAGGCTTCATTTCTGATTTCTTCATATACATGAGTATAAACGAGGGCGTGAAACAACACTAATTATAAATTAACAGCATCGCTGTCTAGTGAACTGTTGAGAGACTGACTGTCACGTTCATGATTGACGACCTTTTAGTCAAATTTTTATACCAAGATGTAAATGTTGTAAACATGTACAGAACAGAGTTGAGCCGATAAAGATGTTCAATTGCCAAGACAAAGAAAGTTTAAAATAGTTTGGCAAAAAGACGCTGGATATGCGAAGTCCCGAGAGAGAAGCGTGTATTAAACTTGGACTATACAGTACAAAGTATTGTTTTACTTCAAATATGCCTAGATCGAAAATCGGTTTATATTAATCATGTATTCATGAGTATGCATGTCGAATGCATACAA
>MU827788.1:423678-438678 GCA_029204205.1 Desmophyllum pertusum | reverse complement strand
TGTTCGTTTCGCCTAATCACTATTGCGCATTCTTGAAGAACTCTAAAACATTCGAGTTATTTGCTGCAAATGTACTTCCTTCGCGGTTAACAACGGAATCACAAGCCTGTATGTGACGTTTCCCGTTCAACGCACTTTAAATATAATGCAAAGCAATTAAAAGTAGTTTTCTTCTTCGCACAAAAGAACACCTTGCAGTCTTTTAATTATCTTCATGATGACTAAAGCAAAGTGGCCTCCAAGTGCAAGTACAATTAATTCTCGTTTTCACACGAAGCTTCCCGTAGGAAAGAGCATAATAAACCAACAGCGTTGAAACTGCGCATATATAGTGGCGTGTTGAGATATATATTTTGACTTATTGTATCGTCTTTTTTGTTTTGTTTTAAGATTTCGCTTTTAATCTCGGCAGTTACGTCTAGAAACACTGACAATTACTTCGGGTAACTCCGTACCGGCAATTGTACATACGTACCGTGAAGTTCTGAAAGTAACGACCCTCCTTACTTTCGAATTTAGTAACATTTTCCTATCGTTACTTTTGGGTGTCGTTACTTTTGGTTAGCTAAAACGTGTCAGAGTTCAAATGTTATTGAAAGACGCAGTAAGAAACTAAAACGTGTTTTGAAAACGTACAATTTGAAGAGTGACATCAGTCATCGTCTTATAAAAGATAAAACTTGAGCTGAAAATAATTTATATCAGAACAGAGTAATTAATGCAGGGTCTTTGGAATGGAATAGGAATAGAATGATAATAGATAATAGCTTGTTATATATATATTTTCTATGTTCTACTTTCCGAGGGTCGTGTACTATCGGGGTGACATTTTATTACTTTGTTGCTTTGGGCACTTTATGTTTGATGGCCCTCAAACACCCAACTGCAAAGTGAACATTAACTTGTTAAATCCCATCTGGTGCCAGAAATGCTGACCAGTTCAGCAGCTGGCTAATTTAACTGAAAATTAGCTTCGCCGAGGAGTTGAGATGTATATTAACCCTATTCTGCCTGGGGGCGGGGGGCGGATAGTGCCCCCCCCCCCCCCCCCATGTATCTCGAAAATTATTGACGCTATGAAAATGAAACTTCCATGGTGTGTAAAGCATCCGAAAATCTTTATTTTAGTGGCAGTCACGTGTCAATTATGACGTCATACACGCCATAATGACGTCATACGTTAAAAAAATCCGCCATCTTGGATCCGCCATCTTGGATTTTTCAATTGTTCAGAAATGTCAGAAAATCACCAAATTTGATTTGAAAAAATCGAAAACAATATAAGGATGCAAAAAGTGCAAAGATTTTGGAAGAAACTCTTCGTAAAAAGCGAAAATCTCATGAAAACGGACATTTAAATTGAAAATACCAAATTTGGCTAAAACGGCCTGTCAAACCTTGGTTGCCATGGAAACATCAAGTCACGTGATCACAAAATTGGCACACCAAAATGTTCCCAGATAATGTTTAGGAAAAGTCATAAAGTTTGGCCATGATTGCTTGAATGCTCTTTAAGTACGATAAATTTGAAGTCAGCGCGGGCACTTTCTGCCCCCCCCCCCCCCCCTCAGGCAGAATAGGGTTAAAAGTTCAACATTCGTATAGGTAATCGCATGGGGCCGAGTAAAATTAAGGATTGATATCACGCGTGTTTTCAGAAATGTTTGAATTTGTTGATAGATTACACTTCGGTAATAGCGTACATTAAGTTTTTTGAGTCCGCCATTAAGGGTCGTTACGTCCAGGAAAGCTCGATGAGCTGAAACGTCGGTTTGGGATAACGTCGAGGTTCACGCTACTCGTCATTACTGTTTGGCAAGGATATATGACGTTAATAATGAAGAAAAAGGTAATTTTAAACACAATTTATATTTACTACGGACACCTCTATAAAACGGATCTGTTGTTTCAGTCATTTTACTGCATGGAAACTCTCTGAGCCGGACACCTCTCTAAGGTGGACAGTTGGTACCCATCCCGATGGTGTCCATCTTAGAGATAGTTGACTGTATTTACATTCCTTCGCATGGGACTCAGAAACATTGCAGGCGAAGATTGCGCAGTGCGGACTGTAAATCATAAATCGTTTTTATTTTTGGACAAACGAAATCCTTCCCCACCCAAAAAAATAAATAAAAATAAAAATAAAAATAAAAATAGGTCCAATAATATTTATTTTGAGGTCCGCATCACGCATTTCCGCCGAACAGCCGCCATCTTGAATCCACCATATTGGATTTCTTTATTTTTTTGCCATGACTTCAGACTGACCTCCAGAAAAACAATTAAAATGATCTAAAAAACGTGAAAGTTATAGCAATAAAGTTAATAGTTCCATTAAAAACAAAAACATGCCTGTCAAAATAAGGTTACCTTGGTAACAGCAAGTCCGTGAATGATGTCACGTCATACCAAAATGTTGCAGATTCCGCACCCGGTTTGTTTGTATTAATTTGATAAGTTTTGTACTGGACTGAATTGTTTCAATGTTAATTTACTGTCTGTTTTCCCCTTTTATCTGTCACGAATAGCGCAGGTTATATATCATTTATTTTTTTTTTGGCGAATAGTATTTTTTTTTGTGACATATTTCTTTGTAGTTGTTGTTTTTGAGTATTTTGATGTCACATAAGAGCGCGTGACCTAACCTTGGTTGTTACAATAGTGTTTTGACACGCTAAGTAAGCAGAGCGTTCGATTACAGTTGTCAATTGAATTGAGCTGCACGCAAGCATGGGTTGCTTGTCTGATCAAATATCAAAGTATGTTTCTGACTGTACTGAAGAAGTAGTTTACATGCTAGAGTTTCGAACGCTTGGCTTTGCCCAAAAGCTCGGGGTGTTGGAGGTCGAGGTCTTTCGTCTTTAATATTCCCGGCGTATCACATCGAACGAAATCGAACGAAATTTTAATCGAACTTAATCGAACTAAATCGAACGATTGAATTCGATTTTGTTTGGTCATCGAACGAAATCGAACACATCTTTTGTTGTGAGTTCGATTTCCGAAACCAAATCGAACAAAATCGAATGTCATCGTTCGATTTTTTTATTTTTTTTTATTTTATGGTCATCCCGGGTCTCATTAGCACACTTACTCAGTCCTGTAAATGACCCAAAGGGCAGATGGAGCCTGAATCTATTATGTATTTATAATCAAGAGCTCAAAGACCGAACGTTCTATGTTCGATCACAGGGAGCAGAGGAGCTAAATTTGACTTGTGCGAGCTTCGATCTAAATGCTTTATACGTGACCTTTGCGAGTTTCGATCTGTTTGCTTTATACGCGGTGTATTGCGTTACTGCGTTATTCGATCTTTTTGTTTTCGTTTTTTCGTCCCAGCGGGTAATCGGTCGCTTTTTCCGGAAAAACGAAAACAAAAAGATCGAATAACGCAGTAACGCAATACACCGCGTATGAAAGCAAACAGATCGAAACTCGCAAAGGTTCACGTACGTATAAAGCATTTGGATCGAAAACTGGCACTTTAGCTCCTCTGCTCCGTGTGGTTCGATTCGCAATTTTTTTTTGTGCGAGTTCGATTTCGTTCGATGACCGAACTAATCGAACGTTCGATTTTGTTCGATTGACAATTTTTTTTGTGAGGTTTCGATTGAGTTCGATGACCGAACTAAATCGAACTCAATCGTTCGATTGAGTTCGATTAAATTCGATTGAGTTCGATTTCCGAAAGTTCGATGTGATACGCCGGGAATATTGAGTTGAATTTGAATTTATTATACAGTTTTTTCAGCAAATTCTTTTCTCAAGACGTTAGAATTGAAATGAACAAACGGAATAGAATTTAGGAAAACAGAACTGAAATTGAACCAACAGAACGGAATTTGAAAACATCGTAAACACAACGTAACAGAAATTGGAGCAACAGAACAGAAATTGAACGTTGTTCCAATTTCTGTTCTGTTGTTCAAACGAACCGAGTGGAACCTGGGAAAGAACCAGTTGCATATTATAATTTATGAAGATTATTTCGATTATTCCCGCTCAAAGAAAATTTATTCCGTTTTCAAAATGGCTGCTCGATCGGAAGGCGAAGATCTCAGCCGCGAGGTGTATCTCTTTGCTTGAAGAGGTAAAAGATCTTATCGAGGCACAAAAAAGCGGCCTCCCAAACTCAGATGAAACAGCTTTCACTCCAAGCGAAAGAGAAGCTCGTCCATCGTCGTCTGTGCCACAACCGCAGGCAAATAACCAGCAGAGAGGGGACTCTGTAAAGTGTCGAAACGGACGGAGGATGGAGGATGGCGGATGGCGGACGGCGGACGGCGGACGGCGGACGGCGGACGGCGGACGGCGGACGGCGGACGGCGGACGGCGGACGGCGGACGGCGGACGGCGGACGGCGGACGGCGGACGGCGGACGGCGGACGGCGGACGGCGGACGGCGGACGGCGGACGGCGGACGGCGGACGGCGGACGGCGGACGGCGGACGGCGGACGGCGGACGGCGGACGGCGGACGGCGGACGGCGGACGGCGGACGGCGGACGGCGGACGGCGGACGGCGGACGGCGGACGGCGGATGGCGGAAAGCGGACGGCGGACGGCGGAAAATAATAAAAATAAAAATAAACCAAAAATAATAAATGCCGAATTAATGAGAACTAAAGCAATGCATGTGGTACAAATAAAATATAATTGTGCGTTGATATTACTCATGCGAGACATGCATCAAGCCATCGACAAATCGAGAATAACTTTCACCAATCGCGAACCGATTGCGTTACAGTGTATTCATTTCAAACTACCAAATTTAACTCGAATATTCAACCGCAGCTTAATACATTCGAATATCGAATGTTGATGATATCTCTTTCCATCCCCGTGAGCCGAGGTGCTAGTAAATCTGGAAAAAGACGAAAAAGACTGCGATGGCTTTTCATTCAACCAGACAGTTGATAGCTAAACGACCGCAGCATAGTCACGAAACCACCCTTGTCACGCTTGGCTTTTTCCACTTTGCAAATAATTCGTTATGTATCTTCTCCTTGTAGTTTTCTATGTTTCTATGTTTCTATGTTTCTATGTTTCATTGCTATTGATATTTCTATCGTGTGGTGCTAGAAGGTCACACAACGAACAAAGGAGGATACATCGAGCTCAGGCTCGGTCAAATTGATGCAAGAGATCAGGAGAGATCATACTACATCTCTCTAAACAAATTCTTGTAGCTTCGTAGAAGCTCTATAGTAGTCTCTGGACCAGGACAAATAACGATATCCGTTATTCCAAACGACTCATCTTGCAACAGCTTTTATAATTATCAATTCAAATGCCGGGCCCGGCTAGAAATGCAAGAAAGCAACATCCTACACGGAATATTTGCAGTATTTGATATCTAGTCCTTCGAGAGAGAACATTAAGAGAGACAAAAACATATCTTGCGATAGAAATGAGCCGAAACAAACCTTAGCAATGAGCAACGCAAATTTAATACGGAGGTGTCAAACTCATGACCTCTTGTAAACAATTTTACATATTCGAAGGCTCTACAGGAAAATCCTCCTCAAATTAAACATATACTGCCCGTTTAGAAACACACTTGAAGCAGACTACATTAATAGAGAACGGCAAATATACTAATGTCACGAACTGTGGGAGTCGTGTAGGCCTGTCACCTTTTTTACACTGAAATGAATACACTGTAACGCAATCGGTTCGCGATTGATGAAAGTTATTCTCGATTTGTCGATGGCTCAGTGATGCATGTCTCGCATGAGTAGCATCAACGTACAATTATATTTTATTTGTACCACATGCATTGCTTTAGTTCTCATTAATTCGGCATTTATTATTTTTTGTTTATTTATTTTAATAATTTTTTTATTTCAATTATTATTTTTTTGTATTTATTTTAATTATTATGTTTTTATTATTATTATTTTTATTATTTTCCGCCGTCCGCCGTCCGCTTTTCGCCATCCATTTCCTCACTTTACAGAGTCCCCTCTCTGCTGGTTATTTGCCTGCGGTTGTGGCACAGACGACGATGGACGAGCATCTCTTTCGCTTGGAGTGAAAGCAGTTTCATCTGAGTTTGAGAGGCCCGCTCTTTTGTGCCTCGATAAGATCTTTTACCTCTTCAAGCCAAGAGATACACCTCGCGGCTGAGATCTTCGCCTTCCGATCGAGCAGCCATTTTGAATAATCGAATTAATGGGATTAATCTTCATAAATTATAATGTGCAACTGGTTCTTTCCCAGGTTTCCACTCGGTTCGTTGAAACAACAGAACAGAAATTGGAACAACGTCAATTTCTGTTCTGTTGCTCCAATTTCTGTTACGTTGTGTTTACGATGTTTCAAATTCCGTTCTGTTGGTTCAATTTCAGTTCTGTTTTCCTAAATTCTATTCCGTTTGTTCAATTTCAATTCTAACGTCTTGAGAAAAGAATTTGCTGAAAAGTAATAAAATATGCAGGTTCTCATAACAGAATTTGAAACAGGATTTTGGCGGTAATGACCCCTCATAGGTATGAAACTTGTAGCAGAAGGAAAAAAAACTATTTATAATTGATAGCCCTTGTAGTGATAAAAGCTAAAAGCGCAGCAAAGACACAACGCTTGCTGCAATGAAAGACAATGCATAAAACTGTTGAATGAACTGACCTGAAGCCATGAGCACGCAGTCGGCCGTGAGACAAGTTGATTTGGTTGCTGCTGCTGTCGTTGTTGCTGCTGTTGCTGCTGTTGTTGTTGCCTCGCCATTGTTCTTTGAACTTGCTGAGCGTACAAAACGATGAAGACGATTGCAACAATTACAACGATCAACACCGCTGCATAGAGTAACTTCTCCTCCGCGAGTGTTTTCTCGCAAAAGACACTTTATCGATCCCGCCATCATGCTCAATATGAAAAGCATCCCAGAATCGATCTTCTTGATGTATTTTGCAGAGGACATGTCGTAGGTAGTGACAATGAGGTCGTGACAATGAGCTTATACCAACTGCTGCATGTGAGCAAAGGATTAGACCAACGCCGACGACGACGGATGGAGTCGTACCAGGAGTCAGTGAAATACTATAGCCTTATATTTGATTAGTCCACGCTATCGCGTGTCTAGCCGGATAAATAAATCGCGTGACTGGAACATTGTATCATCATAGTGCGACTAGACCAATAGCGTTTGAGTGTAAAAACAATGGAAATGGTACAAATTCCATTGTGTCTGTGGTGTGCAGTTTGCTGAAAGGATGGCATCCAAGGTTTTCATTCGCTATAAATTTGCACAGAATTTTGTCGGGTCAGCAGTTGGTTGGAGTAGTGTAATTAGCGAAATTTCGAGCGACAAATATATTGGATCACGAGTTAGCGATGAAAAAGCAAATTATTATCGTGTAGCAAAGCAAAGCAAAAAGTACGAGTTTTCCTGTTCAGTCAAGTTTGGTCTTCTTGAATGATGATGCATTCTCTAGCATCATTATAAATAACTAGTGTAAATATAGTGTGAATATAAATGAAGTTCAGGATGAAGAAAATAAAACTATAACAAATATATCCCTCCCAAAACACACAACATATCTTCCAAAATTTGGCCGTAAAATTGCCCCTTTACATGTAATGGGGGACGCCATTTTCTCCGAAACAGGACAAAATGAAAGTAACGTACAGCAACAACATGTGAGAAATAGATTCTTGCTCTATTCCGGCAGGCTTTCAGCTGAGTTATTCGGGCTCAGTATAGCCCGGTCTTTCTTTCGATTGGCGAATCCAAATCTCGATTATATATTCTATAGGGTATAAACCAAACATGAATAACTGTTCAACGAATGAACTGACCTGTTAGTGCTGATATTGTTGTGGTTGTTTTTCGTGTTGTTTCCGCTATTTCACCTTTAGTGTTTCCTTGTTTTCTAGTACTTTCCTCTTTGGAAATTTGATGAGCGTACACAGCGATGAAAACGATTACAACAATCAAAACGATTAACACCGCTACAAAGAGTTCGAGGAGCGTCTGCCTTCTTCTCCCAAACGACACTGTTTCAATTCCACCATCTTCATCAATATGAAAAGCATCCCCGGGATCGAATTTTGTGGAGGACATGTCCAAGATAATGATGTGCTTATGCTAACTGTTCCATGTAAGCAAATCCTGAGTTTCAGTAAAACTCAGCTCGACCTTTCACGTAGAAAACGTTTGCCAAGGAAAAATGATAATAGGGAATTGTACCAAAACGTATAATTACACAGGCGCCACGTCGCTAACAATAGGTTTAAGGTGACGCAGGACCCTTGCTCTCATTATGTATGTTATTTATTTAAAGAGTATGCACGAACCGTGACGACTGATGCGCGACCGTACGCGAAATATTCATGAGAAGGTGTATTTTTATAACGTTACTATAATCGATTCAAAAAAAATTGTTTTCGGCGTATTGATAATTAGAAAGTTATTGTTCTTAGTTTTGCGGCACGTGCAATTCAATGTCCCGAATTATCATAATTAGATTCACAACTTTTGTTGTCATACACTTTGTTGACTCGGTCAGTCTTCGACGGGGCAAAACCGGCAATTTTGTGTCCAAGCTTTTCGTCGCGGATATATAATTTCAGGAATTGATACACGAGGAAGTTAAACTTAGTGTACTGTATTGTGATGTGACAGAAGCGGAATTGCAAAAAAGCCTTTCAAAAAGAAGATAGAACGTTTTCAAATTCTAATTTTCAAAATTTTACTCCTTTGGAAGGCAATAACTTTCAATGCAACGAGTCTTGAAATTGCACAATCTGCTTCTGTCACATCACAAAAGAGGCTATTATCTACCACTAGGTAATACAAACATTTAATTTAGAACGCTTCTCAAGTTGAAAGCTTGGACACAAGAATTGCATGTCCGCAATTCTAACTTTAGAAGCTTAACGTATCACCGTACAGCGCGATCTGCCAGAAAAACCACAATCATGATATAGTTCCATCATCCGCCCAATATCCCTATTAAGTTTCAGGCAAATCGACTTTCAAAATTCGGAGATTTGAAGGTTTAGAAGACAACACCCACCCCAGAAATTAAGCTTATGAATTTATTCATGGGCAAGGGTCCTGCGCCACCTTAAGGTGACCCCTATAGTTTTATGACCGAGCGCGCGCTTGTTACATGTTGACGAAAGGTTTAGTAATCTAGATCTGCGCGCGCTCAAAGGAAAATCCTCGAACCGCGCGTGTTTTTCTCGATTTTTTATGACGTCAGCATGGTCAAAAAATTCAAAATTAACCGTGGATTTTCTCGCATTTGCTTCGGTAAATTGTTGTGAAAATTCGCACAATTCAAGACAGAAAACGTTACCTATCACATGACCGTTTTTTGAAGAAATTTGTCCAGAGCAAGTAAGTTTTATTGTTAAAATAACAAAAGAGGTGAGGTAATATTGGCAAAATCGTCTGAAAAATCAAAGACAAATTAAAATAACTGGGGTTTCCTTTCGAACTCATGTCAGTTAGTGCAGGTCATTGGTAAATATTCTAGGGAGTCACCTTAACAGCGAAATTCCGAGCCAAAAAATTAGATCATGAATGTTAGCGATGCTGAAAAGCAAATCAAAGAGTACAAGTTTTCTCGGCCCTGTCCAGTTTTAGTAATATCACGTGATTTGAGTCGTTGACGTGTCAAACAAGCCATGCTGGAACGGGGTGGGTCTGTCTGTGAAAGGCAGAATGGGACCGAGTCAAAGTGCGAAACCTTGAATGTTTGATATGCATTTGAATGAACCCACTAAAACTCATTTTTATATGAAAGGATTCGCACTTGGACTTGTTTTGAAACAGAGGTAAAGGGAAGTGAAAATGGCCTATTTTCGTTCACTGTGGACGTATACATTTTTTTAATTTAGTCAAATATAATGAGTCTAATCTGAGTAACCATGACAGCTTGCAACCAAACATATCACTATGCCAATAAGCGGCTAACCTGAGTCTAGCCTACGTGTAGTCGGGGTGGGTACGACTACACGTAGGCTAACCCGAGTCAACCAAAGAAAGCAAAATTTAAAAAGTGCACTAATAAACGCTTATACAAACAAACGCTTATACAAATGGAAGCAAAACAATGTAGTCGACTAGCGACCACGCTTGAGTGTGGGGCGGTGTGTGTGTGTGTGTGTGTGTGTGGGGTGGGGGGGGGGGGGGGGGGGGAGGAGGCAGAAGATGTGGACTTGGGTGTAAAGGGGGCGGGAAGTCTACTACGGGAGGCGGGAGAACAGAGGACGGGAAGCGAGATTCCCAAGGTGGGGGAACCCGGAGAAAAAAATTTCGCAAGAGTGCGTAATATTTTGCAATAAAAGCACAAATTGGCGGAAGCACAACATATGTGGCGGCAACCGGGATTACAAGATACAGGAAACTGGGAAACGCCTACAGGTGTCTCAGTATCAGACGGCCGGAGCCCGGAGGATGGCACGGCAACGAAACACGGAATATAATTGAAGCAACTATACTACAGTCCACACTACGCAAGGTCCGGCGTACGCGTGGTGTTGTTTGTAAAACTCCGGCACCGGCTTACGGTGGTGACATTACAAGGAATTCACAGGCACAACGAGTTTTCAGATGTTTTCAGTGGAATTAGGAGCGACCGTTTCACAACGAATCGATTTCAATGTAAATAAAAAGATCTTGAGCGAGGAAAGTTATGCTTGATGTGTTGATTGAGTGACCGTTAAGTAAAAATATATAAATTAAATACAATAACAACTTAATTTAAGTGTTGATGTATTTACCAGCTTTACAGCTAAATATTGTCAAGTGGCTGATATGATTAGAACATTCATGAAAACTCAACGTTTAGCCGGTATGGAAACATGTGGTTAAAACCGATATCCGAACCGATATAACTGATACTCATACCAGATGTTGAATCTATCAGTCATTGAAACTGACTTCTTTGACAAATATAAAAGAAGTAACCTCTGATCCCTACTAAAAGAAAATATTTCATAACAAGAAAAAATAAACACCAATAAATAGATGTTATTTATAACGTCGCTTTTGTACGTGGTTGCAATATCATATATGATTTCACGCTCAAAACAGGTTTTATAATTCCGGGTTTTCTTGAGCAACAAATCGTTGCGTTGAACAAAACGTAGCACATTCGGATTGCGTTCGGACACGGAAGCCGAGTTGAAGGTATAATAATCGCGGAATTCGAAGATTTATGGTATCGAAGAATGGGATTGAATACTAGGATATACTTGGACAAGCTGTCGCCTGGTCTAAACCCGGGTCTAAACAGCCTGCTTAAGACAAGAGAACATGAACTGACCTGACGCACTAAAGACACAGCCGTGAGAAAAGCAAACTGGTTTGATTCCTGGTGGGGTTTCTTGCAATTGTTCTCCTTGTTTGTCCTTGGTAACTTCCAGAGCATACAGAGCGATGAACACGATTATTGCAACAATCAATACGATCAACAGGATTAACACTGCTAGTAAGAGGAATTTCTCTTGCCCGGAACGCTTCCTTACAATCGCCATTCCATCTTTTCCACTGTCTTGCTGAATACGAATGCCATCCCCAGAAGCGATTTTCTTGTTGTATGTAGCCTCCGACATGTTATCATGAGATGTGACAAAGCGCTTATACCCACTGTTGCAACTGTTGCAAGGAATCTACGCGGAAACTGGAGCTGAGAACTACGCAGATTTTACGATGGCTGCATGCATACCAAGGATTTCTTTTGTATATTATTGTTGTTATCTTCGAATTCCTTAGTCAATTATTAATATTTAAAAGCTGATTAAAGACGGCGGGAACCGGGTTAGGGTTAGACATTTCAAAAATGAGATACGTGATACTAACCAGAAAAAAAAAATTGAAGCCATTTCTCGAACGCACTGACATAACAAACAGGGGCACCCAACGGATCGTTTCGGTGGAATATCTGTTCGGGAGGCCTATAATCGCCTCAGATATTCGGTTAGGGAAATGTCATCTCAAACTTTCGTAATATGGGGAAATTAATGCCTTTTGTTTTCGGAGAGATAAAAATGTCGTTTTGGGTACAAAAAAATGTTAGCTAGGATTTTCGGACAGGCAAATTCAGCTCGTAAATTCGGGTAATAAGTGTTCAATCCCTAAAATTTTCTGATGTTTGAAAGTTCAGCTAACGTATCCGAAAAGAAACATTTTTCTTAGCGATTAAAAATAAGCCATTAAACTGCACAAAAAGCACAATTATAACGTAAAAACAACGTTCGGAAAACCTACAAGAAAATTTTGTCGTTGGGTGCCCCTGAACAAAGGGTACAAACTACAAAATGTTCAAAACCCAGCTAACAATTGCGATATTTTTACTGCCGCCAATCATATAATTACGATGAAAAAAAAAAAAACACGGACGTGATGAAGCGACTCCTGTTTCCTGAGACGTCCGCTAAGATTATTGAAAACAGCGAGAAATGTTCATTGAAAGGCACATTAACGTTCTAGTGGAGGAAATTTTTCTGCATGAAGCATTTAGAGGCTGTATTGATCAAAGTAGTTTATTAACCCTATTCTGCCTGGGGGGGGGGGGGGGGGCAGAAAGTGCCCGCGCTGACTTCAAATTTATCGTACTTAAAGAGCATTCAAGCAATCATAGCCAAACTTTATGACTTTTCCTAAAATTTATCTGGGAACATTTTGGTGTGCCAATTTTGTGATCACGTGACATGATGTTTCCATGGCAACCAAGTTTTGACAGGCCGTTTTAGCCAAATTTGGTATTTTCAGTTTAAATGACCGTTTTCATGAGATTTTCGCTTTTTACGAAGAGTTTCTTCTAAAATCTTTGCAATGTTTGCATCCTTATATTGTTTTCGATGTTTTCAAATCAAATTTGGTGATTTTCTGACATTTCTGAACAATTGAAAATCCAAGATGGCGGATCCAAGATGGCGGACAGGTTTAAAGTATGACGTTATTTCGGCGTGATATGATATCATAATTGATTCGTAATTGCCACTAAGATAAACATGTTTGAATGCTTTATTCACCACACAAGTTTCATTTTTATAGCACAAATACTTTTCGAGATACAGATCGTTTTACCCAAATTTGTTGATTTTTAGCTTAATTTTCAGTTTTCATAAAATTTTTGCTTTTTACGATGAAATCCTTCCAAAATCATTGCCGTTTTAGCATTTTTATATTTTTATTGATTTTTTCGAAACAAATTTGGAGATTTTCTGACATTTCTGAACAATTTAGAAATCCAAGATCCAAGATGGCGGTTTTTTTAACGTATGACGTCATTATGGCGTGTATGACGTCATAATTGACACGTGACTGCCACTAAAATAAAGATTTTGGGATGCTTTACACACCATGTAAGTTTAATTTTCGTAGCGTCAATACTTTTCGAGATACATAGGGGGGGGGGGGGCACTATCTCCCCCCCCCCCCCACCAGGCTCAGCAACGAAAAAAAAGCCCAGGCAGAATAGGGTTAAAAGCACTCGCCTAATATATAAATTGAAAACAACAAGATACATTAGATAGCATATGATAGGAAAAAAGTCCGTATCGATGATAAAATTTTGAGATTCGTACCCGCCTCTTTAAAAAATAAATAAATAAATAAAACATGAAACTGGGAAAAAAGGTGTATATTCGGGCAGCCTTAGATTTTCCTGTTGCTCTCTCTCTGCACAATCGATCCCGGCACTTCTTAATATAAACTCACACTTACACTTATGCTCATCCTTAAATTCTGCTCTCCCACCCTCATATCAGTTCACAGTTTCCGACCAAGTTATACTGATTAATCGGGTCTCGGTTTACAACAAAAATATCTGTAGTACGCGTATTTTATATGCTTCTGATAGTGTAAAATATCCGAGTTTCGATGGCATACTGTAAAATAAGGACTGGACTGGATTTGTAAAACATGGACTGGATTTGTAAAAGGTAGATTTGTAAAACATGGATTTGTAAAAGATGGATTTGTAAAACATGGATTTGTTAAAAGGTAGATTTCTAAAACATGGATTTGTAAAACATGGATTTGTAAAACATGGATTTGTAAAACATGGATTTTTAAAAGGTGGATTTGTAAAACATGGATTTGCAAAACATGGGATTTGTAAAAGGTGGATTTGGAAACGAGTCCGCTGAATAACCTCATTGTATCTCGCTTACTGATTGACTTTGACTAATTTTCACGGGTCAAATAAAAGTCCGGAAGTTTCGCAAGGCTCGTTTCCAGTTCTCACAGTCAAAGTCAAAGCAAGATGTCGCCGGGTCACCGACTGATGGCGGCAGTTACCTTCTAAAACCATTTCTTAATTTTGTGCTGTGTTTACACCACTAGTGAAGAAAAGGAAGGTCAAATAGTAAATGCTGGACAATGCTACGAATAACCGGAAATTATTGTTTGTCATTTTTGAAAACAAAAGGCACACATTGTATTCTAGCCTTTATTTATTTTTTTCAAAACTAGCATAATTTCAAAAAATGAGCATAATTTTAGCATAATTTTGAGAAAAAACGGGCACTGCCATAAAATGCCATTTTAACGATCGCAATCAGTAAAAACCTACCCGCGGTTACGAAGGAGACTAGGAACTAACCAGCCTCCTCTCCGGGTTGATACAAAGAATGAACCCCTGATGATAGATAGGTCTGTCATCATGTTGTCCCTCGTGAGAGCAGATGTGATATGCTTATTTTATTTCACGGCATTGGGTCACGCAAAACCGTCTGATTATTCAGTTGTTTTTGTTAACGAGCTGTGTATCTGAGCTAAGGTTTCTTATCTTATCTTATCTTATTTTATTTTATCGTTGTTGCAAAATAGACCGGCTGAACGCGAAAACAACTGACCACCGTGACAGTTTTGCCAAATCCTACCCCTGACTATTGCAGCGAAGCTGAAGATTTTAAGACAGCAAGTGTGGTCAACCTCAGTATGGGGGAAGCACTCTGAATGGAATTAAAATTCCGTGGGGGCCGTCGTACTCTCTGCACGAAGATAACTATTTCATATGTTACGGAAACTACGAGCAAA
>MU827788.1:338457-423178 GCA_029204205.1 Desmophyllum pertusum | reverse complement strand
AACACACGAGGAAAAGTGTGGGGGGGGGGGGGGGGGGGACGTTTTACTCTTTACGCTCACCAGTGGAACCGAGCAGCGGCGATTATATAAATGTAGTAGGGGTTGATTATGTTGCACTGGGATAAGCGGACCATCACTAGTCGATTTTTAACAGTACGTAGTTCCCATATTTCATACTTGTTTTATTTGAGTCTAATCTTATTTTAGATGTAGCCGACGCCTGTGACGGGTCAATGTTCAACAGAGTCGTTGTTGTGGAGCAATCAATCGAAATCATGAAAATCAGTTCACTGCGTTAGTTTATCAGCCTGGTTTATATATACATTGGCAAAATCAAAACATTGCTTTCAATTACACAACAAAAATCTAATCAGTCCAGTTAGATAAAAATACCAAACGTCCTTTGGGGACCATTGGCTGTTGGCGACATAAGATCTCTTGAAACCAAGAGGTGATCAATTGATTATAAATTCTTCGCTTTAGAGAGCCTCTGGATTCTGGAGTAGTGTTTCTTAAAACAACAATTGTACAATCATGATAACCTGCGCGTAAAACCAAAACAGGAAACCTACTGGGCGCTCTCATTATACATGTTACTAATCTCTGAGAAGGCACTCAAGGAACGGCATGGAACGGCACAGTTGACGCCGGGGGCAGGAACGTTGTAAAACTACAATACTCCTAAAATCATTGATACCCAATATAATATTCGAACGCAACTGATTAACAAAAAAAATCGCCCGCATCCCTTCTCCCAGAAAATTGGCTCGAATCAAAAGTACGACAAACGCCAATGGCATACCCCTCCCCCTACCCCAAAGCAGGAACTTCATTCCTTGAGTACCCCCAACGACAACATAAATGAAGCCTCTGAATCCTAACTCCGTAATAATGTGTCTGAAGTCTTATTTGCTTTATGGCATGGAGAGAAATAAGTAAACATTTGTCTATCAAATTAAATCATAGTATATTTCCGTGCATAACGGAAGTGTAACCGCTACGTCCGTGTCAAAGTTGGACCTGAACTTTAAAACAGGAAAACAGATAGCAATGCAGGAAAGGAAACCATGAACAAATCAACAGCGAAGACCAACGCCCCGTTCATAGCTTTGTTATCTTTTCCTCCGAAAGCTTTTTCCACCAACTTGTCGTTAGGGCTGGGATCCGTTAAATTCAGCTGCAGGCAATCGGTTTCAGCCTCGTAGATAAAGGTCATGTCCCACATACCCTCGCAAATATCTTTGCCGCTTGTGTAATATTCGCTGAATTTCTTGCAGGGGTTCTTTGCACGTGTTTATTCCGCTTGGTCATGTTAAAGTCGGTTATCCAGTTCTTTGCGCAGGTTAGGTCCTCTTTGCAAGCGTCGAACCAACCATCACAGAAACTCGCGCAAAATCGGGGCTTTTCGACATCGCCGATGGCCATTGGGGATTTTTCCAGAAGATCGCGTTATGTGAACAGCGGTAGAAGCACTCTACGTTGACCATGAATGATTCACACTTGGAACTCAATGCATTGTTGCACGGAGTCCCACGAGAAGTTGCCGACTTTTCTGATCGGAGGGGTGGCCAGCTGTTTGGTGAAGTCGCTCGTGCAGCAGGAATCTTCTTTGTACGCCTTACATGCGAGCATGGAATCTTCAGCGGAAGGTGATTCCTTGTGCTTTCCACCAACCAGGCATTTGTTTTGTCGCTCAAGGCACTCGGCGCTCACGACCAAGGAAGAAACGAAAATCAGCACTGCTGTAGTCTTCATGCTTCTCCGTTGAATCTCTTACAGCTCGTACATTGACCTAGGCTCGATTACCAGCCGCTGTTCGGGAAAATGAGCCCACGCTCATCCCCCGAAGGCACGGCTGGAGTCGTTGAGCTTGGCATTGTTAATTTCCACCAATGAGAAACGTGCCTGCACAAATCGAGCAGGCATAAATTATCTTTTACGGATGCAAAGCAGTTGTTTAGGCTGGCGTTCGATCGTCTTCAAGAGACATTTAGCCTTGAAAACTCTCGAAGATATATGCAATATGAATCGTTAATATCAATTAATGGGCATGATGTCTTTGTAATTCAACCGACAGGATGGATTTTCATCCGCACCAAGGAAATACATCACGGAAAGTTCGCGCTAAAGCCGGGGAGCGAAAGCCACTACAACCGCACAAGGCAACTAATGAGATCCATTTGGACATTCAACATGTATTATACAATACAAAAAACAGTCGGTAAACTTGTGTGATGAATTTTATCTGGGATTTGATGTAAAATCGTGTGGTGCCAGAAACGCGACGTCTCTGGCAAAAATGCATCAAAACATTGTTTCTTGTCACGGACTGGTCATGTTACATCTTGTAATATTTTTCATCCCGGGTTTTCAGTCATATAGCTTCACAATAAAGGCGAGAAATCAATATCCTTCGTGGAATATTTCAGATCAGATCTTTTTCTTTCGAAAATATAAGAGATAATGGAAAATAAACGAATGTCACGAGCCGGAGTAGCGTTACATAAATTAATTTATTTGATTACGTCACAGACACGGCTGTTCGCTCACGCGTCCAGCCGTTCTTCTCGGGGAACGAAGACCGGACTCGAGAGAGCGGCGGGAATCGAGCCTAACATTGACCCCGTCTTGGAGAATGTGGTGTTTTATATATAGCAGTACTTGGGTGACATTTGTTATCTGCATGGCATTTATATTGGTACGTATCAATTTCGCAATAAAACGAATATATCAGTCGGAGTCACGCATGCTGTGAACTGACATGTCAATCATGTGTCGTTTGCAATACGAGGGACGCTAGACAAGATTCTTGTTGTCAATCACAGCCACAAATTAAAATAGCTCCGGCTTTGTTTCAATATCCAGTATTTACCGTACCTAAATTCGGAATTAGCCAATCAGAAGATCTACTGCCACTATCTACTGAATCAAGACACTTGACCTGATATCCAACATTATAATCCATCAAATTTTTTTCTCGCGCGTTATTGGTCTAAACACGTCACGTGACGCAGCCAAAACTGGGGAATATCCGGGTGATATTCCCCAAGTGATATTCCCCAGTTTTGAAAATTTGCATTTCACGTTCGCAGGTTCAGTTTTCGTCTCAAATAAATTGCTAAATTAAATAAAACTGATTGTTTTGAACAGACTAGAAATATTTTTGAACGCCAACATAATTATTTTGATGTTTAACAGCTTGGCCGACCGAGATCTTCCACGGCAAACAGATAATGTCCGCGGACAAATATCCGAGCATATTTCCTCGCCAAATGGAGGCTAATGTTTTATATATCAAGTCAAGTAATAAAATTCTGCAGATTAGAGCTGAATTTTCCTTAGAAAAATTTTGCGAAATTACAGTCAAACTTAAAACAGGAAAATGTTGACGGAGTGATTAATGGTCAGTAATTCGAGGGAATTTACGAAGAACAATAAGCCAAATTTCGCGCCAAGAACGCGGGCTGCTGCCGCACACTGCGTCTCCTACTCGCGGTTGTCTCAAAACTCGTCGTCAAAACAATTCAAAAAACGATAACATTCGAAGATGATGGAAATTCTAACCGTAAACAGTTTCATTTTCAGTTCATTTTCAAACCATAAACAATCACAATACCGTAAAAACCTCGAAAAGAAACCCATGGGCTTGTTTTCTATTTAGGACCCTTGGGTGGGCTTCATTTCAAGATGGGCTTCTTTTCGAGATGCGGCTTTTTCGAGATGGCTCTTTTTCGAGATGGGCTTCTTTTCGAGATGGGCTTCTTTTCGAGATTAGTTTTTGCAAACTCGAGAGCCGGGGGGCTTCTTTTCGAGATGAATGCTGCAAATATTGAGATGGGACAACTATAAAACAATACGTAAGACTACTGAAGACATTTTTCAACCATGAAATTCGGTTTAAAAAAAACTTGTGAAAAACAAGAAACATGATTATTTACTATCTTGAAGAGCCCATGGGCTTCTTTCGAGATTACTTTAGCAAACTCAAGAGGGGGGCTTCTTTTCGAGATGGGCTTCTTCTCAAGATTAAAAAAGCCCATTGGGCTTCTTTTCGAGATTTTACGGTATCGACATCGACGATCGGAACGCCTGACACATTTTTACGATGAAAGTCGACTTCGGCGTCTCTTCGCGCAAAAGAATAAACCGAATTTGGGTACGGTAAATACCTAATCGTACCTTTTTGGTACGCTTCGGCGGCATATCCAGTCTCGTTTGGTCTCGCCATGGGTATTTTGCCGGCTCGTCGTCTCACCAAAATACAAACCATGGCTCGACAAAACTGGCCTGGTATGCCGCCGAAGCGTACCAAAAAAGGTACGATTAGGTATAAACAGTGGAACCTCAAAACGTTTGTCCCGGCAAAATTAGAGCCGGCGACTGGGCTCATTTTCGCGGCTATCGCCACTCGCGTTCTCCAGTTGTGAGCAGTGCTCACAGGCTAATCTAAACGATCATGTGTTTATTTGAAAACTGATCAAGAAACTCGTGGGATATCTCACTGTATGTCACTGGAAAACATTGCAATAACTAGTAAACTAACTAGTACATGTATATAGATTTACACTTTTTATTTCTTTCGGATGCTTCCTATTGTTATTTCCTGGATCTCGTCATTTCAGTGAAGATTTATAAATTGAAAACACGCGCGCGTTACGTACACCGCGTACAGTCACAGAAAGTCATAAACAGGAAGGTTGTTTGACTGTTTGAACAACTCTTGTGACATTTCCCGCTAAAACTTTGATAAACACCCTTACGGTGTAATCCGGGTGAAATCCTTATCATAAAAGGGTACAAAACGTAAATAGCTCCCCCGCATTGATGATAAAAAGATGGTAAGTGTCTGAAAAGAAAACACAAACATGACAAAAAAACCTCCTGGAGGGATATCGAAATGGTCTTTGCAAGCATTTTATATTTATTACTTATATTGCAAGTTTTTTATATTTAATGTATGTAACAATTTTTACCATTTTACTTATTTATAATTTCACGTTCACGTTTTAACGAGCTTCTTTAGCTCCTGTGTGATACGTGGTTAAATAAAGTATTGTATTGTAAGTATTGTATTTAGAGCATGCGAGCACTTATAAAAAAATATGCGAGCACCCACTAAAATGTTTCGAGCAAATCGAGCAGAAGCGTAATTTTGCGAGCACTTGAATAATTTCAGGACCATTCGTGACCCCTTTCTGGGGAACTTTTTAACCCTACTCAGCGGGTGGGGTGGGAGGGGTGGGGTTGGAATCATGATGTCCCCACACGGACCATTTATTATTATAACTATTTCAATATTGAAGTAAAAGCCACCAAACAACCGCATAATATATGACATATATTGTTTAAACCAAAACCGAGATGTAGTAGCTAATACACTGATGAACGAAAGTGGTCGCGAATTTTCGTGAATATGATCTTGTTTCCGGCTCTACCAGTACAGCACTGGCGCACCAAGCTCTATTGTGAGTCACGAGTCAGCTACATGTAGTATATGATATGCCGTGATGGCAGCTGTATAATGGCATGGCGAAAAGTATAAGGGTTTGTATGGGGATTTTGCAAATAGCTAGATTCGAAGAGAATAAGAATACGGTAAAGTTCTCAATGAAATTGCCTTAACTTCCTTTGACGCAATACGGCATATAATATAGCTGACTCAAAAACGTGAGCTTTTGTGCTTAACGGTTCACCTATTGTATCATTAACAGGATAAACCCCCGGGGGGGGGGTACTTGACCCATGTTTTGGGTATAGGGGTGCCGCTGAGGATTTGAAAACCTGGCCCTGTTTAGGACAAAAAAAACAATAAAAACCCCTAAAATACCTACCCTGTGTTGGACAACATCATCTATTTTAGGACCCTGTTTAGGTTGCAATTTAGCGAATCACGTTTGACTGATACGCGGCAAACGTCTCCGATCTCTAAATACTGTATAAACCATATTTTTACGACGACAATCGTGCAACCATACCCCCTGTTTCTCAGGTTTAGACCCCTGCTAAGGACAGGACTCGCCATAAAATTATATACCCTGTTCAGGGCAGAGAGGCCAAAAACCATACCTGCCCAGCGGCAGTGTCCCCGTATAGGCCACATAAGGGAAGGTACCCCCCCCCCCCCCCCCCCCCCCCCCCCGGGAGCATAACCCAGTGGCTGACTATTGGAAAAGTAACATTCCGATTGGCTACATCCGATAACGACGTTTCGAGGGCTTATTTGCTAGTATATTCGAAGCTCACAGTTTTCCTTGAGCTTCGCTTTCTTAGAGCTACCATCGACCCCGATAAGGATGAAAGCGAAAAAAAACGATCGTAAACTTTAATTTATCCTGTAAATTATATATATAATTGTGTATACGTAGTGAATATAGCGAATTGGAGGCCTGATGCGATACTGAGGTTGGCAACCCTCCTTTCACTGATTAGTTCATGGAGAATTGTATCGTGAGATAAAAATAATTGTATTCTGGCCGAAAAAGATAATCCAGCCAAATTCAATAAAAAAAATATATTGAGAACAAATAAAATAAAAAATAAATTGAGAACAAAACATTTGGTAAGCCCCTGAACCATGAGGGGTTTTTGTAAATACTAATAATTAATTTATGTTATACTGGTTACTTCCGGAGTAGTCAATCGATAATCGAAAAACCGTTTCAATAAATCGATATCAATCGATAGATTGAAATTAAACGATATCGATTTTATCGATCGATCGATCGATAGAAAACAGTATTCTCTTGATATAAATCGATACTCCACAACTGGTGAATTTTATTCTCCAACGTTATCGATTCAGTATCGAATTGAACGATCGTTATAGAAATAAATTGAAATAAAAAAAACCGCAACAGAATTGTTCTCACCTCCGTGCATTCGAGGGTGGTCCACTTAGCAACATACTAAAAATCCCCCAAAATCCGCTCGGTGGAACTTGCCAAAATTTTGCATTAAAGATTTTGAGCTTTTACCACAGGGTACCCATGTGGAGTAAAATAACATTTGCAAACATAAAATATTTTTATTGCGTGTTTTCCCTTCTTAAAGCTTACATATTGTAAAATATACTCGCTTGGGTCTTTTTTGTATTAAAAATAAAATGAAAAACTGTCCTTTTTTTACAAAAATAATATGTCTGAACTTTTGCTACAGGATACTAATCCGCCTAAAAACAAATAGACTTTTACTGAACACAACACGTAATTATTCCCAAATTTTTTTTACAAAAACATATGATGTCCTACTATATATACAGAATTTTCACGGAAATATAAAGTATGTCACTGGGATAACCTATGATTCATGATCTTTCATACACTGCTAGTAAAACTTGAATATAATAATTCATTATCATGTCCTGATGAGAACCCTGAGAGGTTGAAAGTTCTTGACATTAGTCCGTAACTTTTTCACGCTCCAGACTGTTGAAAATGTTATAATCTAGAAGAAAATGAAACTCAAAATGGACTTATTACATTATATCTTACGGAAATGTCAACCATCAATCATCTTTGAGACCTGCATGAAGGTCTGGTGTGGACAGATTTGTCCAACTTAGGCCTTTGCATGCGCCATGCACGAGCAGCTGAAAGCTACCCTTCCATCAGTATAGGATGGCAATAATTAACAACTTATTCACCGAAGTGGAGGTGAATAGTGGAGGATATAAATATTCTCCGCTGTTCAGCGACACTGAGGTGAATAATTGTTTGTGTAGCTAGCTCCAAAATTATAGATTTATTTTACGGGAAAATCATTTAAAAGTGGAACCGTACGCGTGCAGCACGGGAAAAAGTCACCTGACAACATCAGGCGATCAACATGTCTCGTGTGTTGAATGGACTTTGACGTTTTCACTGATGGTTTACAAGTTCTGTCGGTTACTATTGTCTGAGAAACTGATGTTGAAGCTGCAAGTGCCGTGATTAACTGAACAAGATAGTCAATATGCTGCTAACCGAAGACGTTTTCGTAATTCCAGTTCAGTTATTTCTCACATGTGACTGCATCCACCGTCTGATGTTACTGCTGTTACTGATTTACTGGAGGGGGAGAATCAGTAAAGTTTTGAGAAGCCACAGCACTTTGGACAATGGCAACCAGAATATTTACTAGCGCAGTGAGACCGAGATTACGGTCGATCCGAATACAAACTAAATCGTTGGCAGGATTTAAATAATTACAGGGACTCAGTTCTTCCTTTTGACAGACACTGCTGTATTCAGGATTCAGGTAGGAATTGTATTTTAAAGTTAGTTGGACTGGACAGCGTTTGGAGCCACCTCAAAGACTTATATAATTAACTGTTCGAATTTTCTTTTTAAAACTGAGCGCTGCAATTTCATTTAGTGACACGACTAAAATTACTACTAATGAACACCTCGTAACATCTTCTGCAGCGGCCTCGTTTATGTAAGTAATATCTGCTTTGATCAATGAAGCAAAAGCCATTAGGCTATTCACCTCCGAGCTAGCCAATCAGAACGCGCGAAAAGCACTATTCATTGTTTGGTATATACCAAATGGTATTACCGATTTCTCTACATTGTTAATCGTTATTGAACTATCGTTTGTCCAATTGAGTCAGATCATAAAGTAATAGCTTTATACGAGACTCTCGAAACGATTGGCAAACGTTTAAGGAAGTTGTTATTAGTGTTTTGTAAGCTTGTTTATATATTTTGCTGATTTCGTTTCGATAGATTGTAAGATGAGCTACAGTATCAAGAGAAAATATTTTCTCTTGCTAGTATCGATAAATTCGATAAATATTTTTATCGATTTCCGATATCAATTAACTATCTATCGACTTTTATCGAATATTATCGATTGGCTATGTAAACAAAGTGCAGAACGCGAGTAGCAAAAACAGTGAAGACCCGTTAGACATTTGCCCCATCGAACAAGGTCGCAATCAAGGCAAATTATATATCAAAATAAAGGTAATTTTTACACACTATTCCAAGTCAGGGTAAAATGAGACCAGAACATGCGCAAATGGGCGAGCTCGGATCCATTCTTTTGCGCCAACCGTGAAAATAGGGCAAACGTCTATAAATATTGCGAAATCCGAATTTCGAAAATTGCAATTTGCCCCATTAAATTTTACAGCTATAACTTTCGAAAGCATATTTTAAAGTAGCTTCGATGTTCTTCTTTACGAATTCGTAGGTAAAATTGTTCGCTTTTTACACGTTTTTGAGAATTTAAATTTGTGCGTGTTTTCGACTACACCGGTTTGTTAACAGTAGTGAGTTTGGGGTTATAGACAGTTGGTTTGTATCTATATAGGTAGTAATAATATGTCATTTAGTATATACCAACTCGGCGACCTTGGCGTTTTAAGCAGTCTGATTGGTCCGCTATCTCGAGATATTCAACACTATCCACCTCCTAGGAGGTGAATAGTGCCGGGAATTCTGGGAAACCTTTTGACAGAGAATTAATATTGAGAAGAAAAATTAAAATGGCCGGCCTAAATTATCGTTCGACTTGTGTTTCAGAAATAGAAACCTTGAAATTATACATCGCGATCGGAAAATACACGAAGGCTACAAAGTTTGTTCTAAAACTTTTCCAGGGTAAATAAGCTACATGTATATTAATTTCGATTCTACATACGTAAAAAGCATGTTCACAAACTGTTAGTTAGTAAACGTTTATCAGTTAAATATGTCGCGGTACTCGTGGATTGTAAATCTTGTACATCTGTATTCACATAAAACGAGCATCAAACAATGAAAGAAGAAGAACAATTAGTGTACCTTTGAGGACTGGTTGACTGGAGGGTCAGTTTTAAAGCTGTTCGTAGAAATTAATGTCGTACTCGTGAGTCGAACTCCTGAAGTGCTCTTTGATCCCTTTCTGTTGTAAATATCCACTCCTGCATCAACTGCCATATATTCACTATAAAATTGCTGGTACTAGCCAGGCAGCTATTCTCGAGCAAATTTCCGTTGGAGAAGACTTCAATTTGTCTTCTCAATCCAGTACTACACATTTGAATTCTGGCGACTCGTTCATTTGCGGCCTTCATTATTTTCCACTTGAAGTGAGCTGCCCACAGGTTTGTTTCAAAGTTTTGACAGCATTATCGAGCATTATCTCTCAGCAATTCATCGCAAACTGATTAAATGACCTGTAAGTACTCCGAGCAACGATCCGAGAGTCGACACATGTTCATGATAGTCCAGCTGTTATCGACCAAAATTGTTCAAATTGGTGATAAAAGCATGAAACTTTCACACATCACTAATGACCCGAAGGGGAATATTTCCTGATATAGGGCCAAGTCAAGTTAAGCCCTGGGGCTGAGAACTGCGCATGTCAGAAATCTGCCAGCATGGAAACGAGGCTGAAAACTAGAAAACCCCTTAGACTACACGTGTTCCGGAATTGTACAACACAAACTCACTAGAACAACTCCAATGTATTGTTTTGTACATGTTTACATCGATTTTAATGTTCCTATGCCATTCTAAGACCATATTTGTTTTTCTTGTCATTAATGGCTGGGTACCCTGTGGTGAAATCTCATATATTTGTAGATCATCTATATTTCCAAGGTTTCTGGAACTGAAAACTACTTTTTCTTGAGATAAGAATACAACGGCAGTTACTAAACCGTTTTCACTCAAAAGGGGAGTGGGGAGGGGGCCCGTGGAGTTGGGGGGAGGGCCGGGGGAAGGGGTGGGGGGTGGTAGGGTTTGAAGCTGTTAACCCTCGGAGTTTATTTCGTTCTCTTGAAACATTTCTGTGAGAGGGTAAACAATCTCGTTCTCGACAATCAAGTAATCAAGTTCATGTCAAATGAAACGTGTTCTTAGCTATCTTCTATTGCTGTTGGCAATTGCCGCCACAGTAGCACAGGCCGGTGCATGTCAGATTGGCCTTTAAACACTTGCACCTCCCGCTACATGAAACTTTGCATCCACAGCGGATGAGTTCATAACATGTGTTCTTTGCTTGGGAGAGGGCAGTCCAATACGGAGACCAGTGGCGACCTTGGAGCTGCCATCCCCAGTTGGAAGGGCTTGGGAGCACTTGCTGGCGTAGAAGGGTTTGACCCCATACATGTCCTCCTTGAAGCACTGCTCGCCTGACATGTTGATCAAGTGCTGCTCGAGTAGGCGGGATGCTGTCAAGCTCTCTTGATCTCTTCGAGAAAAGCTGTTGCCTTGCTTCATTAACGCTTGTCAGGATGCTTGTGCAATCGTAAAGAAGGACAACAAACCTTTCTAGAACAGCCATGGACTCTTCTGCGATGTCCTTCGGGTGATGTCTTTAGGGCACTCAGCACTGTTGTCAGCTCCGGGAAAACGCCCCATACATCCCAGGCAGTCTTTTTACCACGTCCTCGGAAGTATGACACTGTATCGCAACCAGTGAGTGCGTGGAACAATGGCATGGCTGATGACTTAGCCGGACCCAAGGACGCGGCAATAGCATGTACTGGGATATTCTGGACATTCTTCCCGGCTCCGTGCGTTATCCACATCTCATCGATGGGAAGGGTGCTGACAATGGACACCGCTAGAACTACCACATCAGTGTCGTTGCTTCTGATCTTAATGCGTCGATATCCACACGAAGATGCATCATTAGCATGGACCATAATACGGGTATCTGCCTCTTCGTGGTTGCATGGCGCGAGGACATCTATATCTGTTCTGTTGGAAGAGCACAGCACGTTTTCACCATGAGTAGAGTAGATCTCTTTACCATCAGGAACTGCCAGTGAAACAACCTAGAATGCAATCAAAACATGAATGTAATGTAACATTTCAATCCATAAGCTGTTCAATTTTGCCTTTTTTGTCAAACGTACCTTTGTTGCGAGAAAGCTTGAACAGTTCTTCTTTGTTCTCATCTACTCTTAAGAAACCTTTCCAGTCGCGCGGGATTCTTGTAGAGTCTACCACTTTTCGTCGCTGCCCAGCACCTCTCTTTTCTCGAAGAGATTTCTTCAGCGAATCATCCTGATAAACATCCCACACAAGATCCACTCGTTTAGCAGTCTCGAGGTGCTTCAAGACGTAAGGTGCGAAGACTGTTGTGGAGTATTCGTCGAATGTGCGAGCCGTACGTGGCTCCAGCATCTGCACGATCACCGCACCATCCAAAATGACGGCGTCTACTGCTGGCTGCGCGGGACTCTGTGGTGTAGTGTACGGTAAGCACTTCAACAGGTCTGCTTTCACTCCTCCTCGAAGTTGACCGAGTTCTGAGAGGGATGGCGGCCATGGCTGATTCTCATATGTAAAGAAGTCCTCCAAGTTTCCATCGCGGTTTTGGCAGGCTATGTAAAGCCGTGAGAACAAGGAACAGTCCTCCTTCAAGACTTTGACCTTGGCCTTGTCCTTTGAAACTGCCTTCTTGATTGGAGTACTCAAAGTAGGGAGGTTGTTCTTCTTAAGAGTGTCTGTAACTGGCTTTCCATCAATGAATCTTCCCTTGAAGAACGACCTAAACTGCTCCTCTCCAATCTTGCTCGCGTTCCTGACAGTTTTAACAACCTGATCGCCCATGATGTCCTTTGTATGGATCGCCATTAGGTTCTCGCTTTCATCTAGAAAGGGATTGCCAAATTCTTCGAGGCACGACACAGTGTTGACGACGTCACGGGAGAAAGCTGATTGCACACCTGGCTTCTGTTCATGGTGGTCTCGTTGCTCTGCTGAGGACATGCTTCCTTCGAACTCGTGAATCATTCTGGATATCTCCGGGCCAGCCACCATCCATCTTCTTAGAGCTGCTGGATGTTCGGTGAGGACCGACGGCGCCTCCTTCACCTTTCACCTCAGGCATTCACTTGCTCATGGGCGTGATCTAACGCTATGGATGAGAATACTCTGGTGGTCTTGTGTACAACAAATGCACCGTCGCAGAAGTGGTTGTATATGTCTGGATGCTTCGACGGAAGGAGGACACATATCCCGATAATGAACCGAGAGCCACCTGGCATAATTGGGATGGTCCATGGCAAACATCCAGGGCAGAATCTTCCGGATCGTATCAACATAACGTGTGAAGTCTGCTTCTCTGAACGCTCTCACGAGCCGAAGGCAGATAAGCTCGAGGTCAAGGACTAACGCCCAATAATGGAAATGCGGTGACTTTGCTCTTGCATCTTTCCAATCGTCAAATGACAGGATATTGCTGTGCTCGCTCTCCTCTAGTAAGGACGACTTGTAATCACTGTACGCTTTATCCATTAGGATGTACAGACTTGCGGCTGTCACCTGATGTGCTCGCCTTGTGCGGGCCACATGGCTTGCAAACAGAAAGGATTCTGCAACCCCTTGCGTTGCAACCCCTGCATTGCACATCACCTCTGGCCACCCACTACCACCTAGCCACTTTCCAAGCATTTTGAAGGAAGCCATCTCGATATGGAGTCCCCCCATCATGACTACACATTTATCCTCGCTGAACTCAGGTAGTGTCCACTGTATTTGCTTGGCTAGGGCAAACAAGGGCTGGTCAAGAGCAATGACTGGAGCTTGGGAGGGGTTAACATGTTCCACAGCAGCCTTGATAACTCGCATGCTATGTGCTATCATAGCCATAGAATGTGCATTCTCAATAAACATCGGCAGGAGGGTGATTATTGCTGGCTGATAGCTAGACAGCACAGATTGTGAAGCTTTGTACGCTGCCCATGACACCCAATCTTTGGGGTCAAGTTTGTCTTTGGAGATGAGCTTCTGTGTGCTTGTAAGCCATTCCTTCTCCTCGTCTATCAAACTTGCCTCATGAAGGGCAGGGCACGCGAGGGACTGCTCGGAAACAAGTGGAGCATGTAAGTCGCTGTTGAGTTTCGTCATGGGAGGAACTTCACTGTAACTCGATGGAAGGTGAGATATGGTCTTGGTGGTAGAAGAAGTAGTGGGGTCGAACGTGTCTGTGGCTCTTGGGATTCCTTTGTTGATAGTAGACGGGTGCTGCACTAGTGAAATGGCTGTTCCGTGGAAGGATGTCTGAGAGGTTGTAGCACTCGTGTTATGGTCGATGTTATCGACAGCCGAGGTGGTAAATAACCCTCTTCTCAACTGGGATGGGCATACGACGCCTTCACGCTCATACCTACAATTAAGTGCGACAATAACCAATAATGATTTTAATGATAAACAATTATAGAATGAGGTTTTGATGATATTCGAATTGATCAATGTCCAGGTAAGTGTTTTCGAAGCCAATTCGAATGGCATCAGCTGAGACATTGATAATTTCGAATAATTTAAAATATCTGTCCGTGGATAATACAGTGGATAGTACAGAATACAGTGTATACAGTCTATGATACATACAGTGTATGATAATAAATGGCCTTTTTATTGTCAGCTGGTAATGGATTTTGGTGGTGATCTATGAAGGCATCGACACAATACAGGACACAATAACATTTAATGGCGTATTTACCTATCAAGAACACTGTTGGTGATTTCTGTAGATACAGTGAGCAGGCGATCATATGATATACAGAAGCCAAGGCTGTAAAAGGCGTCGATGAGAGACCTGTCTCTTGTAGTTCCGTGTATTTTCAAGGCTGTATATATAGGTAGTGGGCACTCCCGTGATCTGATATGGTGCGTACTACCAGTGGTATCTGGCCGATTGCGAGACCTTGAAATGCTGTTGAATACAACTAACTGGGTGATGGAAATACATGCCTGGCTATCTGATGGGTCAGACTTGGTGGAGGGGCCTTTTATCAGCATGCCAATTAACGTAAGCAAAGATGCTGGGATAGAGTGTTTCTGGCATTCTGCTGGAAATGTTCCGTTAAACGAGTTCTTCACATTGAGTATGTCCTTCCTCACGATATGTGCCGCCCTCGCAAGGCAACACGCATCTGAATCCCTGTTTTTCACTTCTGTCAGAATACCTCCTATTACGTGCCTCGATACCAAATGGGTTTCACGACCTTCCGCATGTGCAGTTAGATCAGGAAATTCCGTTAGCACTCTCTCTTTCAATCGCGTAGAGTTAACCTTTCCACAGTCTGCTTCAAGTTCCTTGAGCTTACATTGGTAGAATTGCACTAGCTCCGATAATGTAAGGACAGCTGTTTCTACTTCTAGAATGTCCTCGATGTAAGCTATCAGCTCTGCGAACGCAAGCTCCTCAAGATCTACAGGTATCTCATCGCTAGATTTGGAGCATTCTTTCCTGAACGGCCTTGTTCTGTTATATAGGCTTACCAAACAATTGACATGGTATTTCGCCTCAATAGCGATCAAATCACTACCAGCAGAGAGTTTAGCAATTAGACTTCTATCATTCAAAAGCATGGCACATTCTCGAACTTTTTGGTCTACCTCATAGGTTGAAGCACAATGTAAGTTATCTGTGCTATCGTACTTTTCACAGAAAAAACATTGTAGGTTTTTCGGATAGAAACGACCGTTTATCGAAGATCGCCTTGACTTGACAGGACTTGATCTGGAAGGTTCTTCATTGACAATATTTTCGTCTTCATCACTTTCCGCTAATTTTCTTTTCTTTGCACGCTCAAGCTTCGTATTATTAAAGAGATCTCTGCATGATTTATGCCAAGATGCATTGTTATTAGTCAAAGTCTGTTCTACTCCCGGGATCTCTACGTCAACTTGTGTCACGGCAATACCTAACTTCTTAAATTCCACAGCATGCAGGATGAAAGAAAAATATCCAGCCCCAGCGTCTTTTCGTTTGGATCGAGCCGGGCATTGAAGACTTTCTTTTTTGGATTTCTGGCATATTATGCAAAGTTTCCAGTCCATGGTCAACTGAAAATATAATCGAAATCTTCAAGTTAGCTTAGTTTACCGTTCGAAAACTTTCACATTACAATTTTGGCTTAAACCACATTTACTTGTCAGATATATATGCTAGGAACTTCGAATAACATATTAGAAACAATTCTTATTGAAAGAATCCCCCCAAATCAATCCTTATTTGCTATTTTTAAAACATTTATTACATACCTTGAACAACTGCAAGAACACATAGAGGCTGCCATCTTGAAAACCGTGGGGGACCTGGACCCCAGTGTAAATATAAACTGCTCAGAATCGCTCAGAAACCAACGGCTCATTGAAAACAAAGTGAGTAGAAACCTGAAAACCTTTTTAAACCACCATAACAATATAAAAAATCCATTTCGGGATAATTACAGCTTGTATTCAAAATTCCACCAAAGAGGGTACCCAAGCCTCGCTATGAATATCCTTAAAAAGTGGTCACATGACCACATGCAGGCCCCAAAATACCATGAACACATAGTAAACTGGTCGAGGAATCATATTGAAACTTTTTTATTCCATAAAAAGTCCATACAGTACTGTTTGAGGTTGTTTTGGGTTTCAGCCTCGTTTCCATGCTGGCAGATTTCTGACATGCGCAGTTCTCGGCCCCAGGGCTTAACTTGACTTGGCCCTATATCAGGAAATATTCCCCTTCGGGTCATTAGTGATGTGTGAAAGTTTCATGCTTTTATCACCAATTTGAACAATTCAGCATTTTTTTGGTCGATAACAGCTGGACTATGAGTATCTACTAGCCTGCAAAACAGGCGTATTTTGGGCGAGCGAGCGCTGGATATTCCATCGAGTGTTTATAAGTCGCCATCCTGGATTAGGAAAACATTGGAGTCTTGGGGCGAGACACTCGAAGGAGATAAACAATCGCAAGCCAACAAACCGCCTGCATTGCAGGCTAATGTATGTATCAGTGATGATGTATGTATGTAATGAGTATCTTGAATAAATTGAAATAGCCGGACGCGAGTTCACTCATGCGAGGTGATTGTCACGCTTTGAGCGTCACACTCTTGCTGATATTTTTTTAAAATAAAACTTTGACACCTATTTTGCGTGAGCTAGGATGGAGGTCGCCTCGTTGGTATATACTAAAACAATTATTAAATACTCAATCACTGTTATTACATTTCTGGCCTTCTGATTAGTGCCGCCCCAAAGGGTATGGTTTTTGAGCCGTTTTGGCCTGACTAGGGTATCGATTTTTGGGTCAGGTCTGAAATAGGGTATGGAAAATCACATATTTTTGTCTGAAATAGGGTAAGGGTTTCAAGAAGCAGGCCGCACACCCCCACCAAAAAATGACAGGTGTACCCCCCCCCCCCCCCCCTCCCGGGCTCCTCATATAAACACGGATTCTACCAAATATGGTAGCTCATAACACCCGGTAAATAATGCGCTATCTCGACAATTGTGTTCGTCGAGACACGATTTGTTCGTCGAGACAAAACGTTGGCAAAAATTAGTATAAAACCTCTAATAAATAATGCACAAAGTTTGGAACGAAATATTTAAATTTTTAATGGGAAATGCCTGTAAATATACAAAAAATACGATTGAATGAGCACCAAAGGCAGCCTGAAACAAAATATCTGAAAACAGACACAAATTCGTCCAAAAAATGAAAACTTGTTTACACTACAAGTTTAAGCTTATAGCGTATTCAGTATTGTTACCTTGTATTTTGAAAAGGCTTGTCAATTCTAGCTGGACAAAGGTTTTAAAATCAGCACGATAAATATCTGATACGAAGCTTAATAAATACGGCAGTTCGTCCCGGGCAGTTCGTCAAGCGTTTGCCTGCCGTAAACATGTAAGCCACCTTCGGCTCCGTTCAGCTGTCCGTTCGACTTGTAAAATGAATATAATGTTCAGCTCCACAATTGTTCCAGAATATACGAAACTTTAGCCGACACAGAGCGAAGAAGCCGAAGAAAATTCTGCTGTCTTGCTCTTTTTTCATTCAACTTGTTAACTGAAAGCTTCAGAAAACTACTGAACACCGCGCCAGTTTTGCCGCCGTTTTCATACAAATCATGCTTCATTTAGATGGAACTGAAAAATCACTCAGTCGATTTATAAATTTTTAAAAAGTAATACCGAAATTTAACCTAAAGTTAATAAAACAATGACTGATTCCATTCGCCCTTGTTGGATATGAGGTGATTATAACCAATTCGGCGCCTCGTTGCATGGTATGTTATCATCTCATATCCAACACGGTCTCTGGAAATAAGTGAAATAAGTGAAATTTGTGTTTGATATCATGCATACTAAGTAATTAGCGCAAACAGCTCAATGAAAATATTTTGTAATTGCCAATGTATTAAAAACAGGGTACTGAATGAGCGGTCTAGTAACGCTCTTTTAAGGTACAAAACTTCACCAAGGTTTAATAAACGCTCTATAAAAGGTAAAAAATTTCCTAACGGTAATCAAGGAGAGAAGATTTCATCACAGTAACGCTCTGTCAAGTTAGAAAATTTTCATCACGGTATAGTAACGCTCTGTCAAGGTAGAAATCCCATCATTCCCTTTATCCTTTATCAAGGTAGGAACTTTCATCACAGTATAGTAACGCTTTATCGAGGAGAAAATCTCATCATAGTGTAGTAACGCTATTCTTGGTTTTTCGCGTGACGTCATCAAATTCTAAAATTCAAAACCGGCGAGGCCTACAGAACTTTTACCTTCATTCAAGGAAAGATTACCTAGATATATATCTTTTCACAATTTCGTTGCTCGATATCATGCTTCCTTTTGAAAATAGAACGGTTTAAATTTCCAAGTTTTCATCGTACGTGACATCAACAGGACGGCCGTGACAGAGCTGTTCCTATCTAAAAAATGACCGTCTTCGGGTGATTTTCAGCATTCTAAACATTTTAAGTTTAAGGAGAAATATTTATCTAAATATTCGAAAGTTCACAAGAGAAATCAAACCTCCTTTCTGGTAAAAGTGAACTCCAGATGTTTTTTCCTATTTCCGGCGGCCATGTTGGTGCCCCTCCGAGGGACACCAACATGACGTTTCCATACTGAGCTCTATAAATTTGTGTGGAACATTTTGACAAATAACTCGAGTACGGAATACCGAACAGACCTGAGACTTGGACTGATTCCTTATTTACTCATTATCTATGACATGTCAATTCTTTGACTTCATTCATAAACGGTTTCGATTTTTTTTTATTTATGGCGTGACAGTGATTCTTGTTGATAAACATTGACGTCATTTTTGATCACGTGCACCGTGGCGAAAGAGCTTGCGAGCGGGAGCCTGAAATCCTTTGCTTACGGTCGAATTTCCAACATGATTTTCGATATGTTTTCAGTACTCGAATTTCCATCAAACTTTGCCAGTGAAGCATTCTTATATTGTTCTAGGTAAAACATCAAAATCCGCCTGTGCGCTTCACGAGACAGCTCTGAAACAACAGATTTTCGATCATAAATTACCGTAATATAAACAGTCCACGTTACAGTCGTTTGAAATTTTTAATTTTTACTTTATCGAAAAATCATCGATGTGACTGGAAAGAGCACTTCAAAATTAGTGATTTGGCCAAGTTTCAGAATGAAATCTTGCATAGAAGTGAAGCGAGCGTTGATTGAAGAACACTCACATTCCATATTGTTCTCTTGTTTTCCTCAGCTTTCTGCCAACCGCGATATCGCGTTACAGTGTTCGTGACAGGACTCGTGACGTCACGAGAAACATCGCTATATCAAGGTAGAAAATGTCCATCACAGTATAGTATAGCGGACTTGATATCAAGGTAGAAAATACTTCTCCACGGGTATAGTGAAGTGATACCGATAATATTAACCACTTTTTCCCCGAATATAAAAGCGAAACATTTATCTTCCGGTTCAGAAAGACGTTGTCGATATACTGTGTCTTTAAAATCTTGTTTTAAACTATTTTGCAACTTCCATCATCGTTTATTTTAATTTTCGCCCCAAATCTCGTTCTATTCACGTGTAGACGCGATCCAATCTTTGTCTGCAGACTTTGCATCCTGTCTAAATTCTTGACACAAGTGACACGTGGAGTTTACTCCTGATTTCACAACCGAACCTTATCAGGTGATAAGCAGTGGTTTTGATTGAATGACCGCATACTATCAATCCAACCAATCACAAACCAGCTTCTATCGGGACAACAAACCCGACGAGGTTTCCAGAGAACACAACCGCGTTAAAAACAAGCGCTAAAATGACCTTAAATCAAATTTCTTTCCACTAAAATATCTGAACAAATATTTCTGCTTGAAGTTTTGTCGGTTATAATAAAGCGTACGGGCTTAGAATTATTCGTAAAGATGAATTACGATGAGTCAACTTCGTGGATGGACTCTGAAATTCTCTTTACTTATTTCGGTTGGCGACCTTGAATGCCCGTTTGACAGTCGGTGGGCGCCGACATGCAATAACTATAAATTATTAGACCTTTAGACCTTTAGACCTACTGGCTATAAAAGCCTGTCTCCAGTAATAATTTGACATATTTACTTGAAAGACCTTCGTGGATATAACTGTGCTAGAAGTTCAAGAAAGGACGACGAATTGTGCCAACATTTTTCTCAGGTATGATAAATTTTATTCGTATACCGTGCTTGTTTTAAAATTTGTTGTGTATACCTTTATAACAAATCTTTGTACCGCTGTCCCGCTTTCCCTGTACAATTGTACGAATATAAACACATCGACCTTAAACCGCGACAGCCACAGCAAAACAATAGGTAGTTCTACACGTGCGGTTAATGTTTGTAAATTTCTTAGCAAAACACTGTTTTGATCAAATTCAAAGCATTATGGGGAACGTGAACACAAGACGGTGAATTTTCCTGTCTAGACTTGAACTCCGTTCCTACGAATTCAAATCGTGGACAGTTCGGCACATTGGACAAATTGAACGCGAAATAGTTTATTAGAACGTGAATTCATTTTTTAAGTGACGTTTTCCATGGCATCCCTGTCGTGGTTGCTCAAGGTCCCTATAATTGTGCTGCGTAGCACGCGTTTTAGGGACGTTTATAACTGCAATTTTTTCAAAGTGGAAAAGTTAATCATGGAAATTGCGAATTTCATTTTGTAAAGACGCGAGATAGAAACTGATTATTTGTTTCATTTGATTTGCAAAAAGACTGTTTGTAGTTTCATAGCTGGATTATGAAGCTCAAGAGTCCAATTATTATTGCACAATTTGGGACCTTGATAGACCTTCACCTTCGATGGGCTTTGTAGTATATTGCGTTACCTAAACGTCGTTATTGTCACGCTTATTACACAACTTATATTAGATAAATATTGTGAAATAGTATTGTTGATCATTCAATTCACTAAAAACAATGAAAGCAGTCACTTGAATATAGTATGACGACACTACAAACCACAGGCTTCGAGGATATTTTCGCGTTTCACCCGTGAAACGCAGAGTTGTTTATACAAATATTGGCAGGTGATTTGTGGAATGGCGTGTGGCATGACTTGCGGGGTCGGAATGGCATAATTATTCGGAATATGATATATGCGGAATGACAAAGAAATAAATTAACTGCAAACTGGATGGATGCAGCGCAGATGGCGGAGATGTTTCTGTGACAAGAAGCTATTTACAACGCACTTTTGTGTAGCCATATTTTTCGCTCATCAACACGAAGAAAAAAAATACCCTTTACATTGGGGTGTAAGTGATATTCTGTATTCTGGAGGTTCTATTTTTATTGTGAGTTTTATTTACTGCAAAGTTTACACTAGCCTGCGTGCAGACGTCTCACAGCATTCGAAGAGCAACTTGCCGACATTTTCGGCAAATTCCACTTCGCAGTTTCATATACAAACGCCATTTCCCGTGTAAACATTAATTTGCAGTAATATAATATAAAAACTCACATAAGTGATCGATTTCTTCATAAAAATACAACCTTAGAACTAAACTAATTTACCTCCAGAATACTGAATGTCACTAGCTTGAAGGATAATTTGTCTTTGTGTTGACCGAAAAATATGGCTACGACGAACACAAAAGTGGCGTTGAAAACGTGACAAAATCGTATGGTTTGAGCCCGCAGCATTATTTAAAGCCGTTATTACGCATAATTATGCTATTCCGTCAGTCACCACAAACTCATTCCTCCTTTTATATAATTATCCTCACCGAGTTGAAATTGTGTAATCTCTTTTTTAACAAATTTTAGTCTGCAACATCGCTTTTATTTATTTACAGGCTTCTTTTAATTGGTTGAAAAATTGTTGTTGTTCTTGTTGTGGGTTTTCTCCATCAATATTTGGTTATATTTGTACTTCTGGTTTTTCCCTGCATTCGACACTCGTTAATATTTCACCCCGTTAAATAAACTATGGTATTTTGCTGCTCAGTTGTGGAAATAATTCCAGTATTTTTTCTTCTCGTGAACAGAGAAAAAGAAATGGCTCCAAGAAGCTCTACAGTCACCCAAACAGAACTGTCGACACAGAAAAAACGAAGATATCCGACAAGGACCAGAAACGCCCGGAGCATCAAATCGTCTGGGTAAATGTTTTCTTCCAGGTACTGCTCCACCTATGGGCAATGTACGGCATTTATCTTCTACCCTGGGCTAACCCAAGGACGTGGTTCTGGACCTGGCTATGTCACTTCATTGGTGAGCTCGGTGTAACTGTAGGTCTACACAGACTGTGGTCTCACCGATCTTACAAGGCTTCTTGGCCTCTGAGATTGGCCCTAATGCTCATGAACTGCGTCTCTGCACAAAATGACATCTTTCAATGGGCGAGGGACCACCGCGTCCACCACAAGTTTTCGGAGACAGACGCGGACCCGCACAACGCGAAGAGAGGTTTCTTTTTCTCACACATTGGATGGTTGATGGTTAAAAAGCATCCTGATGTCATAGAGAAGGGGAAACAGCTGGATCTGAGCGATTTGTACGAGGATAAAATCGTCATGTTTCAGCGAAGGTAATTATAGATTATTTAAGTCAAGTAAATTGTAAATTAACTCTGAAAAGCCCCTTGGGGAGAGTAATAAATATTGTATTGTATTGCATTGCATTGTATTGTATGCACTGATACGTTAAAAAATACCGTTCACCAACTTAGGGTTTTAAATTCCATAATAGCGAAATAATTGCCAGAATCTAAGACTAGGGCAGGGGAAATGGGGTCTCCATGGGCAGATTTAGGGGCGGGGCCGAGGGAGCTGCACCAGCTCCCCTCCCCACCCCCTTCTTTCGTCTGGGAATTTTTCTTTTTTATAAAAAAAACATCTATTCTTATTTTGCAATGTTCGCAAATGCTCCCAGAATACAGAAAATAGCATCTCGGGAACCTATTTTTTTTTACATGTTCTGGTGGGCATGGCTCCAGCATGCCCTAGCTTGCCATGCCTTGGTGCTCTCGTTGGGGTAATAGCGCAGCTGGTTGAGTCAGATTTTTGCTACTTTAAAACCATGGTAGATAAGATCTTCGTTTCCCTTGTAATTTCAATACTGTTTTGTCTGGGAAGGGGTGGGAACCTTTAGATCTCCTCCTCCTCCATCTTCCCCTTAACTAGCCCTGTCCCCTTCATTCTTGGCTGTAGATAGTCAGTCTATTATCCACCTAAACTTTGCCTATATATCGTCATGAAGACTATTCGCTAGTTGATGATTTTTCTTTATTCTCATCACCTGTCTGCTTACAATGTATTGATATTGTAAAGAGAAATTGCATGTTAATCACAGGCAGTGTGAAATATAAAGTTAATATACATCTAATGAGATCAATTTTCATTTATGTTGCAGGCATTACAAGGTCCTCAGTACAATTTTCAATATCATAATTCCAATCGTGGTTCCTTGGTACTTCTGGAATGAAAGCGTCTGGAATGGATGGTTCATCTGCTATATATTCCGTTACGCCTTCACTCTTAACATAACATTTTGCGTAAACAGTTTTGCCCATTTGTGGGGATCAAAGCCGTACGATGAGCACATTAATCCAGCACGGAACTTATATGTTTCCTTGGCAACTGGCGGCGAAGGTTACCACAACTTTCATCACACGTTTCCTCAGGACTATGCTACAAGTGAATTGGGTTCACTGATTAATCCTTCAAAATGGTTCATTGACCTATGTTCAAAGGTTGGACTGGCGTATGACTTGAAAAACTATTTCCAAGGAGGCTATCTTGAAGCGAAGAATGCGCACTGGAGACCTGCAACACTTTAAACATCACGAGGACTAGGTTTAATTATAATGTTGAAAATGCCGGTCATTTTCAACTCGTTTAAGATCAAATGACAAGGTTAATGTGGTAGTCCCTCAGTTTTCGCTCGCCCGCTCGATACCTGAGAAAAATGAGGGACTACCACTAGGTTAATCTTGTCAGTTGGTTCATAAACACCCCCAAACCACAGTTTTGTGTACAAATTCCTGTTTAAGATCTTAAATGGGACACTTCTCTCGCACATTTCTCAAAGGGGCTAGAAAAATCAAGCCAGGGATGTTGGCAATTGGAGAGTTTCTCCTGCCACAGTTTACTCAAAACATTTTTGATTGAGAGGCAAATATTATTGTTGAGCAAAATAAAACATAGGTGTTAAACCTGATACAGGTTTTTAACTTCTGGAATTGGTAAAAGGGCCTGAAGTGAATTAGACTACGAGTAGTCCCTAATTTTTCTCAGATTGAGCGGGCGCGCGCGCGCGAAGCGCGTGGAAATATTAAAAAATCCAATGTTTTAAGTAAACTTTGAATTTTATTGGCACTGCCGGAAAACATTTTATAGTCGTGCAGTTTTATTTTATGTCTTAACTGTTTGTAAAAGTTTGTTCCAGTAACAGTTGACTATCTTAGTAGTTTATTAGGTAAATAAGTTATAAGTAAGGTTGATGATTTTTTTAAGGACTGCTTTCCAGTTTGTGGCTAATAGTTTCAGTATAACAAAACTTTAATCCTGCGCTTTGATCGGTATGTGTGGTAAATATATGGCTAGCGGCTGATTAACCTTTTCACTCCCAGAAGCAAGCATCGAGTCCAATAATTGGACAATATTTATTATTGTGTTTCTATCTTTTACGTATATGGATTTAACCCTCCTATAGTGTGTGACCATTCAAATGAAAGCTTATGAGCAGGGCTCTAATGTGGTATTGTATGTTTTTCCTTACCTTGCAAAATGAATTGGAGAAAAAATTTCAATTTTGAGCTTTGGCATTTTGGGAGTGAAAAGGTTAAAGAACGTTATACATCCCTGCCATATTTTTATGATTGACAGTAAAGCTTTCCAAAGACTCTAACTATCTTTTGCTTGTGGTGTTGGGTGTGACCCAACAAAATAATGTTTGGCACTATGCTTATGATTCCTGGTTTTGATCATATCTAAATATTAAGATGGACATGTTCTTCTTAAAAAAAGTCGAACATGCATCATTATTATTGCGGTTATTATATTGGTTTATATTCTAAAAAATTATATTTCCGTATGATGGACTCGAAGTTTACAACAAACAACATTAGGATTGAATCCTAGCATAATTAGTGCAATCATAGACTTGGACTAATTTATTGTTCTAGAATATTTAAATAATTATATGAAAATAAAAATATTGTAACTGCTTTCTTTTCATAATAAAAAGCACTGCAGTATAGATTGATTTCATTTCTAGTTTATATCTAGCAAGTTAATATCATTTTCTTCTGTTTCACTGTTCATCCCTTGTATTGGGAGGTACTAGCTATACTGTTGTATAATTGGCTAGTAAGTTGAACTTCCACAAATCTAGACTACAAGCAGTCCCTTATTTTTCTCAGAGATAGTCGAGTGGGTGAGAACGCGCCGCGAGTCGTGTCTCCTCGAGGTAATTTTCGCGCGCGCTCGCGTGCTCTCTCCACTCTACTATCCCTGAGAAAAATAAGGACTACTCGCAGTCTACCACAAATCAAGAAATCCGGATTCCAGCCCAAGCTGGGGTCCAAAAAATTGGTGATGTGTAAAATGCATGCCGTCATTGTTCATCCTCTCTTGGTAACGCAAATGCCAATCAAACCTACTTTTTTGGAAAGTTCTAGTAATTGGATGAAGTAGCTAGCCAGACGGAGCTCTGGCAGTGAGGTATCAGCCGTTCAAATTCGGGAAGGCATACCCTTGTAAAATTAAGGTGAACGGCAATGTTATCACAGTTGGACCAAAATGAAGCAATATCTAATTCTCTTTAAAATGCCTATCCGCTGCGATACCTTTTTGCATAATTTGTGGACATGAGGAATAAATGTTACATGCAGTTCGTGGTCGATCCGCTCTAGTCACATCGAATATTTTCAAGTCATCGCTTTCCATTGACAGCAACAGCAAGGTCATGATAATTAATTTTATAGTAGAAAGTCGCTTACCAATAATGGTAAGAGCTTTAGTATGATTATTCTCATTAGGAGAATGTTTGTTGCGGCAGTGGATTGGTGCCCTAAATCCGGACAAGTTGCCCTAATTCCGGACGATCGTAAGGTGGTGTTTTCGCCGTTTTTTTGGTGATATTCTTCACTTTCGTGATGAAATTTATCACATAAATGATAAACCAAGGAATATTCATGTTAAATATCATATTTTCTCCGAAATTAAAAGCGTTTCCGCACAGTTTTTACGGTGGACAAAAGTAAGACTAAACGAACGTATTGGCGAAGAGGAGGAGGACTGGTGACTAGTTCAACTTTCGCTAATTCTCGCTTCTTGAGACTTTTGCCTCTAAATTCGTGAACATTATGTTTGACTGGTCTCTTTCAAGGCAGATAAGTTCGAAAATAAGGTAGTGCTGAAAATAAGATGGAATTTTGGAATGTCCGCGAAAAAATTGGCGATGAAATGAAACTATTATTCGCTATCACGTCGGCGTCCGGATTTAGGCACACCTCGCTAAAATGTAACGGAATTTCTCAAACAGTCTCGCTCTAAAATTTAAAATCGCAAATAAATAATACTTATACTAGAAGAATCCCACGCTTTCGACGTAACTTTGTCCAAAAATTAAAAGTTTCTGTCGCGTATTTTGCGAGAACGAATTTAAAATGTAAAACGATATAATTCAAGTCGCTGCAAATATGCAAATTATGGACGATTGAAGTTTCCCTACCTTGAAATGATGTTGAATTTTCCTGATTTAACTTGAGCTAGGAGGACTAAAACAGGAGTTAGTGAAAGCGGAATAATCGGTCATTCTTTAGAAAGTATTTTTTGTATTTCATTCGTAGGCTACCGAAAATAACGAAACTGTTAATCGAAGTGTCCGGAAATAGGGGCGTCATCTCATGAATCTATGTTATGGGGTGTTTTGTACATTTTTGGGTGATTTTTGCGTATGTTTTGGAGGAAATAGTTTTTCTCAAAGGATATGTAAAATTTGGGAAATAAGAAATATTGTAGATTTAATGTAGTTTTAAAATTAGAATTTGAAGTTAAAAAGTAGTAGATGGATACCCGCGTGGGTATCAACTGTCTGTTGGTGTTCCAAAAATCATTTTCTTTCTTCTATCCCTTCTTTAAACCTCTTAAAATTTCATTGAAGTCTCGCCTGTCATTTAGGTGTTTAAAAGCCCGTCGATTGGGCAGAAAAATACAATGCCAGAAATGTTCTGCCCAATCAGAGACCGTGAATACAAATGTTTCTGGAAGTGGTCCGTTAAGAGTCGATACCCAGGGGTTATTTCACAGCTACTTCGAACTTTCGCCCCTCCGACTTTTGCCGATTATAAACTTTATTCGCGCCCGACTAACTACCCCTGGGTCTCCGAGGATGTGCTAGATGGAAACCTCTAGTTAGTACTTCATAGACCTCTGCTCCCACATATTCCACCACACCACGTGCGAATGGTTTGAGTTTCAAATAGGTTGGACGAGGTGAATTTTAGTTGATTTTTTTTATTCACTATTATTACTAGCAATCCTGGTGATAATTCTACTTTATGTTTTATATATCCTGTTCAATGTTTAAAGAAATGCGATATAAATGTATCCATGGAAACGGTACCGGCAAATGTCGGACGACTGCCGGCGCTACGGATTAAAACGTTCCGAACGTTTTCTTTTATTCTAATCAGTGCAGTTGCCTGTTTGCAGACCCGTGAAAGAGAGGGAAAAAAAATATTCGCGATGGAAAAAAATTACACAAATATATTAGACTACGCGAAGAGGCTCGCGCCTCTTCGCGTCGCGTCTTCTCGCGCGAGGATATTTCCACGCGCTTCGCGCGCGCCCGCCCGCTCGATCTGAGAAAAATTAGGGACTACTCGTAGTCTACAAATATATACGTTTGACCCGCGAGTATTATAAGAATACAAAAAATCTTCAGGTACGATACACTGTCTGACGCGAGAGAGAAAAAGCAAAAACATAACAGTTCTAAGCGTGAAACATCCCGTCCTTGGCTTTGCGAAAAAAAAAACGATGTTTAAGGGTTTGCATAGCCTGGCAAAACGCTTTAGAATCTAAAGCCTAGTGATTTACGCGTACGACACAAGCATAAGCATAAGCACAAGCATAAGCGCAAAGGTTGCGATAACCACACACCTATTTCAATTAACGTTGTCGGATAAAATTGTCAAAAGCCCGCAAGACAAGACCGAAAGGTAGTATGGGTAAAAGTAGAAAACTGCTGCACGCACCGAATACTAATGAGAAGTAACATATTAAAAACATTATTTCTAGCGTTTTCTTTTTGTTTTAAATCTGTAGAGGTAAGCTACTTTTAGCCAAACTATTAATTTTTTCAGAATCAGCTAGTGAAAATACATGGCAACAAAAACAAATTATCTAATTCGGGGCAAACCAAATACATCACTGACGAGCGAAATAAAAACTTGTAGATTTCTTTTTCCACCGATATGCAAATTCTAATGAATACCCAGACTACCATTCGGTCTTGTCTTGTAGGCTTTACGTTTCTATCCGACAACGTTAATTGAAATAGGTGTATAAGCACAAGGTGACATACGCAGGTGCAGTGCCTTTAAATTTAACCTGAGTATCAGGCGAATTTTTCCGCGCTCTCTTTTACTCTTCGTCTTTACGTGGTCGCGCTGAAATTACGCCCCATTTTTAGCGCGACATTCGTAAAGAGAATGTAAGGAGCGCGAAAAATTGGCCTGATCGCAGGTTACTTTAAATTTTGATCAACATTGCATCATGGGAAATCAATATGGCGGACCCTGACAAATTAAGGTTGTGACTTATTTTCAGTTTTCTTGTGCTTGCGCTTGCGTTATCTCGACGCCACGATGCAATAATGAAAGCATAAATGGAAGCACAAGAAAAAGGAAAGATTTATTTCCTTGTGCTTGCGCTTGTGCTTGCGTCGCCCCGGTTTACACGTATGTGTCTTGTGTTTATGCTTGCGTCGTACTTGTAAACCAGGCTTAATTAAATTGCGAATATTCCGTATTTTCCTTATACATGGAGATCGTCAAACGGTCAAGTTGCTAGCCAGAACGCGACAAGAGAAAAACACTTGCTAATCTCAGTCAAAACGATCCTTAAAAGGCCTGGCTAAACTAGGAAACATGTTTCCGGAAACATTGCTGCGGACGCAATGTTTCCCAGTTTAGCCACGCAAGAAACATTGCTTCCGCAGCAAATTTTTCGTCTCAGAAGCAAGGAAATGTTTTTGAATCAAGTCAAAAACATTTTTGCTTCACGGACGCAAATTTTGCTTCCGAAACATACGTTTCCCAGTTTAGCCACGGAGGAAACATTTTTACTAGTTTAACCACCAGAGAAGCGAAACATTTTCTCGTGTTTCCCACTAGTTTAGCCACCTAGGAAACATTACAGGAAACAATGTTTCCGCAACAATGTTTCCTAGTTTAGTCAGGCCCTTAGTGGAGAAACATTTCACCTTCAAATTCGACTACATGAAAAATACAAGTTAACGCATCCTTGATTTTGAAAACAGGTACCAAAAAGTCATCTTCAGCTCATAAGTAATTCATTGGTTGTGGGCCGACGTTTGAAAGCCTCACTACAAGTCCGTGTCTTCCGATTTTAAGGAATTTAAGCACAAACGAGTCGGTAAAGAGGCAAACATTGAAAATAATCGATTGGTTTTTATCGAGATTACACAGAGGTGAAGATTCTTCAATCGGATCAGTTACTGTGGCCTGAAATGAAAAGTTTACGGTAGAAATAAATCAAAGGTAGGTTCCAGATTGTAACTTGTAAATATATATTTTCAGTACATGATAAAACGTTAAGCTATATGGGATTTCTGAGCAAAATATTGTCAATTTATTATGTCATATTCGTTGAGGAATCTCATCTGTTCTCTAGACTTGTTACGTCGAGAAACGATAAATTAAAACGAAACGGAAAGCTTATGTTAAATACACATTTTGGCGGTTTTATAGTGAATACAAAGCAGGTAATTTAATGAGAAAAGAAAAATAGTTTTGTTGAAATAGCCTGTTCAATTCTCCGGCCAGAGAGTAGAATTGAAGGAAATATAGACCAGATTTGGTATTAAATTATATTTCGCAAACCAGCTAAACTATAAAAAAAATTGAAAATCCCAACGAATGTGTCAAAAGTTTCAAATTTTTTGAAATCAGCAACAGGTTTTCTTTTCTCTTGTATATTCAAAGTGAATGGTTTAAATTTTGCTGGTAGCACTGCATGACTGTTGTAACATGTGGCTGTATTTTCTTTTCGTACGAATTTTCTAATTCATATATGATAAGTGAAGTAGCATGAGAAAATTTCAAACCATTTTTGTAATAACTTTCGCCTCGCAACTCCAAAACATTTTATCTAAAGATGAAATATGAATATTTTATACGCGGTCGATGTTAAGAGCCAGCCCTTGCTAATTGTTAGAACGTATAGGGAAACATTTGCATTTTCGTGTATAAATGTTCAAAATAGCGACAATAATAACGATCATATACAAATAAGTTTATTATATTTTTACATTACCAACACTTCTATATAACGGCCAAACATAACATTCTCTCTTAAATTCCTAACTGATTTAATTACTAATCATCCAATTTTGGCGTTTGGCCTCAATTTGAATTTGGTAATTACGAGAAAAAATATGACTGCCCTTAAATGTATCAAGAAGCAGATAATAAGATTAGATATACTAATGAAACACCAGTCGAATAGCATTTTATTTCAAATTTTATCAGACTGGAGTCTGAGAGATGCTTATTAGAGTCCCTACATGTAGGAAATTCTCACTTAACGAAAAAAATATTTTTTTATTTGTAATTTTATTTGAATCATAATATAATTTTCTACATTTAATTGATTTATGCAGTCCATTTTATTATGTGAATACTGCCCGCTTGCAGAAAAACCTTGTAATGGCAAAACGACTATAATTCGTGCGCAATAACATTAAGAATTACACTCTTTTTATATAGGAACCTTCTTATAAGAACCTTTTTATAAGAACGTTGAGGCTGAGATTGACCAAAATTTTAAGAACATGCTAAGAACATAACCAGGTTGAGACTTAGCTAAGAACATGTTTATTCACTTGGACCACTTGTTTCTTGCATCGAGCTCTCAATACAATATTCCAATATCCTTTCAAATAATTAACAAAATCTGGACAAAATCTAAACATTTCAAAAATGTCAGTGAATAAGCAGTTCAAATCAGCTCAAAATACTTGAATGCACAATGTTTATAGTAACAACATGAATTTCTATCACATAAAATGTAAATACATTTTCATGGTCACGTTCGAATCTTTTTTTGTGAAATTAAAACATGTTCTTAAGAACGTTTTCAGGCTAAAATCGCCCCCCAAAAAATAAGAACATTCGGTCTTGGTTCAGCCTTAGCTAAAAAATTAGACGTTCTTATATAAAAAAATAAGAGTGTATTTAATTAAACTGGCAAGGTTTTTCAATTTGTCACTTGTGAAAACAGATGACTATATATTTCAGAAACATTTCAGTTTTAACACTGCAGGTAAATTTGAATTAAGAAATCGATCAGCATAATTATTATATATATATATTTTTTAACGTTGTTTAAGAAAAAGTTAAAAATGGTTTATGATTTAATTCTCTGCTTTAGGAAACCGCTGGCACATATAGAGGACCTCGTATCATGAACATTACCACAGCCTTAACATGGCTAATCATGGCCCATCTTATTCAGGGGATCATATGTAAGTTTAGCTATACATGCAAGGACCCTCAAAATGTGTCCCTGTACATCGTAATGTTAAATGTAATTAAGTGGTGTTATTTCAAAAATCGAACAGAAAGAATAAAAGTCTCGATTAAAACCCCAGTCAATTGTAATGTACAGCTGTAATCAAAATGCTGAACTTATAAGCGTCAGATGGCAAATTAGATGTGTTAAAGCAAGGAAATGCATTTTATTTACTCTTGTAAAATAACTAGTTTTAGTTCAAGTTCAAGCATAACGAACCAGTATCCAAGAATTGCTACTAGCCTCACTCAATCAGTGGAGGAGGGACTGGCTTATTCAAATAAGCTATTTAACAGTACTTTCATGTGGTACTACTGTTTACATGCTGCACAAGGTGGTTCTAACCTTTAAGTCTGTGGTTGACACCCTAGTTTGTGAAAACTCAAATGAAAGCTAATAAACAGTGCTTTCATGTGATGCTGTTTATTATGCTGTACAAGGTATTTCTAACTTTATTGCAGTTGTATGGTACTGTTTGTCATGCTGTAATGAAGCCCTACTCTTTTCCAATATTTTGCAAATGACATTTTTTGTTTAATTTTTTGTTTAAACTTGGACCCTCTTGGACGTAAAAAAGGTATTTATTTCTTACTACTTCCGCGTTATTGTCTATTTAGGTCTTCCAATAGACCGGGAACTATTCCGTGTTAAAAGGAAAGGAGAGGGAGAAATTGATAACGGAGAAGAACTTGTCCACAAAGTGCGAAGATCGCAAGATGAAAAAGAAACTGAGATCAGGCACAAGAGACGATTCTTTGCCCCAGACACAACCGAACACAAAACACTGAAAGACTACAAAACGAAAATGGAAGCGAGATCGTCCCGATCATCCCGCGAAGATAACGACATCACGGCTAAACGTCCCGAGAGATTTCGACTCCGAATTCACAAACGAAGCCACGACGAGAGCTCTTTGATCAAAGGCGATGTCAGTTCCGGTTCTGGCGAACAACCACAAACAGGTACTTCCGGTTCTGGGTTATGGAGCGGACCACAGCTTCTCTCAAAGAAAAACGACAAGCGAAGCACGAACTCGAATTCCCTGGACACCCTCATAGCTACGTTACGAGCAATCAGCTCTCTTACTCCAGAGGAACATGACATTAATTCTGACGAAGAAATTGAATCGTCTGGATCCGGTTTGTGGCTCGCACCAGAAAATGCAGTCGATGATAAACTGCCGCAGTTTTTCAAGGAGGAGGCAGCTAACTCTGGCAGCGGAGAAAGCGCCGAAAAAGCTCTGAGCATGTTAAGCGAAAAGGCGGAGATGGAATTAAGCAAAAATGAGGGGAATCTCGACATCGGCTTAGCGCAAAGCGAATCAAAAGTTGACAGCGAGGAGACGCAAGAGCGGAAAGGCGAGACATTGTTGCGAAGGGAGGTAAGGAGCGATTCACTGGCTGATGATTTAACCGCTGCAGCCGAGAACGAAGATAAAAGCGATGATTCTGAACAGGAGGATCGTTTGACACAATCCTCAGGAACCGCCGATGATGCGCAAGTAACTGAAGATGAAACTTCAGGACAACCGGAAGCAGACAAAGCCAATGAACAACAGGAAGCTGACAAAGTCACTCAACAACAGGAAGTAGACAAAGTCACTCAACAACCAGAAGCAGACAAAGTCACCGAACAACCGGAAGAGGACAAAGCAACTGAGGCAAGCGGAAGAGAACAAAGCCTCTGAACAACCGGAAGCAGAGAAAGTCACTGAACAACTGGAAGAAGACAAAGTCACTGAACAACCGGAAGAGGACAAAGCAACTAAACAAGCGGAAGCAGACAAAGTCACTGAACAACCGGAAGCAGACAAAGTCACTGAACAACCGGAAGTAGACAAAGCCACTGAACAACCGGAAGCAGACAAAGCCACTGAACAACCGGAAGTAGACAAAGTCACTGAACAACCGGAAGAAGACAAAGTCAATGAACAACCGGAAGAGGGCAAAGTCACTGAACAACCGGAAGAGGACAAAGCAACTAAACAACCGGAAGCAGAGAAAGTCACTGATCAACCGGAAGAAGACAAAGTCAATGAACAACCGGAAGAAGACAAAGCCGCTGAAAAACCAGAAGCAAACAACGTTGCTGAACAACCGGAAGTAGACAAAGCCGCTGAACAAGCGGAAGAAGACAAAGCCACTGAGGAACCGGAAGTTAAGACTATCCGATCGATAACGGATGTACTCCTCCCTGACGAGTTTTACCGCGCAAAGAGATCTTCTCAAGAAAATGCGTTGTTTGTTTCCGAGAACAACCTCGGTGTAAACGATGCCTTAATTAGCAACAGTCTCGTGGCGCGGTTTTACCGCGACCAAGACGCACTTGTCGACGCACCGGAAGTCATGGAAGCTTCGGTGGCATCCCTTCCTAGCGAGACCGAAGCTGTTACCAGCCCCGAAAAACAAGCAAAACCTGTAAAACGAGAAACGTACTACCATCATTCAGGAGACTACTCAGAACCGAGAGTTGTGTACACGAGGGAGATTAGTGACGCCCGCGAACCAATCATAGAGCGTCCAGCTGTTTTCTCGCAGAGCAATGAAGACAGTGAAATGGATTCGAGTTTTGGAGGCGATGATGATGATGATGACGAGGCTACTCTAATGATTCATGAAAGAGAAATAAGAGAAGACGGTAGGTTGAACTAGTTTATTATAGGGCGGTCTTACTATGCTGACGTCACTGTTAAGAATGTTTCGTATTTAGAAATTCACCGTGATTATAATTCAAAAAAGTATGCAGAAATTAGTTATCGTTCCAAGTTTGAAAGGAAACTGGTTGAAACCTGATTCAAACGATGCATTCGAAAGTGGCAACATAGCTCCACACTCTCCAATACTGCTCCACGTACTCCATACTCTCGTGTCGGAATCGCCAGTTTGGTGTGTATTAACATGTTCATCTCTTTACTCTCAATAGAAAAAGACAACAAACAAACAGGCAGACAGGCAGACAACAACATGCAGGCATTCATTTTCGCTCATTCATTACAGCACGTTATACACGTGCTTTAAAAAAACTAATTACGACCTCATGCAGCAGAAGCAAATTCAAATAAAATCTGCAGATGTCTCACCTTCAACTGCTAATTAGTAGGTGGGAGAGGGACTGGGGATGGGAACCCCGGGAGTTTAGGGGGCAGGAAGTCAACGGGAGGCGGGAGAGGAGAGGGACTGGGGATGGGAACCCCGGGAGTTTAGGGGGCAGGAAGTCAACGGGAGGCGGGAGAAGAGAGGGCGGGAAGCGGGATTCCCAAGGTGATGGGAACCGGGAGAAATAGGAAAACAATTCGCAACACTGCATAATATTTGCATTAAAAAAAGCACAAAGAGGCGGGACCATAACAGCGGAAGGGGCGGCAACCGGGAGTGGCGGGAAGTTCGGACGCCCCCCCCCCCCCCCCCCCCCCCCCCCCCCCCCACTAATCACTAATAATAGCCCTCCAAAAATATTATACAATTAACATATTTTCGCCGTTGAGTAGATGATTTATTTACTTACGGGCTTGTCATGCACGCTATATCTTATATATCTTATATTTATAGGATACGTCGGTTGTTACGAAGACAAGTCTCCCGATCGAGACCTTCCCACAATTCTCTCGGTACCCAGTCTCACTCCCGACAAGTGCCGCAGTGCATGCCAGGGAGCAGGCCATGCGTATGCCGGAGTGCAGTATGGGTATTTGTGCCGGTGTGGCGATTCGTACGGCAAATACACCAAGGTATCAGATGAAGATTGCAATGCACGGTGTGTGGGAGATCATGCTCAGAAATGTGGCGGATTTTGGAGGAGTGCGGTATTTACAACTGGTAAGCTAACGAGGAAACCAAAACCAACGAAAGGGAAAAATAATATTGGAAAGGGCTTTTAGAAAGTCTACTGGTAAGCGTGAGCTATAGAAAAATACTGAGTCTCTCTACTTATTAGGCCGGCGCTTAACTTCGGTTTCCATAGCAGCATTAAGTAAATTCTGGTCTCCAACGCGCCAATTTCCCGCGCAAAATTATAAAGTAAAAACATTGCAACAACCCGAAATCGAAAGCTCGATAGTAATTTGCGAAAGGAAACATTTTTTGGACGTTTTTGTTCTCAGACGTTTGATCGCGGTAGACCCCCTGGGGGATGCTATTCCATCGCAGGTAACCACCCAGCAATTTGTCAGGTTGCCCTGACTATTTGCCGGTACCCATTTGTATTCCTGTGTAGAAAGAGGCACTGTGAGAGTAAAGAGTATTGCCCAAGAACACAACACAGTGACCCCGGACCGCTCGATCCGGAGTCCAACACGATAACCATTAAGCCACCGCCTCTCCCAATTTAGCTAAATTTTCAACAGTATACGACTCAAAACTTGCTCTGAATTCATTTTTAACTGGCAGCACGTTACAATGAAACATAGTGCCATTAAACTACAAACCCACATCTTCATTGAGAAAAGCCATTATCCCACCACTTTAAAAGGCTTTTTTATTGCTCAACCAACAACACTCTAACGAGTCCCACTTTCGAGGCAGCTTAGTATTTTTTCCCCTCTGCGCAGTGTTATCTTTGGCCATTATTACAACTAGTACTCACATACGTTTTTTTACCAGCCGGAGCAATGGAACCTTCAAAGCGCGGGAACTTCTTCACATTGAAAGCGTTCAGCCCATGACAGAAGGTAACTGATTTGTTTAGTGTCCTTGTCCATAAAATACATGGTAGTTTGGTTAGTTTGTTATTTAAGAAATCGACGACATTTTATCATGCATGGTCTACACTCTTACATACCATAGAAATGACGTCATAAAATGTTCAAAACTCAAGTGGAACCACGAGCCTCAGGCGAGTTGTTTTACTGCCAAGATTTGGACACTCTATGGCGTCATTTCTATAGTCTATGAAAAATTGGCGTTGATTTGTTTTTTTTACAATAACATGGAAAAATACGAGCGATGAGAAACGCGTGCGCGACAGAGCGAAATGACGCCATCGCTGCGTTGCGTTTGACGTCATTTTCGTGGTCTATACTTTCATCAACCATACCTCTTGACCAATGAGCGAGCGAGAAATTTGTCAGTTTACTGTAAAATTACCCATTTCGTTTATTTTTCATTTTAGATATGTTCGACATTCCTCGCAGTGAGATCGCCTCAGGTGACGACGCACAGGAAGATCAATCAAGCACAATAACGGAATCCGCCACTTTTGACAGCCCAGGCCCCCGAACTACCGGAGCCTGCCCCGGAGGCTACAACACCGGAGTCATCCGGAGCTTACATACAAGAGATACAACATGAAATACCCCTCCAAGAATCCCCGGTACCATCAACTCCTGCGGAGACTGTCAAAGAAGACGATTCTGTTGCGCATGCCTCAGGCGAGGACATGCCGGGCAAAGTCGACGCCTCTACTCCGCATGCTCATGAGTCTGAGCCCGCGAATAACCCTGAACCTGCGCATACTCCCGAGATCACGTCTGCGCCCGCGATTTCTCCGCAGCCTCCTGCTGCTCAAGATTCTATCCAATCAGAGACCAAACCGTCTTCAGATTCGTCCGTGGTAACTAACGAGCAGGCGCCGAGAGTTGTTCACCCTCAGCACGATCAGGCCCCCAGGGTACCCATGTGAGCCAGCTTGTGTACTTGCATCAGCAACAAGACATTTTGTCCAAGCCCACTCCAAAAACAATCATCGCAGTGGCTCCTGGTAAAATGAAAGCGGGAAGTAAGTTCCTAAAATCCTGATTTTAGTTGTTTTTTTTCTTCTCAGTAAGCGACCACACATGTAAGATCCCAGATCCCGAATTAAATCGCTCTTGGTTATATTACTACAACCAAGTCTTGTTTATTAATGTGGACACCGAAATTTATAAGAATTTGGATTTCTCCGTGCGCGAGCCGGAACGAAGTGAACCGCCCACAAGCAGAGTGGATGATCTAAGGGAAGGATTCCCGGTGCCCCATGATAATTTTTTGAAATCTGTTAATAGTTTCACGCCATGCTGTGAAAGTTATTTGTATTTCCTTCTGATCGAGGCACCGACATCACCTTACTCGAACTGACCAATCAGGTAGCGAGCTATGGATTGAAAGTTAAAAATAGATTTCAAAAATTATCATTGGAAGAGATCCATGTATGGGAGAATGCTTCTCTAAATAGTTATCTTGTTAAGAAAGTATGATCGTGTCCGTAAAACGAGGGTCGAGTGGAGACTGTTGTCAGTGACCGTGATGGAAAATTCTCATTTTTCAGAACAGTCTAGATCCGTAACACTATTCATCCAATCTGTATTTTGGTTTCTTTACAGCTGTAGCATACACCGGGACAATCAAGCTAAAGCAGAGTTGGTTGGATCAGTTTGAGGATGCCAATAGTGCAGAGTCGAAGATTTTAACAGGAAATATCGAGCAAGCGGTGAGAGCTTGAGATTAACTGATGATTTGAAAAACAAAAACAAACATAGCAATCAAAATGGAGAGCCTTCCTTGCTTCCATAGAACCACGCTTCATTTGGCACCCCTCTGTGGGAAACAGGGGGGAGGGAACAGGGAAACCCCGAAAAATGGACGACCAAAAATAGCTCCGCAACATAAAAGGCCAACAACATCCCAAATTCCCCCGAAATCGGCCAAACTAGACATGAAAGAACATCAGTACTTTAAGCGTTTCCCTGCGCACCCAATACATTTGGCATCCCATGCAGATCAGAACACGTATGTGAAACGTATGCATCTTTATTTCCACAAGTTGGCGAGGTGAGGGCGGGAGGGGGGGGGGGGGGGGGGGAAGAGGGGGAATTGATACATCCTAGAAGCAGGGTTTGGACGGTTTACTCGCGTAACACAGAAAGCTGCGAATTCAATTCATCCCGCCTCGTAAGATTTGTGGCTTTTTTAAAACAGTGTATTAGTGAAATATTTTGTGTTAGTTTTGGAAGGGGCGTTTATTAGATATGGGGCGTTTATAAAAAAAACAGGGCGTTTATCAGATCATTTATGGTAATCAAGTACTTTAGTTCCCTGAAAACTTTCTTCAATACTGCAGTCTATTTTCGCGATATTTTTTGGCTACGTTGACTAATTATCTGTACGTAACATATCTTACTTGATAGTTCAAGCGCGTATTCAAGAATGAGCCGAAATTTGTCAATGCTGAGATTGTGGGATTCAGGTAAGATATTGTCGAGTAACTAACAATTATCCTCAGTGCGAAATCACGCGGAATATCGTGTGATACTTAGCGAATTGGCTAAAATCAGACGATATTCCGCAAGATTGAGCAAGATAATAATAAATAAATAAATAAATAAAATAAAAGCATCGAAATGTTCTTAAAGTACTCTCAAACTCAGCAGCGCTTTCCAATATGTCGGACGAGTCTTTTTTAGTGCACTTCCAAATATGGCAAACTGCATATACTTGCAGGATATTTGTCATGTACGCCCGGCGGCGAGTGACAGATAACAAGGGCTTCTTGGCCAAATATGGGCATCGTGTTATTATATGGAAAGAAATGGTGGTAATTTTTTTTTTTTCAATATGTATGTAATTAACTTTTCTGCTGGGCTACTTTTATGCAAGCATTGGACAAATTAAAAACAAAAAAACCGGTTTGGAAAATACTCGTAGAAGTGACAGCTGTTTTTCGATTGATACCGATGATGAATTTAAAGGAATCCTCCACTGTTGTAACAAGTTACCATTAAATTGATATTTACAGCTATTATTATGATTTGTTTTCCTTTAGGGAGGGGCTGGTGAAGCACAATCCTAACACGATACGCAAAGTGATTGCGCCGTTTATCTTAACGTTCAAGAATGACGTCAATGGCATCAAGGAAAAGCTGAAGAACATGGTACAGAACTTGGGACGACTGGACGACATGCCAGTTTATAAACATTCACTTCAGATAGCTGGTACGTTGACGATATAAGCTTTGTATCAGACTCGTACCCAGTCACTATTTATGTGTTTTTGGAGATGAGAGAAGATTGGATGCGAGAGTAGATGGAAGCGCGCGGGAAGGCAAATTTCCATTGTCCCTTCCCAGAACGCCCCACGCGCCGCATAATTAATCTCGCTCCAGATTTCCTCGGCTAAAATTGTTTCTAATCAGATAAATAGCGACTGGGTACGAGTCTGGCTTTGTATGACTCCATCTGGTGAAGAAGTACTACACTTGTCTGAGTCGGCTGACAGGTTGCAATACACTGACATGATAAATTTCGGAGTGTTAGGTCGTGCTATTTCTGAATGAACAACAAGAATGAGAAATTATTCCAGTGCTCCTGTTGTTATTTTGAATGGAGCGGAGAAGGCAGAAGGCGAGGCCAATGAAGCCTTTCTAGTCTCAGGTCAAACGAGAACAAGAGTAGAAGTTGCCGAGAGTTTTCTTCAACTCTCAGCGACTTTCATCAGCCCGGGCCAAACGAGAGCTGCGAAAGAAAACTCTCACTGAACCACTCTCAAGACAAAATTGAGCAGGTTTAAGGCCATCCCCATAAAATGTTTTGTTTCCCATCGCCCTCTCTCTCGTGAAAGTGGGTCGGGAAGCCGAGAAACGAAATATATTGACAAATTAATACATAAATATTTCCAAGCGCGAGCCTTAATTATATCTTCCTCGTGACCACCATTTTGCAACGAGCCGATATCACTCTGAAAGATGTTCGAATACGTCATTACTGGGCTGATTTAGATGTAAACAAAGCATATTAAACATGGAAACACCCAGAAAAGGGCGCTGTCAATGAATCAGAAACTTTTTTTTACTTTTTGAAAAAATTGGGTCGGTCGGGGCGTTAGGCGTCCAGTACGGGCAGAGTAAAATAATATTATTTTGATTTGCAGAGTACGGCCATTCACCAGCGGCAGAGAAGGCACAAACTGTGAACGAGACAAGCAAAGGAAACCATGGCAACGAGGATGAGAAGCGAAGTGCTATCAACGTTCCAAGTAAGATATGAATACATCAACGTGTAGCAGTGTTTTTGACGATATTCGAGGTGTTTGGATAGTCGACGAAACATTGTCTCGAGTGTTTGATATATCTTCTCAATCGAAACAAAAACTTAAGGAGTAAATGGTGAAATAAAATCGTGGAAATCTATGCTACTGATGAAGACTGGGAAGCCAACCTCCGACACGGTTATGATTTCATTTGATGAATTATTAATGAGTTTAAGGAGGACGTTTCAACCCTACAACATAAACAAGAAGACCGCTTTATATTAGGAGAAACTGACCAAAACATGACTTCGAAGGTAGAATTATAAGAACGTGCAGTGCAGAAGTTCACAAGTTATGACCTTCTGATACATGCCTGATCAAACCCCGCCGTCTGAAACGGATTGTGCACTAGTGAATTTGTTTTTGGCACACGTGAATTCAGACTAATTACACATCCTTCTTTTTCAGACGGTGGTGTTGATCCATATCTTAAAGGCATCTTTAGTCAGATTTCGATGTGAGCAACGATATTTCGATCTATCGACGTTTTCTTAGTTCAGGTAAGAAATATTACCTCAAAGAGAACAAACAAACAAACAAACAAACACAACCCATGTTCAAGTTACATAGCATTCATTGTAATTGGTGATTATGTATTGAGAGAGGTTTTCAATCGAGTGTCGAAAGTATAACGCGTTTGCTTTGGTTTTGCTTTACTGCGCTCTCTGATTGGTTCGAAAAACTCGCGCCACTTTCTTTACCAATCAAATGCCAAAGTAAAACCCGAAGGTTAAATCAGGGCGCAGGAATAGAAAGGATGGGCGGTGAAACGCGCACTGCGCTCTTGTGCGATGTTTGATGCGGAGCGAGACTGGGTCGAGCGCGCTCGAGAGCGCTCGAGTTCAAAACATGTCGGCAAATGAAGTTCAAGAGCTGATGCAGAAAAGGGATTGCTACAAGAGAACGGTACGGGATTACCACTTAGTTTTTGTACAATGAACATGTCAAAATGTTGGTAAAGCTGAAAGCAATAAAGAATGGGTTCAATATGTAAAATCCACAACGATTTTATTTCAAATAAGTCGAGCTGCTTCGAAACGCGTTTCTCTTTTAGTGTGGGCGCGAAAAGACAGACGTTAATTGCCTGCGATCTAAACCAAACAAACAAAACGGTAATTTTCGGCGTATGTATAGAGCAACCTTCGCTTTTTCATCGGTGTAAATTTCATTTTCCTGCGACCTGGTTACATGTATTTGCTTCGAGTTCTGATTGGTTCCTTGTTTTGTTATATTTTGTTGTGATTGGCCAGAGTGATTACTTTGGTTTTACTACACTCGATTGTAAACCGCTCTAACTACCAGTTCTACTTTCAGGAAAACCATACACTTTACAGCTCTTTCTGATGAAAGACTTCTTTGGAAAGAAAAAAGAGACACACAAGCATTGAAGGAGTAAATAATCATGAGATATCCAAGAAAAGCGACATTCATTTTACAACATAAACCTATAAATATCTCCTCAACTTTCGTCAGAAACTAGAAAAGTATTAGAGTAACAAGTGATGCTCGCAAAGGTTTAATATTTAGAAGTTAGTATGTGTAACAAGTAAGTCGAAAGTACCATGAGTTGAATGTTTGTTTGATCGAAAGTTCTCTCAACTCAGAAACCAAACTCAGGCAATTCTTTTTTAGTTTTTTTTTTTTTCAAGTTGCATAAATTATGTGATCGTATAGAATATACATAATTATAGTAGTTCATGAGAAAGGATTGCGATAGCTTCAGTTTGTTCAGTTTGGTTTCTTGAGCTCAATACTGTACAGTTTAAGCTCTTTGAGTGGACACTGTCGTAAGCGGACAGCTCTACTTGCGGCCGCCTTGACAAAACCCTGTTTGAACTCTAGCTCATACAAACTATGTATTTACACATTCCCGTAAGCGGCCAGCTCCAGTTGCGGACACGTTTTCTGCTTCCCGAGGGTGTCCGCTTACGGGAGCTTTGACTGTAGTTATATTAGGTTGATTCTCTCTCGGTTTGTAAGTATTTGACTGATGTTTCGTGACATAAAACTAAACTACTAATTCAATAAGCTAGCGCCTTCACATGCGACGACACAGGTGTAAGATACAATCGGAGAAAAAAATAAACAGTTAAAAACGAAATAAAACAACAGCTTTATAAATGTTTCCATAACATTATCCACTTGAGATTGATGTACAGTTGAACCTCTTTACAACGGCCACCCTGGGACCGGGTGTATAGATCGACGCACGGTCAGGACGAAAAATCCTGCCCGATGAAGAGAGATGGTCGTTGTAGGGAGGTTTCAATAAGAGTGAAGTGTATGGATCGACGCACGGTCAGGACGAAAAATCCTGCCCGATGTAGAGAGGTGGTCGTTGTAGGGAGGTTACAATAAGAGTATAGTGTATGGATCTACGCACAGTCGGGACGAAAAATCCTGCCCGATATAGAGAGGTGGTCGTTGTAGGGAGGTTACAATAAGAGTATAGTGTATGGATCTACGCACAGTCGGGACGAAAAATCCTGCCCGATATAGAGAGGTGTTCGTTGTAGGGAGGTTACAATAAGAGTATAGTGTATGGATCGACGCACGGTCAGGACGAAAAATCCTGCCCGATATAGAGAGGTGGTCGTTGTAGGGAGGTTTCAATAAGAGTATAGTGTATGGATCGGCGCATGGTCGGGACGAAAAATCCTGCCCGATGTAGAGAGATGGTCATTGTAGGGAGGTTACAATAAGAGTATAGTGTATGGATCTACGCACAGTCGGGACGTAAAGACCTGGACGTTGTAGAGAGATAGCCGGGCGTTAGTGGAGGTACGACTGTATATGAGTTACTTTAGTGTGCTCTTTCTGTATTCATGATCTAATATACCAACTCCAAACAATAGCGGAAGCAAGTACCTTTCAATTATCCAAGAGGAGCCCGCAGTAGTCAATTTGAAGGTCAGTGGGTTGCTGGAAAACGTCACGCATTCTCATCGTCACCGTCACGCGATCACTGTCGGCGAGTACTCGTGGCATTTACGCACGAAAAGAAACAAGTCGTTAGTGTTCGGGTATTTTATTTCCCAAAACGATGCTTGCTTCCGCGAATGAACAACACTACGCTTATTGTCGTGGTGTTAATTTTCTAACAAAGCGCCATCCAAAATAAAATATACTTTTTGCAACAGTAGTTATGTAGTCTTCCTTTTGAGGTCCATAAACCCGTAATCAAAGGGATTAATTCGACAGATCTTTGTTTACAAAATTTGTCGTCGATACCATTTCTCTGTACGTTACAAGCTTTTGGTTAATTTAGTCAGTTCGATAATCTCCCTTCTCAGATTACCTCACACAGCGGTTAAACGCAAAAATTTAACGCCACTTTCAGTTTTCGTTACCTTTATTTTTTTCCAAGAGTTTAAAGCAAGTTTGTATGGAAACGTTACTGAAAATGCAGTTGGGTAACAATTATTAAATTATCTATGCATACCCGGCGTACAAGGCTTTAAAGTGGAGCAATTTTAAGAGATTTGACAGCGGTAGTTTTGGCGGGAATTGCGCGCGCGCCGCGACTGACAAAGGGTGCCTAAGATTCTGTTTTGGTTTTCTTGGCAAATGCTCAAATTGCTTTGCAAATACTGAAATATCTGTCGATTGTTTATTCGGGTCTATTTGATGTAAAAAAAATATAATAAGAAATAATTGATGCACACGATCGTATTACTTTACACCACCTCAAAGGTGACTGGCTACAAACAGCTTACAAGTACATGTACGTTGTTTTTTGTGATACAGAATCAAAGGCTCCTATGAGGTAGCGCTGCTATCAACTTGATAGCAAGCTAACTGGTGAATGAGTAAATTAATATGCATAAATTAATAGCTTAATAACATTGTCCTGCAATGCTATAGAACCCGTTCATTGCTTTCGCATTCACGAGTTAAAAGTGACCTCCCAACTTGCACAGGTTACGTCATAATAGACCATTTTACAGTTCTGTGAAATGTAACCAAGCCTCTGTATGAGAGCGAGTTAGGGATGACCATGAGATGATAGAGATCAGAAACTAGTTTACATAATAACAGAATAATTTACATTTGAAAAAAAAGGAAGGTTTGTATCACAACAAAGTCACCTCCAGCCTCACTTCTGTTCAAAGGCTTGGATTCTAAGCACACAACTGTAAAATGGACTATTGTTATTATAATTGCTCTTTCTCAAGATACCTTATTGGTTATCGTCGTTATTGCTTCGAGACAAGCCATTTAAAAGCTTTACCAAGTGTCATGCGACTAATGACAGGAGCCAATGACACGCGACTACATTGGGTTCGTTGCGTGATTAGCCAATTTTTTTTTTTCGAACTTTGTCGCAGTACTATATAATAAGGAATGTCCTCGGTTAAAAATGAAACATTACGTCCTTGGGTCTGTTAGAAAACAAAGACACATATGATCTTTTCCCAGCAGCATGAGAATGTTGCCATCAGGGTGAAACTGCAGGGACGTGATTTGGAACGATGCTGAAACGAAGCCACACAATGTACGGTATCAGAATAATTGAACTCGAGGCACAGAAGAGCAGAGAGTCTAATCTCGTACCCAGATCTTCTCGCTCTTCGAAAAGCGAGAAGATCTGGGTACGAGAATAAGGCAGAGTCGTGGCGCATGAACGTTTTCATGTCCCCGTAACACGATAACTGTATTTTATATACGGTAGTTCCACATGTACAACTACCTACTACCTATCAAGGAGATTACAAAATAAATAACAGAAAATAAAGTGCCCCTTTTTCAGGGATACCATGTGTAAATATCATTTCAAACTCATTTTATACATCTATATACATCTAAACCCCGGCTATCTCGAACTGATCTCGTTTCCCTTGGTATTGCTTACTGTTGTTCAGTCATTTACTATTGCCTATCTCGAACTCGGTTATCTCGAATTCCCTGCTATGTCTAACAAAGTGCGACTCCTTCCCGTGGCTAAATTAACACCATCAGTCTCTCGAATAGTTATGGTGTTGAGTGAATGACCACAGAAAACACAATTAAAATGAATTTTGTCTTTAATAAGGCTTGAATGTATTTGATACATTATTATTTTACCTCATCTTGATAAACTATTAAAATAATGTATCAAGTTATAGCCTAGCCATCTCCGGCTGTTGTTTCACGCCATTCCCAGCGAAAGACTGGCGGCGAGGCAGCCGTTTTGGTTATCTTGTTCACTGTATTGAACTTTAGTTAGAATGAAAAAGAAAGAAAAGAACAGAAAAAGCTTACCTTCTGTGGGAACGACCACTGACACGCAGCCCGCGGGCGACCACATGTAAAGCTTGTTATTGGCGGTACAAATGGCAAGGCGTGCTTGATTAGGATCCCAATGAAAAGCTACGAAACACAGCAATTGAAATCAAAGCAAGCAGTCAAACATGTACAGATATAGAGCGGTTTTCGATAGAGAACTAAAGTTATGATGTCACAAAAATTAAATTTGCGAAATTATACAATTTGATCAGCTATTCGGAGGAAGCATGCCAAAATCCGTCCAAAAATTAGCTCTCCAAAAATTAGTTCTCCATTGCAATTTTCGGCCGAGATATGGGCACTTCAGGTTTTAATTTCTCCATACAAACCCTTCTAATTTTGCGTCTGTTCCTTCAGTTTAGAACAGACGCAAAATTAGAGACGTTTGTATGCTGTGTATGGGAAAGTACCAAACTTTGAACCTCTATATCTTCTGTTATATTCGTGCTAACAAGTTGAAATTTTGTGGCTGATCATATACATGTAGCAGCAATCTTTATATAATGATGGGATTTTGAGGCTTGATAAAAATAATTTGCAAATTTGTGACGTCACACTTTACCACTCTATTGACTGACACAGTCAGTAATCGCTGAATTAGTTTGGTTTTGCTTTACTACCCTCTGTGATTGGTTTAAAAAACGTGCGCCACCTTCTCGACCAATCAGATGCAAAAGCAAAACCACACGAAATTAGTGAGAATGAAATTAGTAAGGTTTCCAATTTTGAGACCAACAGCAACTATTAAATGCTTTATATATGGAGATAAGTTACTGGAGGGTAAGAATTGCCATCCAGCGACTTATTTTCTAGACTGCGAGCAGTCTCTTTCTTTTCCTAATGTTTTCCCTCCCTCTCCCCAATCTCTCCTCGTTTTTTCACCTAATTTGCAAAATTATAACATTTCCGCTCGCGCCAAAGATCTGAGGAGAAAAGACCGACTGCTCGCAGTCTACTTATTTTCATATTAATCATATTAATATTAATTTGTTGAACTTTCAAACTGCCATATAGAATCTCACACTTAATCACCAATTGTCTCAAAGTTGGCAACCTTACTAATGTCATGCCCTTTCCATTTCTGACATCCATTTTGCACTGCTACCACCCCGGAACTGTCAGCTTTGTACTGTTTGTACTGTCAGCTTTTAAACATTCCCCTTTTTAAATCTGCCTCTGGTCAAAGAACGTTTTTATTATAGAACAGTGAACATTTGGAATAACCTTACATCGAACTTAAAAACTCTTAAAACTATTTCATCTTTTAAATTTCCCTTAAAATCAAAATTAATGTTTTTAACATAGATTTAATAATTATAAGTCATTTATTTTATCCGATTTTTATCATTGTAATTTTTATCATAATTTTACATTTTAATTTTTACTGTAATTTGTAATTTCATTGTCAATGAAAAGCCCCGTAAGGGGAGTGTCGATTAAAGTATAGTATTGTATTGTTATCAGTACTGAGTACCTACCTCTCACAGGGCAGGACTGCAGTAACATTGCTGTGAGACATAACTTAGAAACATCCCATAACCAAACAGTGTTGGGCATATTGTCTGTAAAGGAAACAGAACGAGATGGAAAGTTATTGTTTTGTTACACATATATGGGGCCCTGCCATGATGTCACGCCTGACACCTACCATTTTTAGTTGCCAGATATCTATTGTCGCGACTGAAGGCGACTTGTCCAACTCCAAGTTTGGGGTTCGCTTTTTCTGGGTCTGGTTTAACCAAGGGAACCTGGACTGGAACTGGCTGTACCTCATCTAAAATAATGGAAAGAAATAAGACAATTGGATATTGGTTAAAGTACTGTGTCTGTAGCTGAGATTGACTGATTACAGTGAAGATGACGCTACTGTTGCCACTCAACAAAGTTTTTGATTAATTTTTGACATCTTTTTGACAACTTTGATGGGTTCTGTTTCAGTGGCGCCACATTTGAACTTGACTAGAAACTACATTGTAATTCTATTAGTAAAACTATTCAAATTTCACGACTCTGCCTCCAACACTCCTTGGATTTTGATTGGTCAAGTCAAATGGAACCCATCCGAAAGTCGTCAAAAAGTTGCCAAAAAGATGTCAAACATTAATCAAAAACTTTGTCGAGTGGCAACGGTAGCATCATCTTCACTGTAAGATAACAGCTTTGCGAATACAGTCAAAGCTTTCTGAGCAGACACTCTCGTAAGCGGACAGCTCTACTTACGGTCGCCATGACAATTAGTTTTCATATTTTGTAATTACATTTCAATAGTCCTTTTAGTTTATATAATTATGTAGATTGAAATGTTTCTTACATTTACTCTGCACTGTAAATCCTCCAGGAGGCATCATCTCTCCCCTGAGCAGAGGTGGCTTCAGTTCTACCTCTTTGTACACAATCTGAAAAAGTCACAAAAATGAATGCTATAAATTTATCACTAAGACGTAGTAGGGAGGAGGGAATGAGTGAGGGGGTGGGGAGAAGGGGAGGAAGACGGCTCCTTTTTTCTCCCAAATTTCAACTCCCTATGCCCTACACCACGTAACTAGAATTTTTATGCGTTCTTATTACAGTGGAAGCTCTCTGAGCGGACACTTTCGTAACCGGGCAGCTCCACTTACAACTGTACCTTGACAAAAACCTCCATTGAACTCTAGTTCATACAAACTCTACTTTACACATTCCCGTAAGCGGCCAGCTCCAGTTGCGGATACTATTTATGCTTCCCGAGGGTGTCCGCTTACAGGAACTTTGACTGTATTATCTTAGGCCCAATAGTCATTAATAGACCTTTCTCCAAAATGGCCGCCGAAAATTCATATTAAGCTGAGCGGAAAATCAATACCAGCACCTGAAAGACCACCTCTTGTTTGTGATTGTACACATTTTCGTTAGGTTATGTTCTACCTGAGTTGAGAAAACGGACGTTGAAAACTGGAAAATTTAGAGACGTTTGTATACCCCCAGTCATACAAACGTCTCTAAATTTTCCAGTTTTCAACTTCCGTTTTCTCAACTCAGGTAGAACCTAACCTAACGAAATTTTGTACATGAGTATTCATCCTTGGTATTTGTAATTATTTTCGGTTCGCCGAACATCTTCCCAAACTGAAACGGGGAATTAATGTGCAAATATGTTCGTATAATAGTCAAGAGTAGTTCAATTTTGATTCTGAATTACCGATGCAGTATACAAAATGACGAGTGATAACATGACCAACACAATACTCAACCTTTGTTGTCTCAGCTCTCACCCAGAAGGGGGTGGTGGTGGTGGCCGATAAGGGGGGCGCTTATTCGAGGGGGAGAGGATTTACAGTACTTTCACCCAGTGTGTGCATCCCACTTACCACGGAAGGCGAATCCACGGTGTGTGAATGAACGTGTTCTGCAACTAGCTTCCAAGTCACATGGTTCAGCACACGACACTGAAATAATAATAATAATTTAAAAAATAAATAATTAATTTTATTTAGCGCCATTTCCCATAGGTTCAATGGTGCTGTACTGTACATGATCAGAACAGTAAATAAGTCACAATTACAGTGTATCATTATTGTCCAACTTCACTCAGTTAGTTCAGTATTAGTCGAAGAACGCTTTTCAATATTGAGTATCGAAAGTAATCCAGAATTGCTTTGGTTTTGCTTTACTACACTCTATGATTGGTTTAAAAATCTCACGCCACCTATTCAACCAATCAGATGCAAAACCAAAACACGTTTTCCCGCGCTTGTCGTCGGTTGAGTGTATTTGCTTCGGGTTCCATTGGTTCATTGTGTTGTTTGTGATCGATTGCTTTAGTTTTGGTTTTACGACACTCAATCCACCGTAAGAAAAAAGATGGCGACTGGTACATTTACCCACAATTCTTAGCGCACGAAAACCCTAAAAACACTCATAAAGCATACACAATGTTGTTAGTACAGGGACGAATTTCGAAAAAATATGGCTTTCAGATGTGCCTATTGGCTGTGTTAGGTTCGCAAGGTATTGTGGTAAAATGTACAGCCTCCGTCGTTTTTCTTAACGTGGATTGAAAACCGCCCTAATACTGACATAATTCCTTGTTATTATCCAACTTCAGTAAATTAACATGAAGACGAGTACAAATATTCCGCGATATTGTACAGCTAGTTATTTTGCAACCTCATTCCCAGGGTCTCTCTTCTTCCCGCCAAAAGCATCAGAAAGAGACGTTGGTTATTTTGTCGAATGCAATGCATGCGCTTCTAATTCTTCATTTCATGGCTATCATACATCTCTTGTGCAACTTATCAAGAACAAAATGGAGTAAGTAGAACTTGTTTCATATTCATGAATGCTTGCAGATGCTGCAGCAAAAGTGTTGTAAATTGTATTGCATACCTTCTCGTCATAGCTGCCTATTGCAAGAAACTGACTGGATGGAGACCAGCAGACAGATTTTATTCCAAGAGCAAACTCATAAGCACTGTATCTTGATAAGCAACGGCCATCCATTGAATACAGCAACAGATCATACTAAAAACAAAATCAACATACTTTCAGAATGTCACCGAGAACGGTCTGGAATGGAGATTTGGGATCCGGGATCGGCGCTAGAGTTGGTTGTTACTTGACAGTTTTGTGTAGTCTCTAGGGCTGGAGCATATTATAAAATGTTACGACAAGGAAGGAAGACAAAGTACCGAGAAGATGACTCTCTGGTAAATTTATACACTGACACAAGCAGTCATGTCAAGTCATGAGTAGTGAGCGTGAAGTCAGTGATATAAATTCACTACAGCAAGCTAAAAAAAAAGGTTCGCCATTAGAAAAAATTTTGTGGAGGCTTACATGTACATTGATTTGGGTTCGTTTGTTTTCTTGACGAGATCAACATCCCTAGATTTACTTTTGAGTGACTGTGTTCAATAGGGAAGCCACTATTCCCTCTTGGACTATTACTATTAGCGTGATTCTATGCATGGTTGACACTAGCAGCCCACAACAAAACCAATGCCGGGAAATGCAGACAAAACGCAGACCACGTTCTTAAAGAATGTGACACACCTGACTCGTCAGGCATGACGACTGGGGACTAGTGAGGTGTCAGGCGGCAATCAAACCCAACCGTAAAGTCAAGTAACAGGCGGCAAACAAACCCACCTGTACAGTCCCAACGCATAACTTAGTGGGGTCAAGCCCCCACAAAAAGTCAATACAATGTGGAGTAAATTTGTATCCATAATAAAATACAGTAACTTACTCTTAACAGAGAGTCCCACACACAAAGGACTCTTCCATCAGGCGACCATGCTAAATCAGCCAGATCCTTTGTTTCTGCTTCAAAGTGCTGTAGAGCGATTTTAAAGTGTTACAAAAGTGCATGTATAATTACTACACTGCACACTTTATGATTATGAATTTAATACTGTAATGACTGCACTTCTCAATATTACACATAAACTCTGAAGTTCAAAACCCAACGATTGCATTTTTTACTGACTTTAATCATAACTATGGCAACTGAACCAGCAGACCCTGAAAAAATGGATCGAAACCTACCAATCACAACCCATGGACGTGACCTTTTGAACCCATTGAAGTTCATGCCACAGAGTAAATAAAATTAATGTAATATACAGTATGAAACAGGAACACATGCAGCTAATAATGTTATATCACGGAAAGGAAAGTTTAGGGTGCGGCTTATCCGTGGGAAAATTACACGGCAGCGCACAGATATGAATTTTATTTTCTAGTGCTAAAAACAATAATATTTTACGAATGAGCGCAGCAAGTGAGTAAAATATTGTTTTTACCACTCGAAAATAAAATTCATATCTTTGCGCCGCGAATGTAATGTTATATCATGCACTGATCACACTATACCTTAACTAGCTCCCATGAGGAGCAAGCAAATATACTGATGCAATCTTTACAGTTTCTTCTTTCAGCTAAAGCCATGTATTTTCCATCTGTAGTGAAGTCAAGGCCTTAGAAGAGCAATTTTAAACGATCCGATCAGATTACAAAATATTTCCCATTAACGCCCTAATACCCTTTCTCACATACTACTGGTAGCCATGCCAAGCTGCAACAAAAACAACTGCCTGCCTAATAGGTCACATGAGCAATACCCAGGCCCAAGCGGTGTGTGAGAAAAACATTTTCCACTTATTTCATTTCACTCAGCCAGTGGAAAATTACTCTCGCGTCACAAGTAAGCATCATGTAAAACTCTCCTTGCTTACTACATGTAACATTACTCCTTACTTTTGTAGATTTTCTATAATTCCCCTGGGGAGAATATGAATCTACTGTAAGTACCCGAAAGCAATCGCACAAGCGAACTTCGGGGAAGAAAACCGCAGGCTCAGTCTCGTCTCGGAGGAGGGATTTTGTCACCAACTGGTACTTTTTCCCCGACTGGTGTATGCTAATGACATGTGTACAGTCTGTCATGTACTGACAGTACATGTAGCACATACAGTACATGAGATCTGAGTATAATCATACACTGTCACTGCACCTCTAAGTCTTGATTGGTTATAAAAGTGTACACAAGTAAATTTAACCAACCAAAAGCACCACTTACCGGGCGAGTACATGATTGTACAGTTACAGTAGCACAACATCATCAGACTTAGTGTGGAATTCCCTGACTTGTTTCTCAGTTCCTCACAGCATAGGGTGGTCAAAGAGAAACTACCCCCCCCCCCCCCCCTCCCAGGTACATTGTGTTTGTGAGGTTAGGCAAATTGTTGTAGTTGTACATGCAAAATAGAAGTTACTGTACCGGTACCTGCATTTGTATGTTTGGGATATTTGATGTAGCTCACAGATTTGCTAACCAGAGACCACACAGAGATTCGTAACTGAAAAGAAGAAGAGCCCAGATGTACAACAAAATTAGGTCTGGAATTAAGAAACACTCAATTAACCAATGCTGCCAAAATAAATTATTCTCTGTGCATGTATGACTTTGTATGTTTCGCAAGAAACACTCACCCGAAAATCAGCAGTGGACAGAATGTGTCGTCCATCAGGGCTCCACCTGACAGCCATCAGTCTGCTAGCCCCTCGTCAATCTTACATGTCCAATCTGGTTTCTCCAGTGACCATACCTAAATTGCACATTTCAAGTACGTTATAATAATTGATTGTTGTAGCTTTCTTGCTGAGGCTCTTGAAAACAAACATACAGCTAAATATAAATTATAATAATTATTTAGTATTGAAGTAATGAAATGAATAAACAAAGCCATCTATTATAAAATAAATAAATAAATAAATGTACTTCCATAAAACATGATGGGAATTTGAGAACACGAGGAGAAATGTAGAGTTCTCAAATAACCAGAAACTACATGACTGTATATGAAAATTATATATTATGTACAACTTTAAATGTTTTATACTCTCTGATAAAACATGTTTTTGTAGTCTATAAAAATTATTATAAACTGAATAATCTTTACATCATTGTGTAATTTGGCAGCTTCTATTCATTTTTTTTATAATACTTTAAAAAATTACAAATTTGTTTGATTAGCTGCATATTCAATTTTTAGCATAATAAGTAATTTCCTTGCATCTCTGAAATGCATGTAAGACACTGAAGTTTTTATATTTCCCACTCTTCCAAATCTTACTTTAGTTTAAATGGGGTTGTATTTGAAATCAAGCTAAGTTAAACGCACGACAATAGTGGCCAGCGGTACCCCGCATGATCGTAGGGTTGCGGGGTGGCCTGGGGGTTTTGCAGGGCCATTATCGTATTACAGCTCTCCTGTGGGTGTCAAGCCATTTCGTGCGTGTTGCCTTTCGTTGTCGGCGCTCAAAGTATTTGCTCCCGGCCCATCCCTCCCTTTAGGTAAGTATACAGGGTGAGTATGTAGTTTTTTCCACTGACTATCAGTGTGACGGTGCCTGGTGGTTGCCGCTCTCAGGGTTGCCATGGTTACCCTACGCGCTCGACTCGTTTTGCATGTGGCTCCACCAACCTTACAGGCCCCTTCCCCAAGCTTATCTATTGTTGATGAGTTTAATAATAATAGTACCTAATAGGTACTATTAAACTAAACAGATTAACACATTGACTACTAAACCGGCCATAAACGGCCAAGAAGAGACCACAGACTTGTACCACTTGTGACGTCATCACTGTTCACGCCAGAGGATGTCTTTGATAATCAACGGATAGAGTTGGAAATGTCTAACAAAGCATGCCTAAACGAGCACGAAACGTTAAATTGGACCAGAGATACACACAAAACAACTTGGATTTTTTCCTCCAAAATCACCAAAAAACGCGACCTTCACTACCATTGACACTCTTTGTCAAAAAAATTTCCTTTTCCCAACGTTTAGGCTAAAACTTTTTCAACGTGAACAAAGACGACTGAAAGGCCAACAAAACCACAAAATAATATGAGAGAAAAAGGAGAGCGAGAACGGCAAAAAAATAAAAGGAAAAGAAAAGCCTAAAGTCAGGTGGGTTTTTCAAACCCAAAAACTATGTCGAAATTTTGATTTCTGCGCATGCCCGAGGAAAATATTGAATTTGTTGCTTCTACGTAAAAGGGGATGTTAGTTGTCGTGTTTTAAACTAAGTTTTAGACAGTTTGACATTAAACTGTTGAGATAATGGCCAGAAATAGACATCTGGGATGTTAGATTGACGTTTTTTGGAAAAAGCCCAGTAGTCAATGGGTTAACTAACCTGTATATATAGCTGCAGTAAATTACTGTATAATTAACTTACTTGTATAATTCCTCTCTTTAACATTCCACATAAAATGTACAAAGAATCTGAAGACCACTAGAAATAATTCAAAAACAGAGTTTAAACATGCAAGATTAATACATTAATTTTGTGTATAAATAACTTTTGATTGAATCTGAAGGAAAACAAAACTAATAAGTTGGAGTGAGTACATTTTAACAATAAGGGATTGTATACAGAATGGCCAACCTTGCATATACTTTGTACAATGAGAAATATATCCATCAGTCAGTGATGAAGCTACTCAGAAAAAAGTACAGTCCCCTCTATAAGATGGACACCTGGTGTTGGTCCCTGTGCACCATTTTTCAGTCATTTTACTGCATCTAACTCTCTATAAACCGGACACCTCTCTATGACGGGCAGTTGGTGCTGGTCCCGATGGTGTCCGTCAGAGAGAGTTGACTGTTATAAGGAGTTGCACCCAAGATCGTCCACACATGGGTCACCGTCAGGCACTCTATAAACTTGTGTAGTCATGATTTCAGTAAAAAAGTTTTAATTAATGCTTTAGGTTCCCCTCCAAAAACTCACCCTCACACCCACTATTTTTTATCAATTATGTATACCCGCCAACTTTTCCTAAGTCGAATGCATGTGATTTTCGTATCCATATTACCCGAATTTCCGAAAAATTTCCGACAACTTCCAAACATTGCCGAAGATGTTCCGATGATTTCCAAAGGCTGCCAAATGTCGCGGTGCGAAGCTCAAAAACTCAGCGCGATCTTGCCAAGATCACGCTTATCTCAAACGCGACATTTAGTGCCATTCATTGGACTATTTTGGGTGGAAATTGAATCCAATTTTTCACGTTAATGGTTAATGAACAAGTAGTCCGGAATTGTGAGTCAGGCATGTGAAATTGACCTGTATGCGTGTGATCGATGTTTTCGATCCGCAGGCGTGTGACACACGCATAATGCGTGTGAGTTAGCAGGTACAATGTATACACAATGCAACTTTATAAACTAAATTCGATTTTGAGACGACATTACGGCTTTATAATGACGGCTAGTTGGGAGAAAATATATTCCGTATTGGGCGGAGTCTCCCAACGCCGTCATTATAAAGCCGTAATGTCGTCTCAAAATCGAATTTAGTTTTGTATCGCGATTCAAACATTTTTGGACAAATTAAAAGGAAAATTAAGATCAGTTGTTGTTGATTGAAATAGAAATTCCCACTACATGTATACGCGACGAAATGTGCACGAATACTTGAACGCGAAAGCATTTTATCGTTTCGAAGAAAGTCGGACTTTTTTCGCCGGTAAATTGCTTATGGAAACAAAATCAATTCAGAATTATGTCCCAACAAAGTTTTCTAAAGTACCAAACAGCAATGAAATGGGAAAATAATCCAATTTTGCACCGAAAAAGTTGATTTTACAACTTAATTAGCGCGTGCACATCGCGAAAGCAAGTGAAAACAGTAAACAAACTCTTACAATAAATAAATGACGTTTAATACTCACCATACGCTAACTTTTAGATTGAGCTAGTTGTACCGGCGAATAAAGCACTCCATAAATGAGCAAATGATAAGATATAAACGATTGCCGACGAGTTCATCGAAGGAAACTTTTGAATTTTGAGGCGTACGCAAGGAACCCAATTCAGTGCCCCGCTGCCAATCTGTATCTTCAGAACCAATCGCCGGCCCGCATTTGAGACGACATTACCGCAAAATAATGTCGTCTCACTCGTAAGAAAAACTATAGGTGGATCGCGATACTTAATAATAATATTGTTTCATGTTTAATTTGACAAGTGTACATGTAATTGTATGTTTTTATAACTCATCTGTTTTCCGCTTTGATTGCTTGTATATGGAAGCTTTTATTACTCCTATCACTACTCAATCCTCTTTATGAGTTTCCGCACATACATGTACATGTAAGGCTGTATTCTCTATCTGACAAATGTAGTGTCATTTATACCCTAGCTCATAAAGACCACTTTTCAATACAAAGTGACTGAAACGCCAGCAAATATCGCTGCAATGCCATTTACATCAGCCTGATGGAAATCAATTCAGATGTTACATGTACATGTATATGTAACATTTAACTCTGACCTTGAACAGGTGGGGGGGGGGGGGGGGGGGGGGGTAATAGAGCTTTTACGGTAAATGAAAACTTTGTGTTACCTCTATGCATTGTACAACATCTAAACAGGTATACAGTTGAAGAATCTGAAGAGTTGTCACATCTCTTACAAGCAATCGATACTGGACACAATTACCCTGTAGAGTATAAAATAAAATGAGTTTTATTTTCCAAATCTCAATTTACAGTAAATTCACTTAAGTGACTTTCAGGTCTTTATGCAAAAGTGCGCTATTAAAATACGGAGGAAAAATTAAAATTGCCTAAAAGTCGCTTTGCTTGATCGCATTAATTGATTAATTTCCTCTTCAATTGCAATTCCTCAGTTCGAAATGTACAAAATATTGAACAAGCTTACCAAGTATTTGCCATTTGGAGAAAACTTGCACAGCTGGTTTGTCTGCTTAAACAGTTCTGAGAAGTTCATCTTTGGGTATATATATTTTTATACAATTCGGTGCATGATTTACGGTGGAAACATCGCGAAAACTCCAACAACCTTCTAACAGACGAAACAAACAAGAAATTCGAAGGAACCCGCCATAATAAACTTGGTAACCAAGCTTATTTTATCACGCATGAGCAGCATCGGACCCGCTGATCGTAAACATTGCCTTCTCGCCTCCTTTCAAAGGACGTGTATTTATTTTATAGGTCTGTTATTGATCGTTTTCATTTGAGAAAGGCAAGAGCTAAATTGAAAAAATGAAGCTTAAAAATTTGTTCAAAAGCATCCCAACACATATGGTAAGTTTCTTTGCTACCCATGATTTATTTGTGTTGTCAGTCTTACCACAAGATCGACCAGTCTGAACTCGTCCATACTGGAAAGTTTGTATGTCACGCCGAAGATCTTCGGCGTGGAGCTAGGCTTTTACGCCAACTTTTGGCGTATTTCACAGGGCTTTTTTTCTTGCTTCTTGCTGGCGTGGCGTAAATCAGAAACATTCTAAACATTCAACACTAACCTGAACAAATGGTACATAAAAAGTGGCGGATCCAGACCTGTTTATAAGGATGGGGCCAGAAAAATTTTCCGGCCCTTCGGGCCTTCAATTTAGGGAGAGGAGACAGGTTATAAGAGCACTGCGAGCGCCGGCGTGTGGCGTGTTAGAAAATTTGTTTACGGCAGGCTGGCGGAAAATTTTTTTCGGCAAAAACCGTGGCGTAAAACTTCGGCGTACAAAATACGAACTTTCCAGTATGGGAACTCGTGTGATAATTAAAATGTAAGCTTAAGTTAAGCTTACTTATAAGCTACATGTAAGTTTAAGCTAGTCATAAATGCATATGCTCTTGTACAAAGGAAGAAGATAAAGCTGAATTTGCCAACCTTATTCAGTACCGAAATACAACAAGATTTCAGCTTTGTACAGTAATGCAGGGTTCAATTCCTACTGTTCCCCCCCCCCCCCCCCCCCCCCCCCCCCCCCGGGCACACCCCCGGGCATTTAAAATACTCTTAGCCGGGCGGTTTGGACGGACAATCTTGCTGCCATGTATGTCACACCAATCAGATTGGGGCTACTATGAACAACCAATGAAATAGCTGATTCTAATATCCGAGTAAATCCGAGTAGATATCGATTTTTAACAGCCATTTAGTGAAGGCCATCTTTGTTGATACTGTTGTTGATGTTTAGAAGAATGGCGAAGAGAGCGGCTACTGCGATGTACAGGCTTTCTTTGTACATTTTGTTGTTTTTACGGAAAGTGGTCAAATTGAGGAGATAATTTGAAATGTGCTTTAGGAGTTTGTCATGATCTCTTCGAATTCATCAACAGTTGATTGGAGGTAAATCTGGTTGGGTCGATTTTATTCAGTAGTATTGTGCAGTGTTTCTGTAAAAGTGTGTATTTTAGTGTGATTGTCGTTCGATGCATCTAGGTTAGGTGATTTAATACATCACTATACGTGTATGATGGCTGTTCATTAACTTCAAAGGCAAGTATCAAAATACTTCAAGTAATTGTCGAAAGAAGGCGTGATTTCAAGTAAATTTGAGCTCGGACGTAAATAGTTTCAGAAAGTACGAATAAATCCGGTCAGTGTATTAACGCAGAGTGCGAACTGCATGCAACGAAGACTACAGACCAGGGGTAAAATGCAGACTAAAGTGTGAAATAATGGAAGCATGTATATCAGATTATATACAAGTTGTGAGGATTAATTTGTGGCGAAATGAGAGGCAGCCGGTCAAGGTTTTGAAATAGCCAGTAAATGATCGGCAGTGAGACTTGGACATTTTCTATAAGTAAAAAGAGTTAAAAAAGAGAATTATAAATCGAAAGCCGGTCGATCACAAAGCAAGCGAAAAAGTGAGACCAATTAATTTTTATACAAATATTTCCATCCTATGATATCTTCGAACTACGAGCGGGCTAGTACGTGCATGTAAAAGCAGCCGTGTTGACTTTTTAAATCGAATTACCGACTGACCAATCAGAAGCTTTGTTTCCCACGCTTGTATATAAAAATAGACATAGACTTCCAGTCCTGTTTCAAGAACGGAATTCGAGAATAAATCAGTTTTTAAAAACCTCAGTCATTTGAGATTTATTTTTACTTCAGTTCGAAATATTAGAAAATAACATTGACTTCCAAATGTGTTAGTTTGGGCTGCATGAGACAGTGAAAGAAACACCAAAATTCGTCAATGCAGGTCGATTTGCGACATATTGCGTGACGAGCCCAAAGAGCGTCTGCGTAGGAGGCTATGCGACCGTCGAATGATCAGAAATTTGAAGCGAAACTGGCTAGTCACGCCCAGATTGCGTTATGAGCCAAAAGAAAGTCTACGTTGCACTCGTAGGAGCTTGTGTTCCCAGATCTATTATTGGTCATTATTATAAACTCTGTGTTGCGAATTACCATCAGTGGCAATTTAGATGGCAAGGACCTGCCGAAAACTTGAGATCTCAGGGACACAAATAATACACGGTACAATCTTGTGTCGGGACGTTTAATGTGCTTTACCTACTGTATAATATTGGAACACGTTCCGTAGTTTCCAGATCGCTTGAACACGTTCCCCTTAATATATATGGAACGCATTATTAGCGTTCCTTTAGCGTTCCACTTTGCGTTCCCTGACTTCCCTTAGCGTTCCTTTTATACCCGGGTTTTATAGTGCTCCAATTTGCCGTTCCTAGAACGCGTTCACTGTTGCTACATACTTGTACCTGTACAATCCCAAGTTAATTATAGAAAGATGTGCAATTACTGTGCTACTGCGATGTACAGGCTTTGCTTTTACATTTTGCTGTTTTCACGGTAAGTGTCAAATTCTTGAGCTGGTATTTCTGTTCTGATTAGACTTGTGCACTTGTACCGGTACAAAGTTAAGTTAATCATAGCCAATCAGATACCTGACGTTGTTATGCGCACATGAAAAGACCATGTCACATTGCAGAAATGAAATTTATGGTTATGATGCCTCTGTGGGGGTCAATTTCCTACAGCATTTGTCTTTGTTTGCTCCCAAGCGTATAAGATCATGCTGTTGTTTTCCTCGTGAACCTGTAACATAATACTACATGTATTGTTGTTTTTTACCGAAACCCATGTAATATGATAGTTTTGTTTTTCATGTGATAATTTATCCCAACCTTATTACATAAGCTATTTTTTGCATTCAGTTTAAATATTGCCTATTTTCACTCCTGTGCATTTATTCTCTTCTTATAGCCCTATCATGATCCATGCAAATGGAAAAAGAAGGATAAAATATAATTAATTTGGGATAAACAACATGAATTGAATTTTATCACATACTTGCATGGGATGGTATCAAAACACACCATTTTGAATGCGCGTCGTTTAAAAAAATATCTCCCGCACGCCTTGCATGCCTATGTTTTCTTCACTTGGCGTCCTATTCCACACCCCTGGGCACAAAGATAGAGGCAATTCCCCACCCCTAGGACACAAACTGCACTGTTTCACAAGAATACATAAATATTTATTATGTTTTACAAAATAGACATGGACTCATATGGCTCATGCAAAGGTCAGGAAACATCTCTCCCATTGTTTTAATTTGTTTCTTGCCTGCATTTCTTTGGCTTTTAATGTTCCTCTCGCGGTTTTTTCAAATGCAGGTTTTATAAACTTGGAAAAATTGCTTTCTTCTAACCAGTGAGTCGCTTACAAATTGAAGGGATTCCCCAGCAAAGAAGTCCGCTCGCCAATATTTTTGCCCCATAATTCCTTGCACGACTAGATAATTCAACTATCTCCACCCCCTACCCCCAGGACAAGACTAACTTGCAAAATTCCCCACCCCCGGGTCACAAGGGCTGACTTTGTCCCGGGGGTTGCCCGGTGGGGGGGGGGGGGGATGGTAACAGTAGGAATTGAACCCTGCATAAGCATATCAAGCAGAAAGCTAGAGTTAACTAATCAGTTACAATCAGATCATTATTTTGTTTCTGTGCATATTGCAGGACTATGAAGGTCAAAAACTAGCAGAAAGGCTTTTCCATATTATAATATTATTTTTTGGGGTAAGTGATTTTTTTTTCTGAAGTACCTAATTTCCCACTATGTGTTGATCACATATGTACAGGACCTCTTAGTCTTTACCTGGGACATCCTGATGATTAACAAACTTCTAAAAGCAACTGGTGTAACAGTAATTTATTAAATTCCACTATCAGCCATTGGCTATCCAATCTCTAACCCAAACACCACTAGTCTCCTTTGCAGCCGTTATTTGTGTTGTGACGCAACGCTTCTCCCCATTAATGGCTGCTTAAACCCAACCTGCATTATTTTCTGCAGTTAAGCCAATCACAGCTTTAATCACAAAAATGTTCAGACAAATAAACTTTCAGACAAAAAAAATGTTTGAACATGTTTCCGTCCAAACAGAAACACAGTTCGAACATTTTACCCTCTAAATATATTCAATGATGTATACAAAATTAGGTAAATTTGCAAGTTACAACTGCAGTTTTAAGCATTTTAATTTTATTGCAAGGTTTGAAAGACATGAAGTTTGTTTCATTCAAACTGAATGGTCTATTTAACGGAACTGTGTTCAATAAGTTCAACATTATTTACACGTTTTATCATCTCAGAGTGTCTAAAATTTCAAGAACAATGTCCAAATTGTGCAAAAAAATTGTCTGAAAGTTTTTTGTCTGCAGTTTATCATCCAAAAATTATAAGTCCGAACATTCTCCTAGTTAAAGTATTTGGTTGAAGTTCTGATTGGTGCATTGTATTGTTTAGGTTTGTTCTGTTTGGCCATTATGATTGCTTTGGTCACATTCAGTTTAGACTGTTCACAGTCCTGTGAGGTTGTAGAGGTTGATCGCCGAGTTCGAGGGGCCGCCATCTTGGCTTCTCATGGTGAGCAAAAACTGGAGAGAATACAAAATGCCTGTGGGGACGTCCTGCGAACTCGGCGATCGACCTCTTCAACCACATGGGAAAATAGGGGACTGTGAACAGTCTACGCTCAGTCGAAAACAGCGCTACAACATGTAATTGCTAAGCACTGTCATTGTATGATATTGCCCGTTTCGAAGTTCAAAAAGGGACTGGGCACTAGTTTACCTATTGTTCAAATTACGTCATATTAAAAAAATAGGCCCGCGACGCGTGCTCATGGCTACTGCAACTTTTACTCAGAGAATGCGCATACATGTAGCCCATGAGCCGAGTAAACGGAATGGGTTAGGGACTCTCGTGACTTCAATCAGTAAGGTGGATTCTCGGAAATGCCGTGAAAAATTAACAAGTCGATACTAAAACATAAGATGCAGTCTCGCAATGGAATGATTACGATGGGAAATAGGAATACGGATGAACGGAAGATGTTTACAACTGTATTTGGGCTAGACGCTTTGCTGTTTTAAAAGGATTAGTCTTCAAGGAAATCAATACTGAAAACTATGGAAATTGAGGTTAGTTTACTTAATATTTAGTTATTAGTTTCTTGTGATGAGAGAAATGACAGCCCAATCCACTGTATATACATATGTGTGACGGTTATTTTAATGTAAACATTTTTATTTGGCAAATATTTGCCAAGATTCGAAGTTTCTGAAGTTACATATTTAATATTTAATTAATAATTACGTGTGTGAAATAAATCTCGTGTGAAAGTTAATTATTTTTCTCAGGCGTTAAACATTGCGAATGCATACACAAATTCGTTAATAGGAACCGAAAGATTGAAAGAGTCACATTTCTTTTTCATGAAAAGCAATTTGATCAGTTTAAATTAAAACTTAAACCTGGTAATTCCTTCAGCTTAGTTCCTAGACATTCTCTTTCTCTCTCTGGAGAGTGGTACGTACGTTCACCTGGGAGCCTGGGAACGGGTTTGTGTGCCGGCTCTTCCTATCTCAGGAAGTCATTTCGTGCCAATTCGAGTAAGCGGGAGGAGAACACCTGGGTACTTGGTTACAAGTCTTTAGTCTTTTAATTGCAAGTATTTCCTGGCTGCTTATTTACATAACAAGTTGTCACGCGAAAAATATAAGATGCGAATAGTGAAGTGACGACATTATTGTGTTCCGTGAATTATAAACAAACTACAGGTTGCTGTTATAATAGTTTTAGATACACGTAAATGTAATAATGCATGAACAATTACATAAAACAAGCACAAACTTTGAATTTGAATTCGTCACGCAAACCCGCTACATGTTTGCCACGTGCATGACTCAACTCTCACAAGACCTCTCAATTGATAATATAGGTCAAGACTTCGTTCTCTGAGTTGTCGCCGTTGAGGATAGTGCAGCAACTTTGTTGGTTTTGTTATTTTTTTATTTGGCGTATTGCATTTTATAACCCTACCCCTAAGGCAACATCTCTTGCTTTGGCTAACCACACTAAAATAATCGGGCCCGTAGGGCGAGGGGTGCGACAGGTGCGTCCGTGGACCGATGGCTGAAAAGAAAGTGAATTAAAAGCTATAATTCGCTAACTGGAAATGAAGCCCGAATCAACGAAGATAACATCGAAGGTCCGCCATTTGCAGATTTGCTGGATGACACATTTAATTTTGGACCAGATCTTGAGATTCTATAAGCTGAATTTAACGTTAACGATAAATTCGACCTAAAACCCTCATCCGAAATTTTAATCTCCAGGCTCTATCAAAATGAGAGAAGACTGGGTACCCCAATAATGAACTGCAAAAGGGCTCAGCATGTGTGTCAAATGTGTGGTTGGATAAAATGGACCGAACAGAGCCAGAAGTCACTATGAATAGGCTCCATGGGGTGAAAGGAAAAGCGAGCCGCGCGAAGACTGGGAGAGAGAGAAAGGGGCCCTCTCTCTCTCTCTCCCAGGCTTCGTGCGGCTCGCTTTCACGGAGCCTATTCATAGGCTAGAAGTCACAGAAGAGCGAAATAGAAAGTGAATAAAGTAGCAAAGGACCGCGAACAAAAATGCTGCTGGTATACGTAGGATCTGTAAAAGATCAAATCAGCCAGAAATATAAATTCAAATGAAGTGACTGCAAGGCTGATACTACGTAGAACACTTAAAGCGACAACGACATGAGAGTCCAAACTGAAAGCCAAAAATGCAACCGCGGACAGCTGTTTCGAAACAGCAGTCCACGGTTGCATTTTTGGCTTTCAGTTTGGACTCTATCATGTCGTTGTCTCTACGTAGTATCAGCCTTGCTCACTTCATTTGAATTTCTATTTCTGGCTGATTTGATCTTTTACAGATCCTACGTATACCAGCAGCATTTTCGTTCGCGGTCCTTTGCTACTTTATTCACTTTCAGTTTTTTTCGGACCGTAGATCTTCTTAGATCTAGACTGTTCACAGACCCTCTATTTTTTGCGCTGAAATCGTCGCGCTGTCACGATCGATCGTGGAGCCGCCATCTTGGATTATTTGGCGAGCGAAATCTGGGGAGAGGACAAAACTCCCCTGGGTACGGGGGACGGGGGGCGGGGAGGCACGAAATCCGCACTTCTCATGTTTTCCCGTTCAGGGCTCGTGAGTAAATATTGGCACCTATACAGACAACGCTCCGCCTCTATGTAAACATGGTGGCCAGGTAAAACCAAAACATTGATATCAGATGTCGTGAGAGTTTCGCAAGCGAAAAAAATGACTGGCGGTCGGTCGTTCTTTTCCCCTCGAGAAACAACTTGCAACTTGCTGAACGCTTTGCACACGATGTAGCTTATTGCCTATTTATTATAGAAAAACACCCGCGTCTTCTACTTTAAAAAAAAAAGGTAAAATCTGGAAAATCGGATGCGTGTCGCTTGTGCCATGTAATTTCAAGATTCCTGTCGGAGATTTTGGTGGAAAGAATCGATACATCTCCACTGAAAATATATCCAGGATCCCTCAGAAGTCCGGCGTGGAGCCTCGCATCGCAGAGCTACTGGAGAAACTTCTTGATGAATTTAGCAGCAAATATGACAAGGGATCTTCGCGTGTTTGTGTGAAGTTTTCCCTCAAGATACGGAACATAAGTATGGCCCAATTTATACGTCGCATTTCAGTCGCGTTGAATATTCAAGCCCCGGAAACTCAAGCTTTAAATCAGTGCAATGCCCACACAAATAGCAAAGTAGAGCACGTTGCTTCCATCCATGGTGTATTGCAACGTAGTCGAATCAGATAATACCAGCGAGATTTCTGCGGCTTGAATTATATTCGACGCGACTGAAATGCGACATATAAATCAGTGGGCCTGGCTATAACGTTGTGCGAATTCATTCGAGGCGCTGTCGAGCAACAAGCCAGAAGACGATCGTTACAAGAGACTGAACATCATTTCCCCTGATCTACCTCAAAAGAAGAGTCGTCCTTCTGTCCCGGGCTAGATTTTGTACAGCTCTCAAATTCTAAAATCACAAGAAGACCGGCGGCTTGAATTATTCTGCCTAGAGTAAAAATGCGCTGAGTAAAATAGAGCGTGAATTTTTAGCCGGGTTAAGAAATAAACTTTTCCCGTGCTCCAGAAACAGGAAGGGGGAAACAAGACGCCAGATGGGAGGATCAGTTGCGCGAAAAGTTTGAAATTATTACCGTCACAGAAACGGATTTGGAAATGAGCGTATCAACAGAAACATTTTACACAGGGAGCAGAGGAGCTAAATTTGACTTGTGCCAGTTTCGATCCAAATGCTTTATACGTACGTGACCTTTGCGAGTTTCGATCTGTTTGCTTTCATACGCGGTGTATTGCGTTACTGCGTTATTCGATCTTTTTGTTTTCGTTTTTTCGTCCCAGCAGGAATTCCTTAGGGTCACATGCACACAAGATCGTTACGCTGCCTCGCTCGGAAAGCTTTCGCTTTCCGGTCGTTGCCCTTCGGGCAACGACCGGAAAAGCGACCGATTACCCGCTGGGACGAAAAAACGAAAACAAAAAGATCGAATAACGCAGTAACGCAATACACCGCGTATGAAAGCAAACAGATCGAAACTCGCAAAGGTCACGTACGTATAAAGCATTTGGATCGAAACTGGCACAAGTCAAATTTAGCTCCTCTGCTCCCTGTGCATTTTATTGAAAAAAAGAACTGTTTATCTAGCTAGCGGTTTTATGTCAACCTTGTCAACAAGTTGTCAATAATGTTTTAACGCGCTTTGTCTATGGACCAATCAGATGCTGCCGTTGCTGGAGCAACGGCAGCCCTGACGGGGAAAACATGAGAAGTGCGGACAGTCCCTCTATTTTTTCGTGCCTCCCCGCGCCCCGCCCCCCGTACCCAGAGGAGTTTTGTCCTCTCCCCAGATTTCGCTCGCCAAATAATCCAAGATGGCGGCTCCACGATCGATCGTGACAGCGCGACGATTTCAGCGCAAAAAATAGAGGGACTGTGAACAGTCTATCTTAGATCCGATATGCTGTTTATATTTTTCACATGGTTTTGCCCATGTATTCGCTGTGGGATAGTTTATGTCTATCATCACTTTCCTTATCGCGACAACGACATGATGTTTCAAATTCTTTGCCGGTTACTCATGGTCACGCGCTGGCGTTGGCCAATTGGCAAACATTTGAATTTGAGCTCATCTGAGCTCGAGGTCATTACCACGAGCATTCAATAGTCAATTGGCCTCATAGCTGGTTGTTCTATTTTATGCGGCTACACCGTGCTGACGAGACCCAACCAGGTCGAAACAGCTGTCCACCGTTGCATTTTTGGCTTTCAGTTTGGACTCTATCATGTCGTTGTCGCTTTAAGTGTTCTACGTAGTATCAGCCTTGCTCACTTCATTCGAAATAGAAAGGCCGCAGCAAAATCCTGTCAATCGATAGATACCTTTGTCCGTAAATTGTAAATTACATGTCACATAAAGTTTCTTGTTTCTCAAAAAATCCCATTGTGAATTTAAAAAGTGCAAGAAATGTTTATGTTTATACCACAGGCAGACCATCCTATGTTTGAGTGGTCAGTGTTTACATTATTCAGGACACGAACAACAGACTTACTGTGACGGTTGAGATTTGGTTCACAAGTTTAGATTTAAGAGTCAACTTGATCTGTATTATTCAATAGAGTTTAAAATATATGTCAATTAAGTCATGTGTGCTGTGACCCCCCCTACAAACTCGGGAGGCAGTCGAAAGTTATACGGACAACGGACACTTTTCCGCTCTCAGTGATACAAAGTTAACCTCGCTTATCTGTGCACTGTATATTTTCATTTGTCATGACATGTTTGACAACTGTTTTCCGGTGTTTGACCCTTGTAGACCTGTTGTAGACCTAAACGTTCTCTGCTCACCGTGCTCACACAAAAGTAGCCAGCGTGACAGGCGTAGCACAAAAGTTTCACTTCCTCGGCCTTTTATTGCAGTCATTAGACGTTGCTTAATACGGAGGCGTTTCAATCACAGTCAAAACAAAGGGATTTGACTTCACGAAAATAAGAAACCTGAGAAACCGCAAAAAAAAACCCTGCCAAACTGTCAAAGTTATTTGCCTTTATCTCTGTAAAACCCGACCAATTACACGCCGCAAAATTATTGACATATTATAAATAGACGACGAATTATTACACAAGAATCCATCAAAGAACAGTTCTCATCTTGCTTCCTGCTATAATGTCACGCAAAAAGATGCATTGTGGTAAAAGAAAATCTCGATTTTCCCCCACTATACACTTATACAGATTAGAACTTGCTCGGTCGCAAATAAGTCACAGAAGCTCACAGAACAGCTATTTGGACTGGTACAACTTATCAATAATAATAAAGACGCAACTTAATGACTTACATCCTTTACAAAGAAACCGCAATTCTGTTATCTTATGTCAACAAATAGTCTAACGTCACTGTTGTTTTCAACCCAAGATCAACATTCCGTTCTTATCTTTCCACGACACATGCACACATGCACACAGCAAAACGCTCGACACTACGTACAAGTGACTCCACCATGTAGTAATTCTGTTTGAATCACTCATAAGTACAGTTGCATCAACAGTCTTTCAACTGAACTGAAGCTGTGAACGATCAACCTCAATTGAAAGCATGCTGGAAAAGGTAATTACATTTCACAGAAATGCTAACTAAAACTACTACGTAGATCGAACTTTATGTGTAGACTTGGTACACCACTACAACAGGGTGTCTGAGGATATTTTTTCCTTGACGAAGATAAAGGACAGCAAAAAAAAAGCGATTTTGTTTTACTCCGGTTTTTCCGTCGTGACTCACCGCTCAGTTTGAGCAGAGGAAAAAAACCTTTTCAGCTAGGGTACTATAACAACTGTAAATGCTTCAAGTCTATCGTCTCCAAGTCCTCCAAACAGACATTTCAGCCTGCATAGCTGGCAGTTTCGGCGGCCACGCGCGTAGTTTGCCCTCGTTTATGTTCATGGCTTCGGCACGCGCGTATTTTGCCATCGCGCGCCAACAAAATCGCCAGCTACGCAGCCATGCTGGTCGCTTCTTCTCGCGGCTTCGCTCCGGAGGCGGAGGGGGGGGGGGGGGGGGGGGGGCACTCCCTTATATACGCTATATAGGAACGTGCCGTTGGACAGGGTATGGTTTTTTAAGCAGTTTGGTCTGGAACAGGGTATAACAAACAACAATTTTTGGTCTGGAACAGGGTATCAGTTTCCTAGAAGTTGGCACAAGTATCGTTAATTGTTACTCTCGATTATGTTAGGCTGAGACGAATCAAAACGCGTAGGAAAGAAGCTTTACAACTGCTGCTTACTAGTTTAGCCTTTTGGGTTAGAAAAAATCGTCTGGAACTGGGTATCTTTTTTAACATTTAGTGTGGAACAGGGTCGCAAAATTAGCGTTTTGTAGTCTGGTGCAGGGTTAGGGGTTTTATATCCCAGCGGAAAACCCCTACCCAAATGTTTTGGGAGTAGTAGGTATCTTTTTTAACATTTAGTGTAGAACAGGGTCGCAAAATTAGCGTTTTGTAGTCTGGTGCAGGGTTAGGGGTTTTATATCCCAGCGGAAAACCCCTACCCAAATGTTTTGGGAGTACCGCCACCCCCCCCCCCCCCCCCCCGGGGCTTCGCTCCTCGCGCGTGACTTGCCCTCTGCTCATATCATAGCTAACTGGAGAGGGTAATTACAGTACACTACACGATTCACGTTTAACGTAACAAATTTCTCAGGTCACTTTTAGCAACACTCTGCTCTCGTAAACTAGCTCGCCGACTTCTCAGTTGCGGACAACAAACTCTGTCCAGTTTATCTACCTTCATGTCATTTTGATCAGTACATCTAACAAGACTTGAAACTCAAGCTAATTTGAATACAATCACCCACTGTTTTCTTAAAACAACGGAAACTGTGCTCAAATGAGATGATCTTATCTTTCGTCTACATACCAAGATTTAATTGGTCTCGATATTTCTCACAAACCAAGCAGATAAGTTCGTCTATAATTTTAGAAGATATTTTCATATTAAAATCATTCCTCGTTTTGAAAATATCATTTTGTCACGATGTCCAACGCCAGACTTCCGAAAGCGCGGTGAATTAATTTTTTTCTGCAATCCAGTACGCGGCTTTGATCTTTGTCACAACAGCATTCGCAGCATTCATGCTGACATAACAAAATTCTCAAATCACTTATCACTCATACTCTTATGATTGTCGTCATACAGTTTAACGATATTTTATCTTTGTTTACACAGCAGCATTCGCGCTGACATAACAGAATCTAAAAATAAATTGCACATCAGCCTTTCAACAACTGAGGCTCTGAAAGATTTTCAAAGAGTTGTAAATTCACGCTAGCATAACAAAATTATTTGGTCCCTCAGCAATACTTTCTTCTCTGACTTCAATCGCAACCCAAGGCTTAACGAATATCACGTTTTACCTGTATAAATTTCATTTATCTCTTGAGTTATCAATTGATCGTTTTATACTGTTTTATCACCCTTTAAACAACTGAAGCTGTGCTGAAATGATTTTCAAAAACTCTGCTCCAGTAAACTATCTCGCCGTCTTCTTTTCGCGGCTTCGCCCTTCGCGCGTGAATGACTCCTTGAAGCCTAGCCAAACAAATACAGCTCCTACATAAACATTACTAACTAGAAAAAAACATGATCCGTCCTTCTTAGTAAATATCTTAATTTTACCTATTCCCTTTTTAGCAACTTTTGTCTTTATTTCAGGAATGTACAACTCAAACAAATGAATTGTACGAAGGACTCTAAAAGACCGGCGGTTACTCAACAAAAGCTTCAACAATGTGACTCAATCAAACGCGACCCTGTTCGTGCAGTTGTCAAAGAAATACACCTACGTAAATAAAAACATTTAAAAACAAACGTGTCTTTCATATTTATTTTGCAACGCAATTTCTCTCCTATAGCTCACTAAATATGCCAATCTTCTTTTTAAGCATTGCACTTGACACCACTGTCAATGAAGCGAAACAATCGAACAATGCCATATCATGTTCAGTTATTCAAAGAATTGTTACAAAAAAGTCTTACGAAGGAATGTTACAAAGAATGCTTCGACGACGACAATAATGGCCACTTGCGCAAGCGCAGTAGCCATAAAAATTGATCCCATCACCAGAAAGATCGCATGGAAATGAGTAAGTTCACCAAGTTTGGTTATGTTACATTACATAGTAACCAGGCTGTGAGAAAGCCTTCTACATGGTTGCAATCTAACGAAACAACCTCAAACTTGGTAAACTGACTAATTTTAATGTGATCTTTCTTGTGACGGGCTCCAATTTTTAATTAAACTTAAATTTGAAAACTTGTCTCCATTTGAACTTCGGAACGGGCAATTGGATGTTTACTTTTTGACTGCCATAATGATTGCATCACTCTGATGTTTTTGACAGGCTGTTGGTTTCATGTGGGGGTACTACATACAACAGTTTGGTGCAACTATTATCATTCTTGCTGCTGGATTTATAGTCAGCTGTGTGGTAAGTAATATATCAAACACGTGTTTCATCTGGATATCCAAACACCGAGAAGAGAGTTGAAAATATGACGTGCAGTGCCAGAGTATTTTGGAGAAAATTGAAGGTGTTTGGATGCCGATCTTGAGTGTTTGATATATCTTCTCAATCGAAACAAAAACTAAGGAGTAAACGGAGAAATAAAATTGTAAAAATATAATATAAAAATATATTAATACCGGGTATCCAAACCTCCGACATGACTATGATTTCCTTTGATTCACCAGCTAAAGGAAATTATATATATACACAGACTGTCAGCAGAACTGAAAACCGCGAGTACCATAAAAGCTCTATTTAGCACCCTCCCTCTCTGATAAGCCCCCCTCCCCTTGAAGTCAGATTTTGTACTAAGCCCCTTCTCTATTGACCCCCCCCCCCCCCACCTGTTAGAGGTCAGAGTTAAGATGTTAAATATAGCAGGTTGATGTAAATGACGTTTCAGCAATATTTTCTGTTGTTTCAGTCACTTTGTATTAAAAAATGGTCTTTAATATCGATATATTACAATGGCATTTTTAAGACAGTTATACATAACCCATTTCTTGTTAAAGGGTCCCTCTCAACCAGTGTGCTTTGCGGTTGCGTGTTATTGTTTTCATCCGGGGAACTCGATTCTAACTGCTTTTTGTGGCCAGAACAAGGCCAGAATCCTGCAAAAACTAGTTTTTAACTTCAAGCCGCTATTTTCGCGGTACCCGAAAATGGCCACCATAAGAGTATTGGCGCGCAAAGCACACTGGTTGAGAGGGACCCTTTAAATACATGTAGTACTGTTTGAAAATTTATGATTTGAAATAAGCCCCCCCCCCCCTCTCTCTATTAAGCCCCCCTCTCTAATAAGTCCCCTCTCTAATAAGTCCCCCCTTATGGGGGCATGAAATTAAATAACCCCCCCCCCCCCCATAAAAGGGGGAGGTTTAAAGGGACACTGTCCCGGCGTATTTGCTTAAAACTGTTATAAATGCATGAAATGGTCCCTAAATATATGAAATAAGAACTTAATAAACTCTAACTAAATGATAAAAAGCAATTTCTTCATGAAATTCCATACTGCAACAAAATTTTTGTAAAATTTCAAAGATTTCCGAGCCAAATTTGAAACTTTGAAAAACTGACATCCTGACGTTTTTTCAAAAATCCATATTGCAATCCATTTCCATCCTCGCTGTCGTTCGTCATCCTCACTTCCTAATGGGTTCCTGTCATTTGTCGAGTGTTATTCTACAGAATCAAACCATTATTGATCAACTTCCTATGATCTAGATATGTTTCTGAGCTTCCCAAAATCATGCTAAAATCAGGACAGTGTCCCTTTAATAGACCTTTACTGTATTTCTAGTTAAAAAGAAATGATAGATGATTGCATTCCACCATCCGCTATTTCGGTAGTCCGATCCATGATTTTAGAATTCATTATTGTGTATACCCATAATAATATTAATCTAACATGACTTATTGCAGTTGGTGTTACCTCCCTGGCCCATGTACAGAAAGAATGCATTGGACTGGCAGAAAGCACGCTCAGAAAAAGTCGACACCAAGAGAGAAGGAGGAAAGAAGAAACAAAAGTAGATTTCAGAATTCACCTTTCCTTGCTTGTTAATAGGACTTGATTTGTAATATTAAAAAAGTGTAATAACATTAAATCTCTAGTATCCACACAAGCGAAAAATCCTCTTGTTAATCGCGTTAATTTTTCATTAGACTACGGGCAATGCCTCATTTTTCTCAGGGATAGTCGAGTGGGAGAGCACGCGAACGCGCGCGTAAATCACCTCGAGAACACACGACGCGCGATCGCTTGCTCTCTCACTCGACTATCCCTGAGAAAAATGAGGGACTGCTCGTAGTCTAATTTCCTATAAGATCATCGGCACATCATTTGTACAATACGACAATAGCAAGCTCCGAGGTAAGCAGCTTTCTTCCGTTGCTGTCGGAGATGGATGATTCAGTCAAAAACTCCATCACTTCCTTGTACAGCATCGGATCAGTGCTCCCTTGGAAATCGACCTCATGTGTTAAAAAATTGAGCAACAAGCGGCCAGTCGGTGAAGATCTGTCGAAACAACTGGTGATGTCCACCTCGTATTGAACCAGGGGAAACTCTTCGTACTTCCAGTTGTTCCGTTCAGCTATAGCTACCAGATCTTTTCCAGTGTAGAATTTAGACACTGCGGGAAGACATTTCAACTTGTCTTGAAATTTGAGTGATTGCTTTGCGAAGTAGGAGTTGTCTCCTGCGACCAGGCAGAGCAAGGCACCACCATTCGCTAACAGCTTGAGGCCGTTGTTAAGGGATTGCTCTGCATCCATATAATACAGGCAGCCAATAAAATGTGCCATGTGATAGTGATTGCTTTCATGTGGCGAAGAATTCGTGATGAAATCTTCAAAGTCTGTCTCCTGCCATTCGAACGAAACATCGGCCACATTTGCCACGCACTCCGGTAACGGGGACACAGCTTTTTTGAAATCTGCTATTAGAAATGAACTAGGCTCTACGATGCAAGCATGTATCAAAGCTTTCTTGGCTTTGTCTGATGCACGGAGACTTGTAGTGACGGCTTTGAGAATTTCAATATCAAGCTTGCCATTTCCGCTGCCCACGCCAAGAATGCGAAAAACTTGGGAATTGACAGCGTTGACTGTCAGTTTCTGCATGATATGGGCTACTGCTTCACATGAGTACTTCTTTACTGTTTCCCACCAAGCAGACTTGGATACGAACGCTTGGAAAGCGTTGAAATAGGCTTCATGTGATGAAGACAAGGGCTGTTGCTCCATCTTGAATAATGCAATGATAAAAAGCCCAAAGAATGTTCCGGGGAGGAAAAGGAGAGAGAGCCTGGAAGCGAGGTTGTGCTACGCGCGATGGCTGTTACTAAAATCAGGAATGGGTAACTAGGAACCGGGGACGCGGAACATGGTACGAAAAAAACGGGGAATGGATGTAATCGTAACCGGCCCTAACCGTAACCTGAACTCCGATTATGGTTAAGATTAGCTCCGTTCCCTTTTCCCCGTTCTTGGTTTCAGTAACAGGGCTTTATATACATTTTTTGCTTTATGGCGCATAAAATAATAGTAACATAATTATAACGTCTCTAAGGTTCCGTGACTTTGGACGCGCACTGGTTAGTTCCGATCACAATCTCGGTGGTTATCCTATTGGCACTTGTCGCGTCATCCCTGATCGGTAATCACGTTTGTCACGCTTGTTGTTCGTTGAGAGGCCGAGTTTAGCATTTTCTGCCTTTTGAACTGAGTTGTTGTCTTTGAGGTTTGGAACGCTGGGATGCATATTTGAGTTGTCTTTCCTTTTGTGTCCCAGAGGGGTTTCGAAAGACATGACGTTGAATCGTATAAGGAGGAAGTTTTTAATAGAAGACTCTCGTGAGCAATCGATGAAGTAGATAATCGATGACAATCGATGCCAATAACTTTCAGGCGAAAACGTCTCTCTAAGGCGGACGGCGGATTAATGCAAAATAGTTAAAAGTTCCAACGATTTTTTTAACGGACAAAATTTAAAAAAGCGGACGGTGTAAACCGCAGGTTGCAGGTTGCAGGTTACAGGTTGCAGGTTGCAGGTTGCAGGTTGAAAAAAAATTATAAAAAATTAAAAAAAATTAAAAAAAAAATATTAAAAATTAAAATAATTAACAAAAATTTAAAAATAATAATAATTATAAAAATAAAATAAAAAATGAATAAAAAATGTTCCTTTTTGTGTAAAAAAAAGAAGAAGAAAAAAGATTATCTTTGAAGATTTAGAACTGGACTGGACTCTTAGTATGAGAATTTGAGGAACAATTTCAGATGTTCTCGTTTCGGATCTTCTGCGGAAATCTTCGGGTCAACTTCGGATATCTTCGGGCCATCTTCGGAAATCTTCGGACATCTTCGGAAGTCTTCTCGTCAACTTTGGAATTCCTCAAATTCTCATATTAAGAGTCCAGTCCAGTTCTAAATCTTCCAAGATAATCTTTTTTTCTTCTTCTTTTATTTACACAAAAAGGAACATTTTTTATTCATTTTTGATTTAATTTTATTATTATTATTATTTTTAAATTTTTATTAATTATTTAAATTTTTAATATTATTTTTTAATTTTAATTTTTTTTTTTTTTATTTAATTTTTTTTTTCAACCTGCAACCTGCAACCTGCAACCTGCAACCTGCAACCTGCGGTTTACACCGTCCGTTTAAAAAAGTTCGAAAATTGAATAATTAGCGGTTTTCAGCTCAAAAACAGCTTCAAATTCTCACGCTTCTTTGGGAAGACGGAGAAAGCGTAAAAAAGACTCTATAAAAACGAAACTTGGCACAAATATTATGTTGTTCTTCCTCTTTAAGACTGTGTAATAAGTTTCTCCAAACGTTGTTTCTAGCTTTTTCAATTGGAATATTTATACAGCTGCCATTTTTGTCGCTTAACATGAAGGCCGACTTTGACTGCTTTAAATGGCATCTGGTATATATCATTTGATAATAAAATCTACATGTAACGAAACCTGGGGTATTGTGCTTTCCACCAGGAAAGTTTTAGCTCTGGGATTTAAACACTTCTCCGTCAGTAAAATAAACTGTCTTGGCATGTGAGCGGGTATAATTTTATGCAAATCACAGGCTTCGCATTCAAGGAATACATCTGTAAACGGAACAATTAACAGGAATTAACGCGAAAGAACGACTCACCATTACTTGTTACTCGTTTCTGCTGTCGTAGAAGTAAATTTCAGCTTTCTTGCTTCGTGTTGAGTCGTATAATCCATTAAAAGTCCAACATATTGATGAACGGTAATTGTAGCTCGAGAGTTCGCGATGACATTTTCAACCCGGCGATGCAGAATTCCCTCTAATCTCGACAGGATTTATATCGCATCGTGCTTAAAACCTTTAACATGCACATATCATATGTAAAATGCGATTAAAAAGGCATTTTCTAAACAATATATAAGGAAATTACTTGCTTCTAGTTCTCGAGTGAAGACCACCACAAGTTAATTTGATCAACGCATGACTAACCTGAGTATCAGGCGAATTTTTCCGCGCTCTCTTTTACTCTTCGTCTTTACGTGGTCGCGCTGAAAAATTAACGCCTGACACAATTCCTTAACGAAATGCCTTCCGCCCCCTTTTCGTGATGGATTGACATTGATTGACATGACTTCTAAATAGCCAATCAAAATTACTTCCGATACGCGACACTCGCGAGAATGCCGGATTTCCACGCGTGGAACGAAACAGCTTTGGACGCCATTTTTGTTGTGAATGTTTCGTCGTTGTGTAAGCAAATTGGGGTGTTTTTCGAAGAGAAAACGTTTGAAATCAAATCTTCCCAGTATTCATATCTACATGGGAGATTTCACCATTCCAATAAGGAAGGACTATTAGATATTCTGCGAGTAAACAACACGGTAAGCGAAGGAATTATTTAAGCTTAAATGTGTTCGATCGATCATTTTATAAAGTCGACCAGGTAAACTTGTTATAAGTTTAATATTTTTTTATCATCGACTATAGCGTGACGGCATGCGATAGCAACGTAAACCATAAACAAATATTTACAGTCAGATCGCGCCAACAAAAGTCACATCGCTCCACAACAGAAGTGACTAAGCTCCAAACAGATGTGACTTCGCTCCATATAGAAAACTACATAAATATCGCGATCGAGTCATGTTTATAATTATTGTGGTAATTTTATTATCAGACGCAAATACAAAATAAACTCACTTGAATAAAATATATACTGTTTTCTGTCCTTTGTCCCAAATAGCGGCTTCCAGACCATTCTCCCAAAGTCAAAAATACGAAGAGTTTTCTGCTCTTTCCAACACTCTTTCCAACATGGCGGATTTCGCTTGACTCTCCACGCAACGCGCGTTGCTTTTACTTCCGGCGAATCTATTGTTGAATCAGCCAATCAGATTCATTAAAATCACGTCCAAAATCTGGACGTGATTTGTAATTGGCAGACAATCTGAAGAAGAATTGTGTCAGGCCCATTTTTAGCGTGAGACCCGTAAAGAGAATGTAAGGAGCGCGGAAAATTGGCCTGATCGCAGGTTAACGCATGACCGAAATATGTCCTTTAGTAACGCAAGCCGCCACCCAAAACAAGTCAAGTTTCGCGTCGCTCATAGTCACGTTTCGCGTTGCTCACTATAGCTAGTCTATTGGTTTGAGGAACAACTAATTATTAATATTTATTTTTCTATTGTGTCTTGATTGAACCTTTAAGCTTTATACGAACAGTTTCTGAAGGTTTTTCATTTCCAGACCTTGCATTATTGACCGCGAGCGCAGAACTAAGTAAGATTCATTTGTTAGTTTCTAATTTGATGTGAGACCCCCCTGATCTCTGTGCCATGACTAGTCTGCAGAACAGGAGGCTACAAGTAAACTTTGCCAGTGTTGAAAAAGAGAGCTAGAAGACAAAATGTGAGTAGCGAGAGCGAGGCGCGAATACACGTGGGCGTGGCGGTACTCCCGCTTCACGCTCACTTCTCAGTGCGCTGCCCTGTACTTACCACTTTTAATACTTGACCCGAAAGGGACGAAATATCGTCAAGGAATCTTCCTGCCTCTAGAGATGAGGGTGGGAAGAAGTCTGCAGTACAGGCGGTTAGGGTTTTTTCGTCGAGCGAGCGCGCGAAGCGCGTGACAGCAAGCGCGGAGCATAAGACAGTTGTTCTTTCGACTTTCGTCTCGCGCTCTGCGCTCGCTGTTGCACGCTTCGTGCGCTCGCCTAAAAAAAACAAATCCGCCTGTACTACAGTCTACTGTTGTGACCCCGTGCATCACATAACACTAAACATTGACTACATCGACGCGAAACGTGACTGTTTTGGGTGGCGGCTTGCGTTACTAAAGGACATATTTCGGTCATGCGTTGATCAAATTAACTTGTGGTGGTCTTCACTCGAGAACTAGAAGCAAGTAATTTCCTTATATATTGTTTAGAAAATGCCTTTTTAATCGCATTTTACATATGATATGTGCATGTTAAAGGTTTTAAGCACGATGCGATATAAATCCTGTCGAGATTAGAGGGAATTCTGCATCGCCGGGTTGAAAATGTCATCGCGAACTCTCGAGCTACAATTACCGTTCATCAATATGTTGGACTTTTAAGAGCCGTTGTCTGTAACTTTTAAGAATCCGGCGACAGAAGCAAAAAAAATATTTTTTTTTTATTTGCCCCAAAAGACCCTTTTAGTAAACCATTTTCGAAAATAATATTCAAAAGTTCCAGCGAGTTTTTATTTTGGCGAAAAATAGGAAAGTTCGAAATCGGTGGAAATTATGCAAATTAGGCACGTTTAGACCGGTTATTCGGTGCATTTTCAAAACGCTCGTACAAGACAACGGTAACTTGTCTTGGATTCATTTTTGCGTAATATGTTGTTCATCCCTTGGAGTAGCTTTACAACTATATTTCATCTCCATCTAAACTTTCTTTCCTCTCTATCCACCCGCGTAAAGAATACAATATTTGCTATTCCGTATGAACGCTAAATTTTGCCATATTTCAGAAGACCATAACATCGGGGATATACGTATATCCAGGAAATAAAATAGCTCTTTTCAACGGGCCACTCTTCGTATTTTTCATGTAAAAATATTTACTTTGGCCCGTGAAAAGCGAGCGCGCTAGACGAAAATATATGGCGTGCACTTTGACAGAGTTCGCCATTTTCTTTCTTGCACTCCTATTCAAATCACACATACTATTTGGACAAAACTCAACGTTTTTGGTATCTACTCCTGTTTTAATTCATTTAAACATACACACTTTAACTAAAGCACTCCCTACCTTTATTTAAAAGTCACCAAACGACCATTTTACTTGAAGTTTTGAGTTTATTTTTCGCGAGTTCTAAATAAACAAATCGCTTACATGAACAATGGGCGATGAAAGATCCTTTCTTCTGTCGACGTGTTTTGATCTGTTTTCGTAGCCTGAAATTGCTCTGTCGCCTATATTCTACTTTTCCAATTTATCATACTGCCATAACTTTAGAGCAAATAAAGTATAAATGTTGCTGTAAATACGTGAACTTTATAAATGAAAGCCTTAATAGAAATAAATATTCGACAGTTGCCGGCGCACGAAAATTACTCGCTTTTATTGCATACGCTGTGTAGCTTTTATAGATTTAAATCACCACTGTCGCTGGAATTAAAATAGCTTGATTTTGCAGTCCACCAGTTCAAATACATTTGCAAATCGAGCTTAGCTTTGATTTATGTTTGTAAAGATTGTTGAAGCTATAATACTGGTAGCTGGACTCATTCAATTCAAGAACTGATTAGAATAACTTTATAACCCGACTGAGAAATCTCGAGTCTAGATATAGAGAAATGTACTTACTCGTGTGCAGTCCATGTGTTTGAAGTAGATTATATCAGAAGACATCAGAGTCAGGCAAAGCAATTCTGAGTGAGGGCCAGTTACAACCGTTTCCACGACGCAAGTAACGCATATTGCGTGACAAACTGAAATGCGATACACTAGCGCGGAAAAAAGGCCGGGAAAATAACTATACCGATACTTGCGGTCTTGCGCATGAAATGACAGTTTGTAGATTTTGTTGTAAAATGTAACAAAATATATATATTTCAGATTATAATCGATAGACTAAAACGAACTTACGATAGTTTCATTTATGATTTATATGCATGGCCGTATTGAAGTTGTGGCAACTATGATCCACCCTGTGCAAAGTTTTAACAGCACGTGCGGTGAGCTTTCGAAAGTAAAGTAGAACAAAGCTGAACAAGTCAAATAAAGCCTTGTCGGTCAAACCAAACGTCCTAATTAAAAGTCAACAAACCACATTTCGCATCGCGTAATCTTCCTTTTCAGTAACCGACTTCGCGCTTTATTACTCTGCTAGTAGATGCCTCTTCTCTTCATCGCGTGACATTCGCTCGCGCGCCGGATAAACTCGGCCACTTGACTATTCTGAAAGGGACCGCTAGCAATCTCTCCCCTCTGCAGAGGCTTCTTTCGTCCTGTGAATCATCAGTTATTTCGCGCTTCGTTAAGAAAACATCAAGCGGAGGCTGGGGTAAAGAAAAAGGAAGCGTGAAAAGCTAAGCGTATCGAGAATGCAGGCGTAGCCCTCTCTTTTTTCATCGTACACCCTATTATTTTTTTAACCGCGTCGAAATAAAAACTCCCAGAAAACTCAGTGAAATCGCCTTAAATCAGACCAATTCCAACACTAAATGGCAAAGTAAAACACATTACTTCCATGGTGTATTGCATCGACGCGACTGAAATGCGACGTATAAATTGGGCCTTAGTTATTTATTTATTTATTTTCTTTATTGATAAGAGATTGTGGGGGAGAGAAGCTAGCAGTCTAATTACTCTAGGGCCTGATGCCTCAGGCTGAGCGGTGCGGGCATCATAGTTTTCAGTATTGCCAGTCGAAGCTCCCGGAAGCGGACACCCTCGGGAAGCAGAAAAAGTGTCCACAACTGGAGCTGACCGCTTACGGGAATGTGTAAATACAGAGTTTGTATGAGCTAGAATTGGTCTGATTTAAGGCGATTTCACTGAGTTTTCTGGGAGTTTTTATTTCGACGCGGTTAAAAAAATAATAGGGTGTACGATGAAAAAAGAGAGGGCTACGCCTGCATTCTCGATACGCTTAGCTTTTCACGCTTCCTTTTTCTTTACCCCAGCCTCCGCTTGATGTTTTCTTAACGAAGCGCGAAATAACTGATGATTCACAGGACGAAAGAAGCCTCTGCAGAGGGGAGAGATTGCTAGCGGTCCCTTTCAGAATAGTCAAGTGGCCGAGTTTATCCGGCGCGCGAGCGAATGTCACGCGATGAAGAGAAGAGGCATCTACTAGCAGAGTAATAAAGCGCGAAGTCGGTTACTGAAAAGGAAGATTACGCGATGCGAAATGTGGTTTGTTGACTTTTAATTAGGACGTTTGGTTTGACCGACAAGGCTTTATTTGACTTGTTCAGCTTTGTTCTACTTTACTTTCGAAAGCTCACCGCACGTGCTGTTAAAACTTTGCACAGGGTGGATCATAGTTGCCACAACTTCAATACGGCCATGCATATAAATCATAAATGAAACTATCGTAAGTTCGTTTTAGTCTATCGATTATAATCTGAAATATATATATTTTGTTACATTTTACAACAAAATCTACAAACTGTCATTTCATGCGCAAGACCGCAAGTATCGGTATAGTTATTTTCCCGGCCTTTTTTCCGCGCTAGTGTATCGCATTTCAGTTTGTCACGCAATATGCGTTACTTGCGTCGTGGAAACGGTTGTAACTGGCCCTCACTCAGAATTGCTTTGCCTGACTCTGATGTCTTCTGATATAATCTACTTCAAACACATGGACTGCACACGAGTAAGTACATTTCTCTATATCTAGACTCGAGATTTCTCAGTCGGGTTATAAAGTTATTCTAATCAGTTCTTGAATTGAATGAGTCCAGCTACCAGTATTATAGCTTCAACAATCTTTACAAACATAAATCAAAGCTAAGCTCGATTTGCAAATGTATTTGAACTGGTGGACTGCAAAATCAAGCTATTTTAATTCCAGCGACAGTGGTGATTTAAATCTATAAAAGCTACACAGCGTATGCAATAAAAGCGAGTAATTTTCGTGCGCCGGCAACTGTCGAATATTTATTTCTATTAAGGCTTTCATTTATAAAGTTCACGTATTTACAGCAACATTTATACTTTATTTGCTCTAAAGTTATGGCAGTATGATAAATTGGAAAAGTAGAATATAGGCGACAGAGCAATTTCAGGCTACGAAAACAGATCAAAACACGTCGACAGAAGAAAGGATCTTTCATCGCCCATTGTTCATGTAAGCGATTTGTTTATTTAGAACTCGCGAAAAATAAACTCAAAAACTTCAAGTAAAATGGTCGTTTGGTGACTTTTAAATAAAGGTAGGGAGTGCTTTAGTTAAAGTGTGTATGTTTAAATGAATTAAAACAGGAGTAGATACCAAAAACGTTGAGTTTTGTCCAAATAGTATGTGTGATTTGAATAGGAGTGCAAGAAAGAAAATGGCGAACTCTGTCAAAGTGCACGCCATATATTTTCGTCTAGCGCGCTCGCTTTTCACGGGCCAAAGTAAATATTTTTACATGAAAAATACGAAGAGTGGCCCGTTGAAAAGAGCTATTTTATTTCCTGGATATACGTATATCCCCGATGTTATGGTCTTCTGAAATATGGCAAAATTTAGCGTACAAACGGAATAGCAAATATTGTATTCTTTACGCGGGTGGATAGAGAGGAAAGAAAGTTTAGATGGAGATGAAATATAGTTGAAAAGCTACTCCAAGGGATGAACAACATATTATGTAAAAATAAATCCAAGACAAGTTACCGTTGTCTTGTACGAGCGTTTTGAAAATGCACCGAATAACCGGTCTAAACGTGCCTAATTTGCATAATTTCCACCGATTTCGAACTTTCCTATTTTTCGCCAAAATAAAAACTCGCTGGAACTTTTGAATATTATTTTCGAAAATGGTTTACTAAAAGGGTATTTTGGGGCAAATTAAAAAAATATTTTTTTTTTGCTTCTGTCGCCGGATTCTTAAAAGTTACAGACAACGGCTCTTAATGGATTATACGACTCAACACGAAGCAAGAAAGCTGAAATTTACTTCTACGACAGCAGAAACGAGTAACAAGTAATGGTGAGTCGTTCTTTCACGTTAATTGTTCCGTTTACAGATGTATTCCTTGAATGCGAAGCCTGTGATTTGCATAAAATTATACCCGCTCACATGCCAAGACAGTTTATTTTACTGACGGAGAAGTGTTTAAATCCCAGAGCTAAAACTTTCCTGGTGGAAAGCACAATACCCCAGGTTTCGTTACATGTAGATTTTATTATCAAATGATATATACCAGATGCCATTTAAAGCAGTCAAAGTCGGCCTTCATGTTAAGCGACAAAAATGGCAGCTGTATAAATATTCCAATTGAAAAAGCTAGAAACAACGTTTGGAGAAACTTATTACACAGTCTTAAAGAGGAAGAACAACATAATATTTGTGCCAAGTTTCGTTTTTATAGAGTCTTTTTTACGCTTTCTCCGTCTTCCCAAAGAAGCGTGAGAATTTGAAGCTGTTTTTGAGCTGAAAACCGCTAATTATTCAATTTTCGAACTTTTTAAATTTTGTCCGTTAAAAAAATCGTTGGAACTTTTAACTATTTTTCCTTAAGTTAGTACACCCAAAGGAATGTTTTGGCAAAATATAGAAAAATTCGAATTTTTTGAGTGTCTTTCGATTCTTGACATTCTCGGAGAATGGCTCTTAAATTAAGTCTTCTCAAACTCAGCAAAGCTTTCCAATATGTCAGACAACTTAAACATGCCACAGCGAAAAGGGCTGATTTACCACATACCACATTCCCTACCGAAGCACTAAAATACACATAATCTGACAACAAAAACATACGAATTATGTTTATTGATTTGCAGCCTGACAAGAAGAAGAAGGCGGGCACCTCTCTAAAAATAGAACTGGTCACGAAGATGTCCGCCTCACGGAGACAGGAGAGAGCTCACTGCTGAGTAATGAGGCACCTTGCATTAGAAAAATCATGCATGTTATTCTGCCTGCATGTTTTTGGAGTTGAGCCTGGGGTGTATGAATGATCGTTGTATAATTTTCGCTGGTCGTAGCAAACGAGGAAACATTGTTGCGGAAACATTGTTGCGGAAACATTTGTGAATTGTTCCTGTTTGCCCGCGCGCGCAACAATTGTTGCGGACGCAAAATTTGCATTCGAGACGCAAAAAATGTTTTCAATGAGAAACATTTTGCTTCCACAACAAATGTTTTGCTTCCCGCTCGTTTGCTCACCGGCAAGAAACATTATGAGCAACAATGTTTCCGCGATAATCTGCTTCCTCGTTTGCCACGGTCGTATCAATTACCCGTTCTGAAGTTCAAATGGAGACTGGGGACGAGTTTTTACATTTAAATTCAATTAAAAATTAGAGCCCGTCACAAATGAGAAAGATCACATTAAAATTAGTCAGTTTACCAAGTTTGAGGTTGTTTCGTTAGATTGCAACCATGCAGAAGGCTTTCAAAAATCAGAAAAATTAGAGACTTTGTATGGATTTGGGGGACCTTTGACAGCTCAC
>MU827788.1:268438-337957 GCA_029204205.1 Desmophyllum pertusum | reverse complement strand
CACTTTTCCTCGTGTGTTCCTCCCCCTCCCGAAGGTTCATCTCTCCTGGGACATCTGTAAAAGTTCAGGTTTTTCGTAGAGACTCTATGTGAATGCGACAAAAGAACCACGAGATAGTGCGAGCCCGTAGCCCCCCGATGGTTTCGTTGCCATACTGACCCTAGGCAAGATTTGCCACCGCTCTCTCAAGACCGAGTCTTCTTAGAACAGTGGCTCAGTAAGGCGCGAGAAAAAACCGGGGGATAAAGTACCGGTTGATGGCTAACTCCGGCGCGATCTGAGCCCGCGTGTGTTCGTCCCAGAAGTTGCTAGGCAACATGGTCGTATGTGCTGGCTCGATTGCTTTCTGGAGTACCCGTGTCCACGCTAGTTCTGCTGGACAAAAAGATTCAGAAACTCTTCGAGTGCTTCCGATTTCATCAGTTATTATAGCAGCAACGACGCATTTGTGAGCTAAACAACCAAAACATGACAGATATGAAGCACAGCGATGATTAAACCCTATTCAGACCGGGCTTTTTTGGGTCTTTTAGTCAGTGAACTATAACGCCTGACAGTGTCTCTCCGCGGATGAACGCTTATCACGTCATGTAATTATAATTAGGCCTGTGTCCCGATTACAATGCTCGGCAACGTTCTAGCAACTTTTGGCATTTGGGGTTCTTTAGAGCACACTTTTTGCAGTTCTAGCAGCCTCGAGCAATGCAAGTTTTCGCCTTTCTGAGCAACTTTTGAGAAAAATATGTTGTAGGTTTACAGCACATATCAAGCACGGAAAGAGTCAAACAATCTGATAGAAAAACTTCAAATTTACGCTGAATTTATTGAATGTTTTTTGTAATTTAAAAAAAAATAATAATAATTTTTTTGGGGGTAGGGGTGCGGGGTTACAATTGACACAGGTGCATAACCAATGTCGGATGTTGCGTGGACCAAAGTCCTATGAAATTATGACACAACTAGCTACAACTCATGCTTCATTGAGCCCCTTTTCATTTGATAATTGCTAAGCAGGCGCGACGCCGGTGTTTGCCACGATTTACAATTCCCTCAGCATTGGGAAATGTTTCTTCTGCTGGTCTTCTGTTGCTAATGTTTACATTACTGGATGGTGCTGTCACGAGTTCAGGAACATGCCGCCTGGTCCTCGTTTTACGTCTCTCCCTGTTTTAGGGAATGTATTTTCCCTCAAACTCCCATCGTAAGAAACTTACCGACGCTTTCAAAAGGTCAGTAAAGTCATTCATGAACATCAGGGATGTTTCCTGCGTCGCAGACTAACTCAAAGGCAATTTGTCTTCTTCAGTGGACGCAGGCTTTTTATGCTACGAAGGCAGTGTATTCGAATTCATTATATTAAAGTAAAGCAGCAATAATTTATGCGGCCTTTCCCTTCATGAAATGCAACCGAGTATATACTACATGTAAGTGCAAGAAAATCACTTGTCATTTCGATAATTTGCTAAACAAATCAGAAAAGATCGTTTATACCTCTATTTACTCAAAATATATATTTCCTCTGTATTCAATTCTGATACAGCCAATCACCTGTCGAACCCAATACAAATCATGTTAGCTTGTTTCAGGCGTTTCTTTATATTTATTATCTTATCTATAGTGAAATTGATACTTTTTATTGATTTCACGTACCACTATGTACTCATTCAATTATCTCCAAATTATTCTGTATCATTCTTAAGTTATCGGTTGCATTCGTACGATCGTCGTTAAGGCACTCTGGCTTTCTTTGTAAATAAATTACGTAAAACGAAAAAAAAAACCCCGAGATCTGTGAAAATGAAGTGAAAGGACAGCTGCAGAGAAATGACCCAAACTAACGACAAGACCACACAAACGAGGCTCGTACTTATAAGCAGCATTGTCTTAGGGATGGACCATTTTATTTTGGGAGGGGAGGGGGGGGGGGGGGGGGGGGGGGTTGGGCAATTACCAAAAAAAAAATTTCTGCCCACAGCAAAAGTATCTCACAAAAAACGTGCAAAGCGAGCGAGCGAGCCGAGCGAGCTCACTCACAAGCAAAAGGTGAAAAACAATTATTGGCACAAACTCAAGACGCAAAAAATTCGAGACTCAGAAAAAATTGCCCAATCCCCCCTCCCAAAATAAAATGGTACATCCCTTACAAACACTCGATAAGGGTTTCTATGGAAAGCGACGGTTGTAATTTGTTTTAGATCATACATATACAATAGTTTTGTGAACAAAACCGACCTAACTTGTTGCCGTGTGGCATTCTTTGTTGTTTGCTCGCTCCTCAAGGCCGGTTTGAAGCGATGAGTAGAAAAATGGTAACTCGCCAAAATTCACTCCAAAACGTCTTCCCTGCTAGCAGAGTCTACTTTTACGTTACTTTGAGGCGGGAACTGGTTAGACTCTGCCTAAAAAAAAAAAAGATATATACTGTAAAATGTTATCAGTAACGGTCATACAAAAAGCGCAGGTTGTTTGTCAGCTATTTACGCTTTGATAGTTGATTGACAAGTAGGTGTAAAAATGGACAGGCCTAGTCCCCCTTTATACGAAACTTCTTGTTTAACGGGGTTTCACTGTCCGCCTGAAATGTGCAACTAACAAACCAAGTTAAATATGTGTATTAATTGTCGTCGATGATGAGCACCAAGACAAATCTTACCACCTAGGATTAGCATATACATTGCTGTTGCCTCTTGTTGATAAATAAAATAAATAAATAAATAAATAAAATAACAACTTTATTCAAAGTGTTCAGAGGATTTAGCACTGCTGTACTAATTGTGGATGGCGCATCTTGTTGTTTTACCTTGAAGTCTTAGAGAAAGATACGTCAGGGTTTTCTCTCTAAAAACTTGGAAGTTACAAGTTTGTTATGGCGTCAACACCTGAGGCTGTTAACGAGATGCCTAGTAAATAAATCTGCTGATTACGCCGGTAGACCACAGACGTATGCATTGTATACTCAAACACTAGGTAGGTTATTGATGTAATCGTGTACTTAATTTCGAACCAGGTTTGCTATAACTTACTGGTGGTTTTCACAAGCACATAAGCGAAAGTTGCAAAGTATCAGCAGTACCACCCCACCAGACATGGCCATAGGCAACGCCAATAATACCAGCAAAGCGTATGTAGACTATAGACTCATAGACTATAGATTATAGAAGAAGACGCAGACGCAGACGCAGACGCAGACGCAGACGCAGACGCAGACGCAGACGCAGACGCAGACGCAGACGCAGACGCAGACGCAGGACGCAGACGCAGACGCAGACGCATTTATAGTGGTAGACAGATATGTAGACCTCATAGTCGTCCCTTTTATTTTGAATTACAGGAGGAAAGGATATCATCTTAGGTAACTATGGTCCTGAATGGAAGTTGACATCGTAAGCTCTTCACTTCAGCCTTTGCGCCAGTACATCTCAAACATTCCTCTGATTGAACGGCGAAGATCTCTACACAGACAGAGAAACTCGGTGCAGTTCATGGAAGAACAAGAGGAAAAACCTTTTGATCCTGCATATAGCTTGATGCGGTAGCGTTGCTAATGTTATTTGCGGAATCACGTTTGGAGAAGGTTAGCGACACAACTAACCCAGATTTGGACAGGCTTTTGAAACTAAACTCCTGACTTTGTAGCAAATGCCGATGATATTCAGTTGGCAACCATATTAGACTTCTTCCCGTGGGCACAATATCTACCATTTAAGGCTTATGATGCCGTTCTCCAGCCTTTCATTCAAATACATGATATCATTCGCAAAATCGTAAGACAAACTAGTAAATCTGACTTCGATTCAGCACAACCCGTGCCAAGATTTGATCTCAGGCCTGCTTCATGCCAAACATGCAAGATGAATGCGAGATGCGACGAAGGAAGAGCCGATCTCCTTTCCGATGACTATCTCGTGAACACCATCGAAGACATGTTTTATTGCGCGCGACGAAACTACAAGCCCACCACATTGAAATGGGTGATCGCCTTCTTGAGCAAATATCCAATTTACCAAGAGGACATTCAGCTTGCCAGTTAGATGACGTAGTTGGCGGACAGAGTCCCTCCTTGGACGGACGCCCCAATCTGCCTCTTGTTCAAGCAACGATCATCGAAACGCTGGCGGCTAGGGAACGTGATAGCTCTTTTATTGCCCCATGTCACGCTGACGGATACCACGTTGTGTGGCTACCGCGTCCCTAAAGATAGAGTCGTCTGTGCTAAACACTGAGTCTGATTCATCTGGATCCCAAAAGCTGCGGAAACCCCCCTGTGTTTAACCCATACCGTCATATTGATAAGGGATGGCAAGACTGGTCACCAACCAAAGCAATTTCTCGTCTTGTTGGAGCTGGACGACGGGGTTGCGCCTGGTGAAGCCCTGGCTAAAGTTGAGCTCTTCTTGTTTGTACTCGTGGATGCTTCACAAGTTTACTATTGGTCCTTTGAAGATGGTCATCCACCTAAAACGAAGGGAGCTTTCATCCATTTTCTTTTTATTCTGAGTTACTTCTCCGTACAAGATACGTGCTATAAAACGACAGTGAAATAGTTGAATTTCAGGTAATGTTGTTAGTATGAGTCAAGGCAAAAGCCGATATATTCGACCAGTTGAAAATCGGTGAATACTGTCTACATGACATAGTTTATCGTATACAGTGCAGTGGAAACCTGCATTACGGGCAGCAGATAAATGACTCCCATTTAGGTGTAGTTGTCTTATCTTTTATGATTAATCTTGATAAAGCTGAAATACCACATCCAAATTTTCAGCGGTTTTGATCTGGTTTTGATCTGAGATCAAACCCGGTTTTGATCTGAGATTAAACACTAGCATTTTCAAGGCACGCTCATCAACACGGTCACAACAATTTGTCACAACATTTCAAGAAAACTAAAGGAAAATGTTGTGACGATGTTGAGACCAAGTTTAAAAATTAATCAAACTCATCACACAATGTCACAACACGGGGTGGTCACAAACGGTCTCAACATCGGCCTCACAACAAATGTTGCGACAAAGTGTATTGTGACCGTTTGATCGGGCCTTTAGTGATCTTGATCATCCAATTGAATGCAATATTTGTATCAAGCTTTAAGATTCGTGCGGCATTTATATGAACATAGACGTTAAACACTAGTCCTATAAATTATTATCATTGAATCATTTTTCATGTAAAAAGGATTCCAAAGCGCAATAGTCGGACGCTCTGCCATTTAAAACGAGCTACAATATACTTGAATGACTTGGCCATCAAAATAGATTATCATCATCTCGAAATTAAATGCAAAAAACGTTTCACTCATTTACATTTGACGACATGTTTCCCCAACGGATTTAGAAACTGTTTTCAAATAAGAACTGCAAACCAATATTCCATTACTACTATTCAGAGCTAATGTTCGAGTAACCGTAAATTACGAATACTGGAAAAGAAATGGTAAGCTATTACAAATGAGTATGCTTTCTTTTTAAAGCTTTTGACTGAGCAAGCCATATAAAAAACTCGTGCTTCGTGTTTCATTCGGGATGTCCAAAACACCTACCAAACAACAAAAGACACTCCAGGCCTGCGGCCTCCGTTTTTTTTTTTTTTTTGTCCATTTTTTAAGTTTCTTTCATAAGTTTCTTTCATAAGTTTCTCGGTGTTTGGAACCCCTCATGAAACACTCGGCACTCGTTGTTGATCTATTACTTACAAACTTTATATGAGAGTTATTTTTGCCGGGACAAAAGGTTGTCCCCTTAATGGAGAGTGCACCAATGTAGAGGTTCTACTGTACTTGTAATTGAGCACTGCATCTGTGAGACTCAATGTCATAGGGAGAAAAAATAAAGTATTGCATCTGATTGTACTACACTGACACTGCATGGCATTGAATTGCATTCGTCTTTTCCTATTTTGCTGTTGGCATGGGTTCTTTCCGCTACCCCACGGGAAAAGGTCGCCACCAGTCCAAGATGACATTACATTGCCATCTAATGCGAGAAGAAGCAGAACGAATGGGAAACATTTTTTTTCAGGTGAAGTCGGGTATATAGGCAGGTACCTACCAGGGCAGTCGAAAACGAGAGCCAATGCTTTGAGCAGTACTTTCATGTGCATGTTTACTGTTTGGGGCGGTCTTACTCAAGGTAGCGGCGAGGGTCTTTATAAGGTGCATCCGCATTATGGATGACCCGTGGGAAACAGCCATACTGGGTAGACTGTGGACCATTCAGATAGGGATCATTATCAGAGAAAGTACGTTTCATTTACGTCAGTTTTTTTTTTGCAGAATTGTGTAAATTAAATTGAAAATTATTTTTTCTTTCCCCCCGGTTTTGAACCGTTGATACTATTGGAGGGAGATTATGCCCAAAAGTGTTTCGAATTGGTCTCCATTTGCGCTGCAACAAGAGTTTGGCGTAGGCAATAATATCAGATATACAATGCAATTTAACGTGATTAGTTGTCGATCATAAAAAGTTGTCGATAACAAAAGAATCCAGTGTGTGAAGCTAGTTATGCAGATAAGGCCCTGTAAGAGTATGTCAGATAACGTAGTCAGTTACACAGCACACGTAGCTTTTTTTGTTATCGACCAAGAACTTTTTATGATCGACAACTAATAGTGTGTGCGATAACTAACTCTCTAGTACTGAATGGAGGACCTGAAGGTGTTTGTTATTTGCCAGAATTTTCGCAGACATTAAATTGAACTTTTATTTCGGTTTTGAACCATTGTACTTTTGGAGGCGATTATGCCCAAAAGTGTTTCGAATTGGTCTTCATTTGCGCTGAACAAGTTTTGGGTAAGCATAATTCAGATATCTTGATATAACGTGATTAATGGCCTCCACAGACTATAGGCCCATTGTTATCGATAACTATTTAGTTGTCGATCATAAAAAGTTGTCGATAACAAAAAGCCAGTGTGTGAAGCTAGTCGGTCCGATAACAAACATATTTTGTTATCGATAACTAGCTTCACGCCACTGATTTTTTTGTTAATAGACAACTTTTTATGATCGACAACTAAACAATTGTCGACAACTATCTTCGGGCTCTACTTCAAAGAACTGAACCTTACGATAGATTTGTTTAGACAAAACTTATGTTGCGTGACAAATCCTATGCACAGCAGCTGATGTTTTAAAAGTAAACACGCATCACTGATCACTATAGGCCTCGTTGACAACATTGGCAATCATCGACAAACATGGCGGAGTCCGCTGTTCGCTACGATTTACGATTCTCTCAACTTTGGAAATGTTCTTCTGCTGTTTCTTCTGTTGCTAATGTTGCATTACCTGATGGTGCTGTACGAGTTCAGGAACATGCCGCCTGGTCCGCGCTTAACGTCTCTCCCTGTTTTAGGGAATGTGTTTTCCCTCAACTCCAAGGCGGAGAAACTTACCGACGCTTTCAAAAGGTCAGTAAGTTTTTTAAACGGCATTTTGGTCAGGTTTTATTGATTCTGAAGCCATAATTAATTAACATCGTAGTCGACAATCATGGAACATTTTCTCTAAGGGCCTCCACAGGACTAGGCCAATTGTTATCGATGACTATTTAGTTGTCGATCATAAAAAGTTGTCGATAACAAAAAAGCCAGTGTGTGAAGCTAGTTATCGATAACTAAGCGCCTTTGTTATCGATAACTAGCTTCACACACTGGCTTTTTTGTTATCTCTCTAGTCTGTGGAGGCCCTAAACGACAGCAAATGTGTATAATTTATTCGGCTTTGGCCTTTTCAGTCAGTGACCTCCATAAAATGCAACCAAGCTATAAAATTTCTTATCATTTCGGCGAAATATTTCATCTGTATATAAAGATGAACCTAAAACTTCGCCGTTAATTAACGGCGAAATATTTCATCTGTATATAAAGATGGACCTAAAACTTCGCCGTTAATTAACGGCGAAATATTTCATCTGTATATAAGATGGACCTAAAACTTCGCCGTTAATTAACGGCGAAATATTTCATCTGTATATAAAGATGGACCTAAAAATTCGCGATTAAATGACGGCGAAATATTTCATCTGTATATAAGGATGCACCTAAAAATTCGCGATTAAATAACGGCGAAATATTTCATCTGTATATAAAGATGGACCTAAAACTTCGCCGTTAATTAACGGCGAAATATTTCATCTGTATATAAAGATGGACCTAAAAATTCGCGATTAAATAACGGCGAAATATTTCATCTGGATATAAGGATGCACCTAAAAATTCGCGATTAAATAACGGCGAAATATTTCATCTGTATATAAAGATGCACCTAAAACTTCACCGTTAATTAACGGCGAAATATTTCATCTGAAAATTGGCAGGAAGTTACTTTATTTTAAACTGTCTCATTGCTTAATCTTATGTTTGTACTGAGTTTGTTGAACAGTCAACTTTTGCTGTTTTACATGTTTGCCGTGTGGGAATCCGATATATCAGATATTTAGTAATTTTGTTTTAAATTTCCCAAGAGAGCCAGCACTTTTTCGCTTCGTGGGGCAGATCATTCCATAAGAGTAACTCAAGCTTCGTTTTAAAATAGTTAATGCGTGGCTTGGGAAAAGCGAGTTTACCCTGATCTAGGTTTCTCAAATTGTATTCCGCGCGCGGCGGAAAGTGAATAGCTCTTTTAAATACCCTGGGGTAAGCTTATTCATCGTTTTGAACATGATCAACGTCATTTATCAATAGACATCATAGCGTGACGTTTTACCTTACATATATACACCATCTGACTGCTCAGTTTACGTATGACACTGGCACTAACTCAGGGGCACCCAATTGATCGTTTCCGTGGAATATCTGTTCGGAAGGCCTAAAATCGCCTCAGATATTCGGTTAGGGAAATGTCATCTCAAACTTTCTAAATATGGGAAAATTAATGCCTTTTGTTCAGGGAGAGAATAAACATGTCGTTTTGGGTACAAAAAACAGGTCAGCTAGGATTTTCGGAAAGGCAAAAGCAGCTCATAAATTCGGGTAACAAGATTTCAATCCCTGGCTCGTCCCCAGTCATCTCTCTTGTCTCCTAAAATTTTCTGAAGTTTGAAAGTTCAGCTAACGTTTCCGAACAAGTACATTTTTCTTTGCGTTTGAAAAATAAGCCATTAAATTGCACAAAAAGCACAGTTATAACGTAAAAACGACGTTCTGACACCTACAGGAAAATTTTGTCGTTGGGTGCCCCTGGCTGACTAACTCGTAGTCATTTCAGGTTACCTACACCACCTGACGCTACTGAGTGTCCCGTCATGCTCCTCTGATGACGGTATTGAAACACACGTTACTCGTACCTCTTGTTGATTGTATGTCCTGTTTATTTTGCGTTGCAGTCTTAAAGAAAAGTGCGGTCGTATTTTCTCCATGAAACTTGGAAGTTACAAGTTCGTTATGGCGTCAACTCCTGAGGCTGTTAATGAGATGCTAGTAAAGAATCTGCTGATTACGCTGGTAGACCACAGACGTATGCATTTTATACTCAAACACTAGGTAGGTTATTGAGGTGTCGTATACTGAATTTCAAACGAGGTGCTCCATATATAACTTAAGGCTGGTTTCACAAGCACATGAGGATCCATGAGCGAAAGCGGCATTATCAGCAGCACCCCACCAGTACAGTATAGCCATAGACAGCGCCAACAGTACCGGTAGAACGTATGTAGATTGTAGATAAAGACGTCGTAGACGCAGATGCAAATGCAGACCTAAGTAGGTCACTGGCGTGTCAAAATTAACTTATTTTTTATTATAACGTCCGGCTGGTTTTCACTAGCACAGAAGCACAAACATAGTACTAAGCATCAGCATTAGAAGTGGTATCGACAGCGGCATGGGCATATGCAATGGGAATGGGCAGTGCCCAGTGCGCAGTGGGCAATGGGCAATGGGCAATGGGCAATGGGCATACGTACTATGCTGTCAACCTTAAATTAATCCTTATCTGCCAACTCGCTCATCTGATTTATGCTTATGATTTACGCTTTTGCAATGCTTATTCTTATGTTTATACTTATTGCTCCAATCAATGCAGACGCGAGTGCCAGTGTTATGTAACCAATACAATGCGATGCTTGATTAGGACTCTTGCTGAAAGGGTTTATACACCACAGCCCATTCTATGTCTTAGTACTTAGTTTCACACGCACGTCTCGTGTTGAATTACAGGAGGTAAAGATATCATCGTAGGTAACTATGGTCCTGAATGGAAGTTCCAGCGCAAAACTATTCACTACAGCCTTGCGCCAGTACCTCTCGGATATTCCTCTCATTGAAAGGCGAGTCTCGACCCAGGCAGAGAAACTGGTGCAGTTTCATGGAAGAACAAGATGGAAAACTTTTTTGATCCTGCAGATTGCTTGATGCGTAGCGTTGCTGATGTTATTTGCGGAATCACGTTTGGAGAAGGAAGCGACACGGCGACTAACCCAGATTTGGGCAGGCTTTTGGAACTGAATGCGAACTCTGTTGCGAATACTGATGATGCGCAGTTAGTATTTATCTTAGATTTTTGGCCGTGGGCACACTATCTGCCCATAAAGGCCTATGATAACATGATCAAGCCTGCTTTGGAAATGCATGATATCATTCGTAAAATATTATTCAGCGAGAAAGCAAGTTCGATCCCACCGAACCTGTAAAGGATTTGATCTCAGGTCCTCCTTTATGCTAAATGTGAAGCGGAATGCGAGAGTGATGAAGGAAAAGTCGTCCTCCAATCCGATGACTATTTTGTCATGATCATCGAAGACATGTTTTTTGCCGGCTACGAACCACAAGCACCGCAATTGAAATGGTTCATCGCCTTCGTGATCAACTATCCAAAGTACCAAGAAGACATTCAGCGCCAGTTAGATGAAGTAGTTGGCGAACGAAGCCCCTCCTTGGACGACCGCCCCAATCTTCCTCTCATCTACGCAACGATCATAGAAGCGCTACGGGTTGGAAACGTGCTACCCCTTGCGGTTCCCCATGTCAACGCTGACCGATACCACGCTGTGTGGCTACAGTGTGAATAAAAGGTACGATCGTCCTTGCCGACATGGAGTCGATTCATCTAGATCCCAAATGCTGGGAAAACCCCACTGTGTTTAACCCATACCGTCATATTGACAAGGACGGCAAGCTGGCCACCAACCAAGTCAACTTCTATCCTTTTGGAGCTGGACGCCGGGTTTGCGCTGGTGAAGCCCTGGCTAAAGTTGAGCTCTTCTTGTTTGTCTCGTGGATGCTTCACAAGTTTACTTTTGTTGGAGAAGACATGGTCATCCACCTAATGCGAAGGGAACTTTCATCCAGTTTCCTTCTGCTTACAAGATACGTGCTATGAAACGCCGATAAGATAGCTCAATGTCAAACTATTTAGACAGACAGACATACATACATACATACAAGGGCATGCTTATCCTTATCCTCAAGTGAGGAAAAGATGACGACTTTGACATAGGTACAAGCACAAGCACATGGCGAACAATCAGTAGTTCTGCACACATGAAGCGCATCAGGATTGTGTTTATTTATGCTTAAACTTTGTAAACCATAAGGACTCAAGGACAAGCATAATCGTCAGCTTCAGCATAAGGATAAGCATAAGTTAGACAAGCACAAGCATAATCATCAACATAAGTATAAGGAGATAAGCACGACCAGAACCACATAGATGCAAGTTTACGCACAAGCGTAATCATCAGCATAAGCATAATCATCAACATAAGTATAAGGACATAAGCACAACCAGAACCACATAGATGCAAGCTTATGCACAAGCGTAATCATCAGCATAAGCATAATCATCACATAAGTATAATGACATAAGCACAACCAGAACCACATAGATGCAAGCTTATGCACAAGCGTAATCATCAGCACAAGCATAAGGATATAAGCACAAGCACAATCATCAGCATCAGCAAAGGCATAAGGAGATAATCATCACCACCAGCATGCATAATGGCAAGCACAAGCATCAGTATCAGCATAAGCACAACCACAACCACAACGATATAAGTATAAACACAAGCATAATCATCAGCATCGGCATCGGCATAACGAAAAACACAAGTATCGGCATAAGCATAAGGAATAAGCACAACCACAATCACAAGTACGTAAGCACAAGCATATAACCATCAGCACAGACACAGGCACTAGCACTAAACGACGAATTCTTACACAAGGACCCATTAAAGAACAGTCTTCGAAGTTCTCATTTTTCTTCCAGCTTCAACGTCACGCGAAACGATCGAACAAGAAAAGAGAAGAGATGCATTATAGTAAAAAAAAAGACAACAGAAGAGATGCATTGTGGACGTTAGCTGAACTTGCTGCCTGTAATTGCACGGTCGATCGTTCCAGACTCCCTCGCATGGCAGCAATAATAATTAATTGTATAGCATAAGGTCCGAAGATGAAGGAAGGTAGCATATGGTTGGAGTTCATACAAACACTGAGTAACGCAAGTGCAAGCAGAACAATCAAAATGTTTTCATCCTTGTGCATGCTTGTCAGTTTATATGGACTCTACCACTTGTGTTTTTGTGCCAGCGAAAACCAGGCTTTAGATGTGAAGGTGCAAATAGGTTTTTTAGTACAAATATATCTACACGGAAACTATAAACGAAACTATGTAGACCACATTGTTGATGCCAACTCTAAAAACGGTGCTTTGATAGAAACCATACATATCAATTCATGAAATAAATAATTTCAATCCTACAGTATTAGATTTTCTGAGAACGAGGAACGACGAAATCACATAATTTATCCGTACTCCAAAAAGATCTATCTTTTAAATGTCTAAAACAAAATAACTATACCATCCGGAAAATAGAAGCAACTGGCCCGGCATTTTGTTTCGCCATATGGTCGGTTAAAAGGCCGTCTCTCTACAATCCCCTAAAACCTAACAAATATTTGTAACCGCAAGTAACGTTTTGATTTTCCAGACCTTAAGCACTAGGCAGCAGAGTTACCAAGAAAAGTTTACAGCTTCAGCTTAATAACACATTTTCGTCACCCATCTCGAAAGGGCACAGCGGCAAATGAGTGTGCGTGCGCCAGCCAACCCGCTAGCGTCATTTTCATAGAAACATCCCGGCGTCAAAATGGTGGCAATTTAAAATTTATTTGTTTTCATTTCACGGGGATAAGGCCATCACGAAACAGCTAAGGTGTATACATTGAAGACAATTCCGAGAGAGACTCTTCTTTCACATCTTTTTTAATTTAGCAAAATAATATACGATAGTGAATTTTTCGCTCGAAGTCGAGCGCTCGTAAGTAAAACATGAACTCAGCTGTGAGCTATGTTTTCGTCATGGCGCCACAACAGCCGAGCATGCGCACTCATTTTGCCGCTGTGGCCTCCCGAAAGCTTGTCCATTGGGCATGCAAATTACCAAGCTAAAAATCGAGTTTCCCAGAAAACGACCAACCGCCGACCGAGTAGCTCGGAGACTCTGGGAACGAGATTGGGGTACAGAGAGAGAGAGAGACAGACAGAGACAGAGGTAGCTTAACACACTAAAGCCCTTGTCCGGGAACTTCAAACTTTGTTGCATCTCGATCAGAAGTTTGCAACTTACTGAATTGTTCACTTGTCACTCTATGCCGTGTGTTCTAGATCGATGCATCTTCGCATACATATTGTCCCAGAAATGACACACCGCCCCTATTTCTAGCGTCGAAACACAAATCAGTACACAACTATGATTACATTGTGACTACAGCCTCCCACGCAGACGCTCTTTAGGCTCTTCAGAGGAGCAATATTTCCTGATCGGGACTACAGAGGTGTTAGTCCCTTTCATTTAGTTACGGATACTTTGACATAAACTTTACGTTAGTTGTAGGTCGTTGGTAGTTTCTATTTAAATAAGATAAGAACAAACATATTTACTTCAGAATATTTGCTTTATTAAAGCTTAGCCTTAAACTTTTACAATTTCTCTAGTTTAATTAGATTTTATTCAATATCCTGCCGTGTCGCCTCTTACGGGAAACATAAACAACGAAGATAAATGAAGACCTGACCTTAAATTTAATAACGTGTTTTAACGTAACTACTAACGCGTTTATTACGCTGTTCCAATGTTGCGGAGACAATCTGTGAAAAAAAAAATGGAAAAAAGCCCAATTTAACCCTCAGATGCAACAACTACTCATATTTTCTGCTTAGTTCATAGATACTGGATACCACCACCCCACCCCACTTGAGATTTTTCTTGGAACAAAGATGGCGGACAATTTAAAAAAAATTTGCCTAAATTCATTAGAATACGATATTTGCAGACGTACTACTTTCATTGACAACAATGGAAAGACAGTTTGAAATGTACATCGCCCTAGATATGTGTTATCGCCCTCTAGTTATCGCAAGATATGTATTTTTGTCATTAAAAAAACAGGAAAATTCCAAATTTGAGGTGTGCCTGTCAAAATATGGTTGCCATAGTAACAGCAAGTTTCGAAAAAAATTTAGGTAAAGTACGTTTGGCGGCTGTTACTTCAATATTGAGAAAGTTATAAACGGTTAAAGATATATAAAGTTTTCCTTGACAAGTTTTCCTTGCTCGTGTGGAAAGGGAAATTTGGCAATTTTTTCCTTGACAAGTGTCCTTGTTCAAAAACAAGCGTGCCAGTTTTTGAACAAGGACACTTGTCAAGGAAAAATTGCGAAGTTGCGAAACTTGTTCGTGTGGACTGCAACAAGGACAACTTGACAAGGAATCCCTGGTGCCCAGCGGCCTTATCTTGTTGGTCGCGACCTGGATCCTATTAAAGACGATAATCCGCTGTACAATATTATTGTTGTTACAAAGAAAAATTGTCAAAGAAAAATTGTTTATCGTCCACACGAGCAAATAAAATCGTTGTCAAGGAAAAACTTGTCAAATTAAATTTGTTGTTTATCCACACGAGCAAGGAAAACTTGTCAAGGAAAACTTGTCAAGGAAAACTTGTCAAGGAAAACTTGCTCGTGTGGAAGGGGCTTAAGGCAAGTTAACGTTGGAAGTATTTTGCAGTTGAACTTACTTTATGCGCGACGTTCCATATTCTGCTGTCTGTTTTCATGCGGTACGCGTACGTCGGCTACGTCCCCACGGTCGGCGTGCAAATCGTCGCGGGACAGGTTTACGGCGGTTGCCTGGCCACGGGCGCCGTGCTGCAAACGTCGGGGAACAGGCTTACGGCGATTGGATGGCCACGGGCGCCGTGCGGCAAAACGTCGTGGAACAGGTTTACGGCGGTTGGATGGCCACGGCCGACGTCGTGCTGCAAAACGTCGGCGTGGAGGAATACGGCGGTTTCGTGGCCACGGGCGCCAGGGACGTCGTGGATCCTCTTGATCTGAAAGAAAGAAATGAATGAATGCACACTCCTTTTAAGTTGCTACAATCTGTGGCAGTTTGAATTACAGTATATTTACGTTATTATGTGAAGCAGATTTGTTAGGTGTAATTGAGGAATCAACGATAATATATTAGTAAAACAGCCGGCATTTAAATCGTGGCTGGTTAGGCCATTATCCCTCAACTTATCCTTAACGAATATTGCGAGCATGTAAGTTGTAATTAATGGCATTTTCCATTCACATACAAGAGGTGCTATTTTAAAGACCCAAATTTTAAAACGGCAAACTCACCAGTGTTCTTTAGCTCTTCAATGTCGTTATCTGATGATAAAAAAATATAGTAATATATTTCCATAGCTGATATAATTACGTTCAGCCGATATTAGCCATTATATAATTTGCTTGTGTAAAACTCGCGCTGTGATTGGTTTAGAACTGCAGCGATGCGAAGGATTCGAGTTGGAGCAGGACGGGTGTGTTTTCCCGCCATTCGTGATGTAATTTATCCATCTGGCCCCAGTTGTTCAAAGGGTGAATAACGCTATCCACAGGATAAATCGCTATCCAGTGGATAAGTGTTAACAAAATAAAGTACGCTATCCACTGGATAACGATTTATCCGGTGAATAGCTATATCCACCCGTTTCATTTAGATCATATGCATGAGAAAATGTAAAGCGGTCATGTTTTCACCAGTCACCTTACTTCACGAAGTAGTAACAATATTATAGATAACCACGTCCTACATGGTGGACATGGTGAGATAGTTGTAGCAGATAGTTGTCGTTTATGCCTTTTATTCGCGGTCACTTTGTATGAACACAATATGCCTTGTATCTTACCTGGTTCGTCCTCATAATCTTCAAGATCCACTGCAGAGAAAAAAGTAACAATTAATTAACGAGTTCTACATCGTTACTCAAATCTATCCAAATATATAAATAAAGAAATAGATGATTGTTTAATTAAAAGAAAAGAACTCTCAAGTTCTCCCACACCAAGAGAGAATGACCTAGTAAGAAAAGGATTATCCGTGACCCATAATGTTTTGAAATCTGACAGTATTATGCTGTGAAAAAGTTAATTTTTATTTCCTCCTGATCAAGGCTCTGACATCGCGTTACTCGAACTAAAAATAGCTCAACTATGGAGTGAAAATTAAAAATATAGATTTCAAAAAATTATCAATGGAAGAGATCCATGTATTCGGGAAATGCTTCTCTTAGATCAACCTCTCTTGCCCACACTCACTTCCAGGTTTTAGAAAGACTTTCTAGGAACAAAAATAAATATATGTAACTTACCCATCAGTTCGTTTGGATTGTCACTGTCATCTTCTTCGTCTTCATCATAATCCTCTGAGAAAATAGTATAATAATTAAAACGATTATGGGGTGAGTTCTTTCTACGACGAAAAAATGCCCATCAACTACAACTAGTGCCAGTCTTCATAAGAACTTAAGCTTGAGTGTGCTACCGTAAAGTTCCGAAAGTAACGACCGCTAATAAATCCCGAAAGAAGAGAGCCCCCGAAAGTAGCGAGACCAAGGGTTTTTTTCAATTATACATACGGTATACTATATTTTTTTCAATGTACAAGTAATATCTTCGTGCAGTATCATAACTTGATCCTGCGATAACGCACTTTACTACAAGGGAATCTATCGCTTATGACACAAAGCATTTATTGTCCATGCGAGGCTCACCCATTGTGTCAGTAACCTGAAACTGGACCGACAAATTTCTGTCTTTTATTTCGGAAAAAGAGCTCGCACCAGCTTTTATTTATTTTAAGGTTTTTGTTCCCCGAAAGTAACGACCCACCGAAAGTAGCGACCCCCGAAAGTAGCGAGCCCCAAAGGCCGCAAATTCCGAAAGTAACGAGGGTCGTTACTTTCGGAACTTTACGGTATGTCAGCAGCATACGAACTTTCGAGTTCACTCCAGTGTATTTGAATCGCTAGATTAAAACTTAACGTGAACACTAAAAGTTTATCTTACCCATTTCATCGAAATCATTATCTCCTGAGAAAAAAAAACAGGAAAATATGATGACTTTTAGATGACAATACGACACAAACATGTTTCCTCAGGTGGACTATCGTAAACTGCCGCTTATAAGCCCTGGGCTTATACAGCATCGTAAGGGGTTTGGGTGAGCCTATAAAGAGGGGGGGGGGGGGGGGGGGTTATATCCAGAGGGCTTATATATAAGCGGAATAAAAAAAAAAATGTTTCAGAATGAGCTGATAAGAAACGAGTTGATGCAGCAATGTCCCCAAGAGACATTTTCCATTTACTGGTCTTTAATTCAGTCAATATATTGGGTACAAAAACAAATTTCAAGTACGCGGGAACATTAAACGCAACTGAAACATAATGAAACGGAAGAAAGACAATTAATATGGTCTAAAGTTCAACAATTTCTGTGAGGACATTTATAGTAAGGAAATAAGGAATAGTAGGGGGGGGGGGGGGGTTATATCCGGGGAAGCTTACAACCGGAATGTTATTTTTTTGTTAGCGGGGAGATGGGCTTATAAACGGGGGGGGGGGGGGGGGGGGCTTATAAGCGGCAGTTTACGGTTTATATTTTTATCATTATCACCAATGTGTTGTATTTGTACCTTTGTCCTTCAATATCAAGTTAATCATGATGACCTCGTTCTGTATTTTCAATCAACCGATATCAATCACTATATTATGACGTGGCACTTTATAAAATATTCCATGCATGCTTTGTGACGATCTCGATAAGAATATGGGAGCGCGTGCTTACAGAACCTGATGGCAAAACGAGAGAGAGTTTCAGTGAAAGAAATCGAAAGTTTATGTTAAGCCAGATGGTTTACATAAGTAATGAGGGTTTATTAAAGTATGCTGAGTCATTGTAAGCCAATGGGCATGGGGTGAGGGTTTATTCAGTAAGCCTTCGGAACATAAACAGGAACATTTTTCATTGTTCTGTTTTTAATATTTTGTGGGTAATGGTATGTTAGCTAAGTGTTCAATTTCCTCGATCGGAATTTCAGAAATTAAAAGACATTTTGGCAATGAAAACATGGGACATGTCGTCCTTTTGAACGGAAACCGAATAAGCATTCCTATCAGTTATATCTTTGTCGTCGCCTAAATGCAATTCGAAAACATTTGTTAAGAATGGTGGCAACAAATGCCCCTAAGAGGCATGTTAGATAATTAACAAGGCATACACATATTTAACTTACCGAAGTTTGCTTCATCTTCAGTCAGAACCTCTGAAAAAATGAGAAAGATACGATAAGAAGATTTACTTTTTACGGAACGTACTTTAGAACTAAAAAGTCAGAATGCAAACTTCGTGGACGGTTGTTCTCTTTATATTCATTTAAGTCCTGCTTACCTTCTGTTTCCTCTGGGGCTTCTGCGAAGAGAGAAAACGAAAACGTATAAATTAAGAGCTTTTTAATAAAGGGACACTGTCCCGGCATATTTGCTCAAAACTGTTATAAATGCATGAAATGGTCCCTATATCTATGAAATAACAACTTAATAAACTCTAACTAAATGATAAAAAGCAATTTCTTCAAGAAATTCCATACTGCAACACAATTGCTGCAAAATTTCAAAGATTTCCGAGCCAAATTTGCCGAAACTTTGAAAAACTGACATCATTGACGTTTTTTCAAAAATCCATATTGCAATCCATTTCCATCCTCGCTGTCGTTTGTCATCCTCACTTTCTAATGGGTTCCTGTCATTTGTCGAGTGCTATTCTACAGAATCAAACCATTATTGTTCAACTTCCTGTGATCTGTAGATATGTTTCTGAGCTTCCCAAAATCATGCTAAAATCAGGACAGTGTCCCTTTAAGGCATTTTATGGCTTATGCAGATCATGAGAAAGTGGCTAGCGCCACTGTCTATTAGCTTGCCAGCAGTGACCACTCCGAGGCGCTGTTTAACAGTATTCACATTTAGTTGACCGGATGATTGAATCCTATTATGCAATGGCTGTTTCAGTTTAGGTGCTCCATTCCAATATTTTATTTATAATTTGACTTACCATCTATTGCCACTGGGATAGCTGCATGAAGATAATGAAAGCATAAATATTAGTTAGAGAGTTGAAAAAACGACCGTTTGACATCCAAAATCTGTACTTTTCAAAAAAGTCAGATTAAAAAGACTAGGAAACATTTCATACCTTCAAAACCGACGATAGCCACAAGCAGCAGAAACGCGACCAACCATTTCTTCGAAGTCATCGCTACGGGCTGAGCTCCAAAGCTAAACTGAGAAAAACCTGGCTTTGAAGTCTCATTTTATACATTTTGTAGGAAGAACAAACGTCAAACTCTACTTAAAATCCAATACATGTAAATTGTCTTTGTATTGTCTGTATAGTAATCATATTAATAGGTTACCTTCGAGTGACAGTTATGGGTTTAGGTCTACCGCGTCGCTAACAATACAACATATGATGCGGCAATATACAATAAACAGCGTACTTGAATGGAACATGTTTCACTTTTAGCTCGCTGCTAAATTTAGTATATACTTACGTAACGTAACCAGGAAATGATGCTTAGACAGCCATGAAACATATTGTATGAGAATATATAACGTTTGATAGCATCGATTCTACTAAGAGAATATCGTACGAATTCCATTCATTTTAACAATGCGGCATACATGTCCAGCTATCTCGATAAGTTAAAAGTTAACAAACTCTTAGCTAATATAACACAGAGTCATTAATTACATTTTTGCACCAGAATAGTTGCGCTTTCTTCGTCAATGAATGACTAATTCCATGTGATGTAAATGAGGCAATATCTGCGTTCAGGTAGTTTAAAGTAATTTTTCTACCACGATCTAAGGAAAGGAGTTATTTCCAAACTGTTAGCTATTCCTTTTTTTAATCGTAATCTTTTTTTTTTTACCAAAATTGCAGAATGTACGCTATAAATGAGTAGCATTCATCCGTTTCTAATAACCTTTTTCTTTGAAATCAAAAGTATGCATTATTTTTACTATAATGTAGAAGTAAAGGTAATAAGAATTTACAATTACCAAATTGTTTAGCTTCAAAGTTATTGTCAAAAGAACATACAGTCGAACCTGTATATAATGCATCAGTCAATTCCAGCAGTCCCCCCCCCCCCCCCCCCCCCCCCCCGGGCCATTTGCGCATGTTGCTAGCCCGGGGATGGAGCATTTGTGATTTGGGCATGGGCACTGCTGGAATTGACTGACGCATAACGGCCCTGTATCAAGCGGTCACCCTGTATTAAGCGGCCAGTTTTCACAGTCCCGAATTTTCGCCCATACAAACTTTGTATTTGCTACCTGTATTAAACGGTCACCTGTATTAAGCGGTCGCGGCCACCCTTTAGCAGTCCCATGTTTGTCTGTCTTTGTTATTTTTACCTGCATTAAGCGGCTCACACTTGAATGAAAAAAACACATATTATTTTACGATTTTATTTCACTTAAAATGGATCCATCAACACTACAGCACCATCGACACCCCTTGAGCTAAAACTGCACGTAGTTCTCCGATTTCGTAAATGCTTTGTAGATCTCAATGTACATGTAATGAAGTACAGTTGTATAAAAATGATAACGAAAGAATATTGTTCCTTTAATTTGTAATTACTGCTTGACTTGAAACCCTTCTTCGCCTAGCTTTTTATGTGTTACTGTTAGCTTGAATGAGTTGCTAGTGTATAATACTTTAATAAAATTGACATTTGACCACGCCCACGAATTATTTTTGGTGAACCTGTATTAAGCGGCAACCTGTATTAAGCGGCCAATTTCCAATTCCGAGGGTGACCGTTATATACAGGTTCGACTGTACAATGCACCCAAACTAATTTATTTAAAAGTTTAATTATGTATCAAATCCCAAATTTGGGATGTTCAGTTACTGTAGTAAGGTTTGTTTTGGTTCATCTATATTTACAATAATATGCAATTAAACCTATGTTATTGTTCTTGCTGGAACGAAGACATTCGAAGTCGCCCAATGATTACGGACGACTTTCAAAGATCACCCGAAGATTTCCGAACGTTTTTTTAAATTGTTTGGCCACCAAGAGAGTAGAACGACGAAAACCAAAACAAACACAAATAAATATATTATTTTTTAATTGATATACTTCTTTCGACTTTTGAAATTTTGAAATGGCTTTAGGTGGTCTCTTGGCTGCCTGAAAAATGTCCATACATTCTCAAACTACTTATATTGCATTGATTCTTGATGCGACAACAATATAAGCTTTCTCCCAAGTTTCCGTCCTTTGGCGAAATTCATTAAAATTTGACAAAAAAGTAATAATTCTTATTAATTTGTTTTGCTGTTAGTTGTACGACAAACTTATCGAAGAGGCTAAACATTTTTTTTTTCAATTCGACGAAGGAGTACTATCTGCGGTGGGAATTTTGGAATATTTCAACGAAGATAAATCAGCTGGATTTAAACCGGCTGGTATACTGGTTCATCGTTTGCTCCAGTAAACATTACTTCGCGTCTTATAATTCTATCAGCCGACCCTGACCCTTGCTTGTTTTAATGCTGGAAGATTTGAGTGAACCTGTTCTTGTTGTTAAAGGGGCACTATCATGCACTTTGAATAGTCAAAAGCCAAAATTGCAAGCACATTTATACATCAATGGAAACCGAAAAAATATTGGTCCTGTTTTGTTAAACATAACTATACTACAACTATGAAATGAGTGCTATCCGAGTTACCCATGCATGAGCTTTTGCCCGACTTTTTCAAGTTCTGCCCTTGTGTCTTGGAAAAAATCTCTAAAAACTAATTACGGTTTGCTCTCCCTTTCAACAATTCACATGATACATACATGTTCCTCTTGATGTTTTAGGCGCATTTTGTGTATGAGCAAAGGTACTTAGTGATAATATTAGCACCGCTTTGACCATTGCCAAAAAGCAGCAAAATCCCCGTGATAGTGCCCCTTTAAAAGGGAAGGAAGAAATTAACCATAATATATTCGTAATACGGACGCAACCATTATCCTAAGTGAATACAATATGGAGCCACCCTGCGTTGCAGACAGCTGAAACGCTGAAACACAGTACACTTAAAATAATTCCAATATTTCAGTGTTTTCGTGTGTTAGTTAACAACTTTGGAACACTTATATAAGTATTTCATCCAATATCAAGAATACTAACTCTATTGTGCGTTGTTTTTAGCTTTTTGTACTCTTGCCTGGTTGCATTACTCAACTTCTTTACAAGAAAAACACGAAAAATTCCAAATTTGGAAAAACATGCCTGTCAAAATATGGTCGCCATAGTAACAGCTAGTTCCGTGAACAATGACATGTCATACCAAATTGTTTCCAAATAAATTTTCAGGAAAGTCAAAAAAGTTTGGTGGCTCTTACTTTAATATTGAAAAAGTTATTAACGGTCAAAGTCTTCCCGGGCTGATTCCCTCACCCCCAGTCTGAATAGGGTTAAAAGATTCAGCGAAATAATCGCGCAAAAAACTTTATGACTTGAAGAAACCGCTAACTAGAATAGTGCTATTAAAGTATTTGCTAAAATTATTTTACAATGGTACCGGCACTGTTTAGAAAATCAAAAACAATGTAAATCGAAACACATCAGGCCATCCCCATAAAATGTTTTTGTTTCCCATCGCCCTCTCCTCTCGTGAAAGTGGGTCGGTCGGTCGGTTAAAAAAAAAGAAAAGCCGAGAAACGAAATATTGACAAATTAATACATAAATAATTCCAAGCGAGCCTTGATTTTATCTTCCTCGTGACCACCATTTTGTTACGAGTCGATATCACTCGAAGACGTCATTACTGGGCTGATTTAGATGTCAGATTGACTTGAAAGGTGTAAATAAAGCAAATTAAACTTGGAAACACGCGAGAAAAGGGCGCAGGCAATGAATCAGAAACCTTTTTTTTTTTTTTACTTTTTGAAAAAATTGGGTCGGTCGGGCGATGGGAAACAACACATTTTATGGGGATGGCATAAATTGAAAATCTCTCTTTCTCAGGATTGGAGTAGCCTCCATGACTACGATGTAAGTAATGGCCTTCAAAATAAATCTGTACGGTTTGATTTGATTGTTCGAAGTGATATCGTGCAAAACGAAGAAACTGCTAGCGCTAGCTTGAATAACGGCTAAGCACTCGATAAATTTATATTAATTACACAACATAAGCGATCAGATAAACAATCGAAGACCGTCGGACATCTCTAACATGAAACATGCGAGAAAATCTTCAACATTATACTTTTTAATCAATGAAACCGCCAACTTGAATAGCCGTTACGTTAATTGTTTTTAACAAAAGCTTCCACGCGTCGCCTAAAAGCTCCAAGGAAGCGGAAAACCTGCTTAAAGCTATGATATTAGAAACCTATATTCAAGCGAAATTATAAAGGGTTTCATAACCTCAAGAGCTTGGGCGTGTCGCCTGAAAGCTCTCTGGGAGAGGAAGTGAACGACCTAATTTAGTCAAACTGTTTATATATTAGAAAAAAACTATATTCAAGCGAAAGTGCTTCCATCACCTCAAGAGCTTGGGCGCGCCGCCTGAAAGCTCTGAGGGAGAGGAAAGCCTTAAAAAGTAAACGACTTAGTTTAGTCAAACTGACGCGGACAAGCCAACTATATATATTCAAACGAAAGGGCTTCCATCACCCCAAGAATGGCCTGAAAGCTCTGAGGGAGAAGAAAGCCTTAAGGCCGGTTTACACGCTTACGATTTGTCGGCACACTCGTAAGGCTAATTTACACGCTAACGATTTGTCGGGCCGATTTCTCTTTTATCGATATAGCGCGAGGATGAAAATCGGCCCGATTTATGAAATCTGTTTGCGCTGCAACCTCAGTCATTTTCTTAATCAAATCGGGCCGACAAATCGTAGCGTGTAAACCGGCCTTTACTTAAAGTAAGCGACTTAGTTTATATATTAGTCAAACTGTTAATACCGGAAAACTATATTCATGCCAAAGTTGCTTTTATCACCTCAAGACCTTGGGCGCGCCGCCTGAAAGCTCTGAGGGAGAGGAAAACCTTAAAAAGTAAACTACTTAGTTAGTAACTGTTTAAACATTAAAAAAACTATATTCAAGCGCGAAAGGGCTTCCATCACCTCAAGAGCTTTTCTGCTAAATTGATGTTAAAAAATGTATTTCAACATACCATATTGAATTACCCTTTCAAACTTGCAGGTTGTTCGCAAAGACATTTACCAAGAACACAGAACACAAAAGCGAAAACCAAAACAAGACGCATTTTGAAGGCGGATTCAGGCGCAGCCTTTTCACTTTGCAACAAACTAAAAAAGTGGCAAATTCTCGCCTCAATAATAGAAATGAAATCGGGCAAGTTCTTTATCCTTTCAATCACTTTGGAAGCAAACAAGCGACAGAATCATACTTGAATTTATTTTGTTCCTGAAATTGGCCATTAGCACTGCAGGAGTTTATGTCGCATCTCTTCGCATCATGTCTGCCAGAGTACAACCGCTAACGTTTTTCTTCAATGGTCACGAATCAAGTGGGCACCGATCCCACTCTTGTCCAATAAACTCGACTCGTTAGTGTTTAAATAGCTGCTACATTCAAGCCTGCACCTTTTAAAGATGTTTTAGTTTTTTGTTAAATTCATCCTGTCTTAGAAAACTGAATTGTTCCACTCGAAAATTACTAAATGTGTATTGTACGGTCTTGATTGTTTTTTCGTCAAATGGAATTCTCCAAATACTGCGTTTTCGATATTGAATAAATGTCTTAAAAGGCAATTAAAAGCACGGTAGTTGTTGCTGATTTTAATCCAACGAAGATCATGCAGTTAAAATGTTTTAATGCAACCACTGTTAATGTTTTTATTTATTTAATTTCTTATTTTATTGGTCACGAATCAAGCTAGTGGGCGCCGATCCCATTCTTGTCCAATAAACTCGACTCGTTAGTGTTTAAGTAGCTGCTACATTCAAGCCTGCAACTTTTTAAGATGTTTTAGTTTTTTTGTTAAATTCATCCTGTCTTAGAGAACTGAATTGTTCCACTCGAAAATTACTAAAATGGTGACGAATCAAGCTAGTGGGCGCCGATCCCACTCTTGTCCAATAAACTCGACTCGTTAGTGTTTAAGAACGAATGTCGCTAAGGATGGAGCCAAATTGGAAATGGTCAAAATAAAGTTTCCTTCATACTTTGTGTGTAGTTAGTCCTTGGGGTGGAAACATTCATGATGATATTTGTTTCACTTCCTGCACTAACCTAGACTTGGGATCAGGGGGGAAGTTAATGCCCCAAAATGTATTTTTTGAGGTATTTTTAACCCTGAAAACTGAGATTTTGTTAACTAATTATCTCAAAATGCAAAAGACTGGTTAAAATTCTGCTGACATCCTGGTATAATATCATCCTTCCGCTCCACAAAACTGACACCGGATTTTCAGTTTGCCCCCTGGGGGCCCCCTGGCCCCCTGTCCTTTGTAAGGGGGGGAACCGCCTTTTTTAAAAAACTGAAAATGAGACATCTTTGGCTAAAATAAAATCAAACTGGTATTCATATTTTGATCAAATTTGAAGTTGCAAATGAATATTTCGTCCTTTGTGAATCTTTTGGTACTGAAAAGTCCGCGGGCACTCAACTATTTTTGGCAGAACAAATAATTTTCAATTCATACCCACGGCAAAATGTTAATTTTCCGTCATTTTCAATGCCAGTTTCTGAGGCTTAAATAATACTATTTGTAGCAACTTACCACTACACTGTTTCTCTATCATCGATAATTTGAAAATATATCACTTTTACAGCTTACATGTAAGCAACTTCAGAAAAACAAAATGTTTTGAATAGCACATCCACTGGTGAAACTGTTAATTTATGCAAATAATAACACTCAAGTTTCCGGCGAAAAAAATATAAAACTGAGTTGTGTAGCAAATTAAACCACACAAATAAAACTTATAATAAACAATTGATGTTTTGCATACCATTTATTAAGTAGTAACTTCAAGAACCATCTCAGCGGCAACGAGGAATCACGTCGAATATTATAATTCGTCGGTGCTTTCGTTATGTGCCACCGTGTTGAAACTATAGTTCTCATCCGTCGGAACAGCCCCAAATGGTTTTCCTTTTCACTGGAAATATTATCTGGAATTTGCTGCAGCTGCTAACTATATCCACAAAATACTACAAACAGATTCACGATGCTCCACCGATATGATCGTTGCTGTCGCCGCCATGTTGGATCACTTCTTGTCAGGCCGTGATGAATGCTTTAAAGGCAACCTCCTTGTTCTTTTAGAAATGTCCGATCTCTTGAGCTTCACAATTCTCAGCTACAAATCCTGAGTTATAAATTCTTACTGAGCTATATAAATCCTTTTGAAGTATCACTGTTTGGCTGTATCAAGAGAATATAAGGGACAGAGAGCGAAACTAGGGGCGTTTGGCTGGGATATGTGAATTTCACTAAAGTTATTTTAAGAATATGCTAATTTTAAGCGTACGCACTTCCGGTGCTGGAAATCAACAGAGTTGCGAGTAATGGCGCCTGTTGAATATTTCAGTATGGCTTTCCCAAGTGGAATTTAGACTTCGGTATTGATATTGATTAACTCTGTAGAAAGTGTTCCGACAGTTTAAACGACTTCCGAAGATGCTAAAAGTGTTTCGGATAAATTTTATACTCATACTGGAAGGTTTGCGAAGATGTATCGTCGAGCGAGCGAAAACATCAGTGGCATCGAAATATATTATAAACGCGGAATTTCGGCTGGAAAGGCAATCAGAAGAAGTCCTCGAATTGCGGTCAAAGCTAAAGCAAGCTTTCCAAGAAACGGAAATAGTCCGAAGAGTTTCATCGAGCGAAGTTCTGATCTTGAAGGAATCGCGTAACCTGATCTCTCCCTGCACTTCGACAGCTGACTTCGAATTCGAAATTGAAGCCATGAATATCATCATAGCAGGCTCAGTGTGTTTCCTCGTAAGGAGAAGAGCTAGATAAGGTATCCTTCCAGTCACTATAAGTTTCACGTTTTTTAAGGCTGAGAACGAGAATTATTTTGCATGTTGATAGAAAATAAAATACAATAAAATCACATTATTTATTTATGTTTTTTAAATGAACTTTATAACACCATTGAAAAGAATGGTAAATATGTACCATGTATATATACTTCTTTCCTTTTTTTTAAATCAAAGGTTTTCCTTGTCACATCCGTATTATTTTACTGATTCTATACTCTGTAATCTTAGAATGTATTAAGAATATTTCCAGCCTAAAATCGGCAGAAAAATAAGAATATTCAGCCTGGGCATGAGAAATATACATTCTCTGCATTCTTACAAAAAAAGTGTTGCTGATGACAATGCTATATCTCGGACAGTTGATTCTGGAAACCTTGGGGGGGGGGGGGGGGGGGGGGGGTGCTTGTCCAGGCAGTCACACCCTGCCCTCTGTTTATGACAAAATATTTGCACTTCCTCTTAGTTGTTTATTTGAGCATTTGATTCCTGGCAGTGATATGTTGTCAACATTTATAATAATCATTGGACACAAGGTTTGATGGCAGCTGGGGCTGCAGAAAATTAAATGTCAGGGAAATACTTCCTGGTAACTGAAGGGAACCCATGTATATATACATACTTTGTCTATGACTGCGTTGAGTTCTAGGTCGAAAACCCATACCCTATTGGGCGGCACATCCCCATATAGGCTATATATGGGAGTACTCCCCAGGTATGAGATTCCTCCAAATATGCTTCAGGACCAGCAAACATGAAAAGGTTGCAGCAATTTTCTAATATTGCTTTCATGTAGTATTGTGCATGTTCTTTCTGTGGTCACAGGGCTAAATTATTTATGGGAGATAATGTTACCAAGTTTTTTGTTCTGCAAGATTCCCACACAAAACCCTTCATATATCAGCACAAGATTTAAACTCCAAATAGTCCTGAATATAAATTATACTTTTCTTTTATATTCTTATATTCTACTATTCATAAGAGGAGACAATAATAGAAATCACCACGTCAAGTTCAGGAAAAGGATTATCATTCTCTATTGCTTTAGCTCCAGAAACCTGGTAGAGCTTACTCTTACTGAAATTTTAAGTTACCAAAATTGGGCTATTCTAAGTAGCCCATATCAAAGTATTCATAGTGAATTAGTTATTTTTTCTTTCAGTTTTAGCATACAAATTTTTTTCCAGGAAACTGAATTTCCAAGGTGCATCTTTGGTTGATTAAAAAGGACCAAGACTGATTTTAATATCATGTAACTATTCTTTATTTCTCATATTGGAACCAAGTCTAATAAATTATTAATATAGTGTTGTGACAAAAGTCATGGTTGCCTGTAAATTGGTCAATCATCTGTTTTGTTTTCTCTTTTGGTATGTTTGTTAAGCAGAGTAAGAAGTGTCATGTTGGGCAAGCCTCAGTCATAACCCCATTTGCAAATGTTTTACAAGCATCATAGTATTATATGATGATACCTGATAACTCATGTAGGGACTGAGCGCTGTAGTCATAATGTTTCAATTGCTGCTGTTACCAGTTTAATATTGTAATTATAAATTGAAAGGTTGTAATATGAATAATATTATTGGAAAGGGTTCATTGTTTATTGAGGTTTACCGTAACAATATGTCTTGATTGTTTATTCTGTACTTAAGGCCTATTTTCAATATTTTTTTTAAACTTAGTTTGTGGGTTTTTTTTTTTTTTTTAGGCTGGGCTGGGTAGATAGGCCTAGTAAGGGATGCCATGTCCTATTGTCCTGTTTACCCGCCATTGGCGAATGAAGTAAATAAACATAAAATAAAAATAATAAATTCTAACTTGGCTTCAAGGGCTAATAGGGGAATGAAACAAATTAAATTAATATTTCATCTCTCAACCTTGATGTGAATTTCTTTTGTTTATTCCCCTGAGCCTTGGAGCCAAGTGAAGAATTTTTAGGAAATTGAAATTGGGCAAATTTCTCTATGAATTATTGATACATGTTGTTGCTTGTGAAATAATTAAAAAAAATGTTTTGGAGCACATTATATTCAGATTACTGTCAAGGTCACTAGTGACTTGAAGCTTTTGTAAGGATTGTTTTGTTAGTCTTGTTGTCTTCTCCATCCTCCCACCCCACCACACCCCACCCCAAGGTTTTAGACATTACATGTAGGGGCAAATATTTCAATTTGATTCAAATATAATTAGTTATAATTTAAAAAATACAGTACATCACTTTGAGCTACAAAACTTATTATTATTTCAAGAACTTACAAGAATATCAAATAAAGCAGACAAGTTTTATGAAGCTTTACCTTTGTTTAGATTTAATAGGAAAAACAAAGGGTCAAATACCATTTGCAAGCATTGGTAGGTATCGTATGGGCTTTTGTCAGAACGTCCCTTTATAATTCCAGGACACGCAGATGTATATAAATGGGAAAAACATGTGGTTCACAAGATCTCGAAAGTTCATTGTAGTGAACAAACTTCCACGCAAAGATCATTGAGTTCTTCCTTCGTAACAGGCTTTGTTTGTTTCTTACTTCGTTTGTACCAGGTTTTCGTACTCGAGGATTCGCCGCCATCCCTTTCAGTTGCTTTGTGTTTCAAGAGGTTTCCGACGTCGAACGCGTATATTTGTTCGAATCGGCAGTTTTATCCTTTGCAGAAAGAGTGCCTACGGCTGAATCCCTTGTTTGTTACTAGAGATTCGTTTCCCTTTTGATTTTTCTCTTGCTAGACTTTTTTTCCTCTCCTGTTGCCCGGCAATTGTGAGGTTTTTCCCTGACATAATCACTGTCGCTTGCCATCTGTGCGAAGTAAGCTTTTAAAATATATCCTGGAAGCCAAAAGCGACATCACCTGATCGATGAAGAATCGCCCCGTTTCTCAACTCAACTATTGAATCCGGTATTTTCCCTAGGCGAGCCATTGGATTCGATATAAAAATTGGTCTCCCATTCTCCCGAATAATCCCTCAAGAAATACCATTTTCTTTGTGTAGAAAGTCGCTTTCGTCGAATCTCCGCGCGGACAGCCATTGCTTTGAGATTTCGCACGACTCACCCAAGTCGTGGCAGCGCGCGCGTGCGGACTTCCGGTTTTGCGTGGTTAAAAATAACTTTAGTGTGAAATGAAATTCACATATCCCAAGGCTTGACTGGGCGTGTCCTTCTCTGTCCCTTAATTATTCTCTTGGCTGTTAAAAACTCTAAATAAGCCGGGACGGGTCGCCGGGCGATTGTATGTTTATCTTTTTCGGTCAGCGGACACCATAAAATATAAAACATACCAAAGTGTCCCGGCTTGGAGTTACAATTGAAAAGGATTTATAAATTCTGTTACTGAGCTATATAAATCCTTTTTTGAAGTATCACTGGTTGGCTGTATAAAACTCTAAAATAAGCCGGGACGGTATCGCCGGGACGATTGTATGTTTATCTTTTTCGGTCAGCGGACACCATAAAATATAAACATACCAAAGAGTCCCGGCTTGGAGTTTACAATTGAAAAGGATTTATATAGCTCAGTAAGAATTTTATAACTCAGGATTTTGTAGCTGAGAATTGTGGAGCTCAAGAGATTGGACATTTCTTAATAAAAGAAACAAGGAGGTTGCCTTTTTCAAGCATTTCATAAAAAAAAAGCATTCATCACGGCCTGCCCTGACAAGAAGTGATCCACAACATGGCGGCGACAGCATCGCGGTCGTGCGCGGGCAGCATCGATCGGTGAAGCTTGTAATATTTTGTGGGTAGTTAGCAGCTGCAGCCAATTCCAGATAATATTTCCAGTGCAAAGGAAAACCATTTGGGGCTGATCCATCTGATCATAAGAAACTATAGTTTTAAATATCTGGGCTTAACGAAAGCATCGATGAATTACTGATTATATTCGCGTGATTCCTCGTTGCCTCTGAGATCAGTGGTTCTTGAAGTTACTACTTATAAATGGTATGCATTACATCAATTGTTTTTATTATAAGTTTTATTTATGTGGTTAATTGACTACACAACTCAGTTTTATATCTGTTTGGCCGGAATCTTGAGTGTTATTATTATTTGCATAAATTAACAGTTTAACCAGTGGATGTGCTATTCAAAACATTTTTTTTTTTCTGAAGTTGCTTACATGTAAGCTGTAAAAGTGGATATATTTTTCAAATTATCAATGATAGAGAAAACAGTGTGTAGTGGTAAGTTGCTACAAATAGTATTATTTAAGCCCCAGAAAAAGTGGCATTGAAAATGACGGAAAATTAACATTTTGCCGTGGGTATGAATTGAAAAATTATTTGTTTCTGCCAAAAATAGTTGAGTGCCCGCGGACTTTTCAGTATCAAAAGATTTCACAAAGGACGAAAATATTCATTTGCAACTTCAAATTGATCAAAATATGAATACCAGTTTGATTTTATTTTAGCCAAAGATGTCTCATTTTCAGTTTTTTAAAAAGGCGGTTCCCCCCCACTTACAAAGGACAGGGGCCAGGGGCCCCCAGGGGGCAAACTGAAAATCCGATGCCAGTTTTGTAGAGCGGAAGGATGATATTATACCAGGATGTCAGCAGAATTTTAACCAGTCTTTTGCATTCTGAGATAATTAGTTAACAAAATCTCAGTTTTCAGTGGGTTAAAAAATACCTCAAAAAATACATTTTGGGGCATTTAACTTCCCCCCCTGATCCCAAGTCTAGGTTAGTGCAGGAAAGTGAAACAAATATCATCATGAATGTTTCCACCCCAAGGACTAACTACACACAAAGTATGAAGGAAACTTTATTTTGACCCATTTCCAATTTGGCTCCATCCTTAGCGACATTCGTTCTTAAGAGGGCTGTGCACCTTAAGAGAGACTTTTTTTCGTGACCGGGTGAAAGGTGGCACATGATGGAAAAAGTCCCTACCTTCATATTTCGTCCAGAGATACCCTATGGTTAGCCAACAAACGTGGTGTATTTTTTTTGTTCAAATCTATTTTTATTTTCTAGAAAATTCGCAAAAACTGTAACGGCCGTCCACGCGCCATAAAATGCACCGAAATGAGCGCGAACGAGTATGACCACCAAGAACTTTGCTCCTCAAAAGCGCAAAAGGAAGCAAGCCTTTTTCAATTCGTATATTTGTTTAGGAGGCATTAACAAAATCATTTGAGTCTAATAACCAGGATTATTCACCTAATTTTGAATTCCCGGTACGGGTTTGAAAATCGCCGATATTTCATTGTTTAAAAATCTCAGTTTGGAGCAGTTTTCAAGAAACATTTTTCCTATGCGGTATAACTCAGAATCACTTGAAATTAATATTTTTGATTAGTGGAAATGTTCTTTCTTTTCAACGATATAAAAACTTACTCTGGGGCTTTTAATTACGGCAAAGAAAAAAGCCCGTTCTATTTCGAGGAAATCACACACCGACTTGTCAACAACCACAAAATAATCGAAATTACGCTTTCTGTTATCAAAGCCAAAATTCAAACGAAATCCATATCGCTTTGCACTATACTAGATCAGAAAATCAATATAGTAAGCTTACCTGTAAAGCCAGTGGTTGAAGGTTGCTTTTTATCCCTATTTTTCGTTTCAAAACCGCCATCCCTTGTACAGTGTTTACCAAATCACATTATAAGCATAAACTGTTGTCGAAGGCTCTTCCACGAAAACATCGCATTTCTTGACAGTTCGAACCATATATCAACTTCCATACAGCTATTTATACAAGAATCATGTTTTTCACAATAAAAAAACGTACGTTTTGATCGTTTTTAGTGGCAGAAGATCAACGATTGACACGCTTTAGAAGCGAAAAACTGTGTTCAATTGTGTGTCACGCAATTTGACATGTGTTACAAGAGAGGCTCGGTTACCAAGTAATACTTACCGTGGGGGTGGTGGCAGTTATATTTTGCGGATAAGCGAGTACTTTGGGTATTGTAAAAGATCTAGAATGCGGCCTCCAAAATATATGAAGTTAATTATTGCGATCCCCGATAAAGTTGTCCAACATGAATCAGGGAGTAATGCTGGAGTTTTCGCCAAAAAAAATATATATATCGCCGATTTTAAATCTGAAGCCTGTTGTACCCTATACCGTCATGGCTCTAGCCGATACCCTAAACGACTCAATATAAGTTATTCAGTATAACATTTCTCATCTACCATTTTGGAAGTAATTGCTTTGCGCAAATGTATCAAAGTCCATCCCCATGTAAACGATGACTTAAACAAATATTTATTTTTCAAGAATTCGCACTTGCCAAAGTTGATGAAGGTAAACAGTGGCGACTACTACCTTCGGTAATTCACCTAAGGTTTCTATCTCTACTGAAATTATTATGAAATCCAGATCTAAATTGCATACTGCGTGTTTGCTTCTATTACACCCTCCATTCCGCAGGGGGAAGCTTTTTTCAGCGTGCTTGAAACTTGCCAGTTCTCGAACGGCCCGGCACTTTAAAACGAGGTCACGTCGTTCCCGAATGCATGCATGCGCTTGAATGCGATGCCAGAATGACACGCTTCCTCGGGACGCTTGTGCACTTCATGTAAATCTTAACGTGACCTAAGATACCTGACATGACACAAGTGGGTTTAAATGTAACCTGCGATCAGGCCAATTTTCGCGCTCCTTACATTCTCTTTACAGATACAGATGTCACGCTAAACGAAGAGTAAATGAGAGCGCGGAAAAAATTCACCTGATCGCAGGTTAGTCAAATGCCCATGCTTCGCGCGCAAACTACGTGCGTTTTCGCGTCTAATTGTTATGCGTAGCCATTGTTTTGATAAGGCGCGCTAATACTTTCTCGCAATACATGACTGAAGAGCTCGTACGTCCTTAGCACGCATTACAAAGCGACTTTGAATGTTGAAGCGCGCTTGCTGGCATAGGCCGTACTCACTGACATTAAAACCGCACAAGGTGCGCGTTCAAGCGCGTTTAGAAGGGAACTTATTATGATTAATAAGTGCACCTAATGATTATGTGGACGAGCACTCATGGTCACTCTCTTGCCCTTTTCAGTGAGTCTAACGTACACCAGCCCTGTTATACTTGTAAGTAAGGCAAGTAACCATGTGTTATAACCAAGTAAAAACCCACCGATTAATTTCCGCGCGCTCTCGCTGGACGCCGTGAACACGTCACATGGTACAAAATCGGACAGCGAGTATCAGATGATATATCCCGTCCGATTTGATATCTTGTCGCCCGATTTTATCGACGAGGACCAAAACGTACAAATAAATAATTTTTTAGGTCTTTACTTTCTAAACCTAATCACAGTGTAATAAAATCAATAAACTTATCAACTTGCAGTTGTAAACCGCAATCAAACCGCGGCTGTCACGGTTGTTTTCCCTTTACGACTCAGTATAAAGTGCGCGCGGTATATAAATTTAAAATCGTGTGTTATAAAATATGTAAACCCCTTTCAAGCACGCTGGTATATCGGATGACAATTCCCTTGGCCGAAAGAGTGTCCTCAAAACTTCACAGTTGCCTCGAAGCTTCGCTTTTTGGCAAACTGTTCATTTTCGGACAATGTTTCAGCCTCGGGATTATCTACGATATTACAGCCGCGGAAGGGGTTATTAACTGCTACTAAAATCAGTGACATTAATTATACTGGTATTTTCAGTAGTCAGTTTACAGGCCAATGGAACCCATACTTTAAGCCTTACGTAGAAAAAACCCCGGTGGGCAAATAGATCTTACTGTTGGCAGGACCACAGCTACGACAAAGTGACTGTATCTTGTTCACATAAGCTGTTTGAGATGAACTGATATGTCTGTGATATCGATGTTAAAAAATATACAGATCTCCTTTAGTACTGAAACCGAAAAGGTCTTTAACTTGGACTTTGCTGCCATATCACAGAGATCGTTACATCATAGGCGATGGGGTGTCTAGCGCCAGATCGTGACAGCCACACATTTGTAAGTTCTTCAATTCTGCTTAATTTGCAGGCGCTATTGCAAGTCGCCGCCAAACTGTTCCTCGCCATCGTGAAGGGTCTTCTTGTGCAGAGAGAGACGTGGAAAAGAAGCCAGCAATTTGATTTGCAGTGAGAAAATCGGTCACTTGTAAACAGGCGGGTGCCACCTGCATCTTTGGCGCTCATCATCGCCCGTGCGACTGATGCAGGATCCGCTTTCTGTCCTGTTTGCTCCCCTAGTTTGAATTTGGCAGTTAGATAACTCTTCTGGCTGAAGTAAATCTGCTCCTTCGTGCGGCGCTAGCCTTAAGTGCCCAACCAATTGTGGTTTCTGCTGGGTCACTTTTAGAGTCAGGGTCGTGTGTCTGCAAGATCTCTGGTACTGAAGGTGGTGTTGGCCTCTCCAGCCCATCTGCGTAAGCCATAATAGCTCGGTCCAGTAAAGTCTCTCGCCTCGAGAGCTCTCTGTGTTGCCACAATCTAAGTGTCGCTGCATTGAAGAATGCCTTAGAAATTTCCGCGTGCAACCCTCCTCAGGACAAGCAAAGACTGCCTCTTCTGCGCCTGCGAGGTTTGTCTTCAGTGTGGGTATCCTGGTTCACTTCAATTTGAGGCGATACTTTTTGTTCGTCTTTGCTTGATTGAAGTAAAGGTGCTGGAATGTGTTTCAGTTGGTGTGAGAGTGGGCAGCTCGCAAAAGATGGATACTGGCAACTTTATGAGTTTCCAGGGCCAAGTACCATACGCCTTCCAAACGCGAATTCCATATCGTGATACTCGAAATTGTTAGCAGACTGACACTTCGACTTCAAGGATGGCATATCGGAGCTGCGATTGATTCACATAGCGTAACGGTAACCGCTGACACTCCACGGAGGACAGGATTGCATCTTTCATCTGAGCGGGCGTCTCGATGTCGTTCCCAGAGTTGAGATGAATTCTCATATGTGACTTAATTGTGCAGCTTTCCGATCACATGGCCCCCTTTTCCCCTTGGGGGTCTGAGAAATCAAGCCGCTTTATGGTGACGCCCAATTGCTGGCCGATGACTTTTGAGCAGACAACGGTTGCTCCGCAGTGGTAGCAGACCGGCGTTGTCCTGGCGATAGTACACGGACTCTAGCTTAGGGACTGTGGGTTGAGTTTGGTTGTATAACGTCTGCCATCACTGCGAGCACAGCACAGCTGTCCTGGCTGCACGCTTGAAATATGTGGACAAAGGTAAGCATCTCCATCTCCTTACCCTCACGCCTCGTTGCTACCGTCACGTGCCAAGGGATTCCGCGTTTCCCAACCAGTCGGTTTGGCTCTCTCTATACTTTCTGGGCAAATATTCATCGCCCAATCTTGCACTAACAGCACTGATGATTCATCTAGTTTCTCCAACAGCTCCACGGCAGATCTTGGGTTTTAAGAGCGAAGAAGATGTGTTTCCACGCCCAGATGGCTGTCTCGCCTGTTTAACTTTAAACAAGAGCTCTTCATTTTGCACTGACATAGGTTCCCAGTCTGCGCAGCCAGGCCTGCCTCAATATCAAGTAAGGTATCTCCGAAAAAAGATCGCACGGTCACACGCTTCATTGTGGTCATGTCGCACAGAGCCTGATATGCCATGATCCTTGGGGTCGCTTAGAGCGAACGCTCTACAATGATCGGCACTGCTGAGCTCTGAGACACATGCCACCTGTAACATGAAGCCAAAAAATGGTGTAAGGTAGTGGTTATTATTATTTCTGTGCAGAACCAATGAGATCAATATTAATCAGTTTCACCACATCGACAATTTTGTTTGAAGATAGTTCCAATACAACTTGTGAAGAACAAACAGTCGCAACCAACAATTATCTGACAAATTGCTATATATGTTAACATCTTGTAGATGTCAGAAGAGTTTTGGATCAAAAGCGCCATGTATTTTTAATAACCAAATTGATGATCACTGGCGATAAAAGTGGACACATGTTTTACCGCTAGCTAGCGGAAAGTTTGATTGTATTTAAGCTCATATATAAATCAAACATACCTTATAGTCACCTCTTGAGGTAGCGCTTGCTTTTCCGTAGGGCGATTTTGTTCGCTGTTTTGTCGCAAACCCCCATGCCTTGTCCTGCGTCCCCAAGCGTCTCGGCCACTTCACCATAAATCATCAAACGCCTGTGCTCCTGAAGAAGCGAATGTAGTCGAGTCCTTCCAAGAGGACTTCCTCACAGAGGCGGCACATACACTTAAGGATACGCACAGGGTGCTGCGACTGACTGCTTTAAACCCTGCCTCCTTCACAATACGCGAGGTACTGCTTCACCAATCTTGTCTGGAAATCATCGTCCGTATCACGTTGGGAACTTTAAATTATATACGACCCCCCCCCCCCCCCCCCCCCCCCCCCCCCCCCCCCCACAGTATACACACACCTTTATACCCTGCATTTTCTCTGGCACGCACCTGTGGATTTAAAATCTTATAACAGGAGAAGAAGAGCCTACTACTACATGTTTAATTGTTGGACCTCCCGCGTCTGGAAACAAAACATCACGGAAAATTTTCGGTCCCCACCTTATAAATAGGTAATGGATTTCGCCAATGTAATATGTACTTGAAATAAATGTTAAGGCCCCCCCTCTCTTGAGTGACTTATTTTACCTTGAGGCCCCCCTATCCTTGCTTTGGATTTACTTTATGCCCCCCCCCCCCCTCTCGCTTATCCGCAAAATATAACTGCCACCACCCCCACGGTAAAGTATTACTTGGTAACCGAGCCTCTCTAGTAACACATGTCAAATTTCGTGACACACAATTGAACACAGTTTCGCTTCTAAAAGCGTGTCAAGCGTTTGATCTTCTGCCACTAAAACGATCAAAAACGTACGTTGTTTTTATTGTGAAAACATGATTCTGTATAAATTAGCTGTATGGAAGTTGATATATGGGTTTCGAACTGTCAAGAAAATTCGATGTTTTCGTGGAAGAGCCTTCGACAACAGTTTAATGCTTATAATGTGATTTGGTAAACACTGTACAAGGGATGTCGGTTTGAAACGAAAATAGGGATAAAAAGCAACCTTCAAACCACTGCTTTACGAGGTAAGCTTACTATATTGAGTTTCTGATCTAGTATAGTGCAAAGCGATAGGATTGTCGTTTGAATTTTGGCTTTGATAACAGAAAGCGTAATTCGATTATTGTGGTTGTTGACAAGTCGGTGTTGTGATTTTCCTCGAAATAGAACGGGCTTTTCCTTGCCGTAATTAAAAGCCCCAGAGTAATTTTTATATCGTTGAAAAGAAGAACATTTACCACTAATCAAAAATATTAATTTCAAGTGATTCTGAGTTATACCGCATAGGAAAAATGTTTTCTTGAAAAACTGCTCCAAACTTGAGATTTTTAAACAATGAAATATCGGCGATTCTTCAAAACCCGTGCCGGGAATTCAAAATTAGGGTGAATAATCTTGTTATTAGACTCAAATTGATTTGTAATGCCTCCTAAACAAAATATACGAATTGAAAAAGGCTTGCTTCCTTTTGCGCTTTTGAGGAGCAAAGTTCTTTGTGGTCATACTGATGCGCTCATTTCGGGCATTTTATGGCCGTGGACAGGCCGTTACAGTTTTGCGAATTTTCTAGAAAATAAAAAAAGATTTGAACAAAAAAATTGCACCACGTTTATTGAAATCACCATAGGGTATCTCTGGACGAAATGGTGAAGGTAGATATTTTTTTCATCATGTGCCACATTTTTATGATTTCACGCGGTCACCAAAAAAATTCTCTCTTAAGGTGTTTCGATACAGTTTTTCAGGTGCCATACCAACTGTTTTCAACCAGCTTTTTAGCAGACTTTCCTCAGTCGGATCGATGTGAAATTTACACCATATTATTAGTCTTGGATTGAAGTTTGTTTTATGTACTTTTCAGCCAAATCGATATTGTCATGGCAACGATAAACAGAAAACCTTGAAATCAGTTAAATTTGAATTTTGCGCGATCCAGATTTCACCTGGAAAAGCCAATACCAAATCTTAAACTACGATGAAAGGCAAATAAAAATACATGAGAATAAAAAAATTCTGTATGTTTGATTTCGAATAAATGGCAAAAACATTTCAAACCTTATTCTTTTAAAAATAATACCAAATGCGCCCGAGAGATACATACTGTTTTGATAAAATTATTTTGGAATTATGCCAAAATGTGCCTTGAACTCATGTTTTGACGCCATGAAAGTTTTTGTTGATTTTCATTTTGCGATCCCGGGAACGAGCATTTTCCAAAGGTCACTCCCATTATATTTTCGAGTAATTTTCGACTTTGAGCGCTTTTGCAAAAATCTTAAAACGGCTCGATAGATTTTTTTAAACTTTTTCCTTGCATGCTTGATAATGTGAATAGTTGTATGCCAAAGTTTTATTAGCATTGATTGATTGGAACACTTTTAAATTCAACGATGAATAGAACGTCCGAACGGACGATAAAGTTTGCGTTACAAATTCGCCGTTGACAAGTTATGCAAATATATTCAAGTTAATATATACGACATTCCTCCGTGCTTTCCACGATATTATCACAAAAAAGTACAGAAATCAACAGTAGACCGATGTATTACAATGCAATTAATCAGGACGGAATGCAGTGCCCATTGATTTGAATAGATTAGCTTTACATGTCTGACCATGAATTTGTAACGCAACTTTCCGTTGTCTCATACGTTCTATTCATCGTTAAATTTAAAAGTGTTCCATTCAATCAATGCTAATAAAACTTTGGCATACAAACTATTCACATTATCAAGCATGCAAGGGGAAAGTTTTAAAAAAATCTATCGAGCCGTTTTTTAAGATTTTTTCAAAAGCGCTCAAAGTCGAAAATAACCCGAAAAATATAATGGGAGTGACCTTTGGAAAAATGCTCGTTCTCGGGATCGCAAAAAGGAAAATCGACAAAACTTTCATGGCGTCAAAACATGAGTCCAAGACATATTTTTGGCTAATTCCGAAGTAATTTTATCAAAATAGTATGTTTCTTTCGGTCCATTTTACTGTCATTATGCAAAAATTAAGGTTTGAAATGTTTTTTCCATTTGATTCGAAATCAACATACAGAATTTTTTTATTCTTGTATATTTTATTTGCCATATACCATAGTTTAAGATGCTGGTATTAGCTTTTCTTGGTGACGTCTGGATCGTGCAGATTTTAAGTTTAACTGATTTCGAGGTTTTCTGTTTATCGTTGCCATGGAAATATCGATTTCACTAAAAAGTACATCATAGCAAACTTCAATCTAAGACTACTTATTGGTGTAAATTTCACATCGATCCGACTGAGGAAAGTCTGCTAAAAAGCTGGTTGAAAACAGTTGGTATGGCACCTGAAAAACTGTATCGAAACACCTTAAAAACCGACCAATGATTTTGGCTCGAAAAATAGTTTGGGCTGATTTTAATATTATAAGTACAGGTTTACCAAACTATAAATAAAAATGTATTTCTTTTGTTTTCAGTATCCTTTATTTATAAAAAATATTGACTCGCGAAGTTTGGTCGGCCGGCGAGGACAAAATCGAGCCTAAACAAGCCGTTTCGAAAAGCGCCTCGAAATTTATTCTCGCAACGTAAATTGGACTAAAACCACCATTCAAGTAAAGAAAATGCTTATTGGTGGAATCTAGTAGGATAACGATCAAAATATTTAAAAGTAAAAACGCCCAAATTATTATTTGACTATACTACACTAAATCTGCAATAGCGATAGGACCGATTTTCAGAAAATTATTTCTCAAAAGTGGCACCAGATCTAAAGTTCTAATACGCTTATATCAAACAAGATAAAGATAAACTTTCATTTTACGGCAACAAATGTTGCGGCCCGTGCGAATTCACTGTGTAATAACTCGTTAAAGTTACTGTAATTACCGTCATTTCTTCAATATGCAAATTACTTACGGTTTATCGCAGGCATCTTAACTGCCGGTTTCAGACTTCTACAAATCACACCAACCATCCTGAATATAGGAAAGGCTTATAAGAAAAAACCACAGAATACAAAATGAATGCACAGAAAGCCGAAATTTTTGAAGTTTACCTGCCATTGAAGAGATATTGAAGTCCAAAGTTTCGCCTCGCGTGACTCCGTGTTCGATACAGTAACGCCAACGGAATGTTTCAGATTAAAAACGACAAAGGAAGGCCTCGAATTTAACGTTCCAAATGTTAGGAAACTTAAACTTCAACCTATTTGCCCTCAACAGCAAGAAAATAACGATCCAAGTTGAAATTCACCTCGATCGAATGGTCTGACACTTCAAATGACTGTTTTATACAGCGAAGTAACTTGACACCGATATACCAATGTCACGGGTCACCGCTGACCTGCAGGTCAAAACCTTTTAAAAAGTTCAGCGGCTTTTTTCTTAGCTTTATTCAAATCGTGATCTGGATATAAATCTGGATATAAAAATGTCTCAAGTTTGCTTTTTGTATAACAGGCTTTGTGAGTGCGGATCCTCGCGTGGACGTACGGAAACGGTGTTTTTTGTACGAGTGCCGTGATATAAGTGTTCATTTAAAAAGTTTTTTATTGTTTGTCTCGCTGCAATCTCAGAGTGTGTCATATACTTCAATGAGCTGATGTTTGTTGGCACATCGCTTGATAAAGTTAAAGCAATGCGTGTCTTAGCCTGCAGTACAGGTGGTTTGTTTTTTTTCATGTAACGCGCTCGCCGAAAACATCTCGCGCTCTGCGCTCACCGATAAAAAACCCAAACCGCCTGTACTTGAGGCTATGCGTGTCTGCGCTCGCATGTCTTAGGAAAGTACTGGGAGGCCTTCAAGGTCGTGCCAGTATCCGATACATGAGGTTCATCTACAAAGGCCAGTTGGCGGGACGTGATCAATGTTGCTATGGCAAAGGAAGTATATCAGCTATTTGGGATACAGTGTGTGTGCGTGTGTCCATTGGCTCGCGTAAGAAATGTTTGATAGTTGGTCCAAATTAAAAATCTGATGCGAGGGTCTGCACTCAATAAAGCCGATTTTATACATTTTCCGTTGGAAATAAAGGGAAAATGTTTTCTACTAAATAGAAAACAGTTTTTCTTTTGTTCAATGTTTTATAAAAGACGGAGTTCATCAGAATACTGCTTTTCGCCATATAAATAAAGTATAATACCTGGTTTTGGCTTCTAGTATTGATTTAACGGCGTATAACAACGAAAAAGACGGCTTTTCTATGTTTTATACAGTATTACTCCGATAAAACATTGTTCCTTAACCGCTCAGTCATAGCGAGCGCAGCTTTCAATCTATATTTTAAATCTGGATATAAAAAATATCTCAAGCTTGCTCTTTGTATAAAACTGATCGGCTTTATTGAGTGCAGACCCTCGCATCAGATTTTTAATTTGGACAAACTATCAAACATTTCTTACGCGAGCCAATGGACACACACACACACACTGTATCCGAAATAGCTGATATACTTCCTTTGCCATAGCAACATTGATCACGTCCCGCCCACTGGCCTTTGTAGATGAAACCTCCATGTATCGGATACTCGCACGACCTTGAAGGCCTCCCAGTACTTTCCTAAGACATGCGAGCGCAGACACGCATAGCCTGCAGTACAGGCGGTTTGGGTTTTTTTATCGGTGAGCGTAGAGCGCGAGATGTTTTCGGATGTTTTCGGCGAGCGCGTTTACATGAAAAAAAACGCGCGCTCGCCGAAAAAACCCAAACCACCTGTACTGCAGGCTAAGACACGCATTGCTTTAACTTTATCAAGCGATGTGCCAACAAAATCAGCTCATTGAAGTATGACACACTCTTTGAGATTGCAGCATGACAAACAATAAAAACTTTTTAAATGAACACTTGATATCACGGCACTCGTACAAAAACACCGTTTCCGTACGTCCACGCGAGGATCCGCACTCAACAAAGACTGTTATACAAAAAGCAAACTTGAGACATTTTTATATCCAGATTTATATCCAGATCACGATTTGAATAAAAGCTAAGAAAAAGCCGCTGAACTTTTTAAAAGGTTTTGACCTGCAGGTCAGCGGTGAACCCGTGACATTGGTATATCGGTGTCAAGTTACTTCGCTGTATAAAACAGTCATTTGAAGTATCAGACCATTCGATCGAGGTGAATTTCAACTTGGATTCGCTACTTTCTTGCTGTTGAGGGCAAATAGGTTTGAAGTTTAAGTTTCCTAACATTTGAAACGTTAAATTCGAGGCCTTCCTTTGTCGTTTTCAATCTGAAACATTCCGTTGGCGTTTACTGTATCGAACACGGAGTCACGCGAGCGAAACTTTGGACTTCAATATCTCTTCAATGGCAGGTAAACTTCAAAAATTTCGGCTTTCTGTGCATTCATTTGTCTTTCTGTGGTTTCTTATAAGCCTTTCCTATATTCAGGATGGTTGGTGTGATTTGTAGAAGTCTGAAACCGGCAGTTAAGATGCCTGCGATAACCGTAAGTAATTTGCATATTGAAGAAATGACGGTAATTACAGTAACTTTAACGAGTTTTACACAGTGAATTCGCACGGGCCGCAACATTTGTTGCCGTAAAATGAAAGTTTATCTTTATCTTGTTTGATATAAGCGTATTAGAACTTTAGATCTGGTGCCACTTTTGAGAAATAATTTTCTGAAAATCGGTCCTATCGCTATTGCAGATTTAGTGTAGTATAGTCAAAAATAATTTGGGCGTTTACTTTTAAATATTTTGATCGTTATCCTACTAGATTCCACCAATAAGCATTTTTCTTTACTTTGATGGTGGTTTTAGTCCAATTTACGTTGCGAGAATAAATTTCGAGGCGCTTTTCGAAACGGCTTGTTTAGGCTCGATTTTGTCCTCGCCGGCCGACCAAACTTCGCGAGTCAATATTTTTTTGAATAAAGGATACTGAAACAAAAGAAATACATTTTTATTTATAGTTTGGTAACCTGTACTTATAATATTAAAATCAGCCCAAACTATTTTTCGAGCCAAAATCATTGGTCGTTTTAAGGTGCACAGCCTCTTAAGTAGCTGCTACATTCAAGCCTGCACCTTTTTAAGATGTTTTAGCGATTCTTCTCTTTGTTTAAATGTATCATGTTCCACTAGAAAAAGTACTACATGTGTATTGTACTAGGATAACGAAAAGTTTTATAAAAAACCTCTCCAAAAAATATTTGACTGACACCCAGATCATTTTACTGTCTGAAACAATTTGTACCAACGGCCGTGGTCACGAAAAATAAAATCTGGCCCCAACTTTGCAAGATTGGAAAAATGCCTGAGATACATTTTCCACGGCAAAATAAATAAATTAATCCATTCCAAACTTCCGACAGTAATCGGCAAAAAAAGATGTAAGTCGAAAACAAATCTTGCCTTTTGTGACACAACCTCAAATACAGAACCCAGCCATTTCCAAGACCCTTTCTAAGGCAAAAGAGCCACCACTCATTCAATCGTCGTTCCAACAGGCCGCGATCCTTTTGGTCAGCACCAAGAAATTTCGGTCACCGCTAACCGAAAACGCGCGCGCGGGCACTGGGAACGAAGTTGTGTGGGGCCTTCGTTATTTGGGTCGTCACGTAACGCTATAATAGTGGGGAGAAGTGTTGCGTGACGACCCTAGGTGGGACAAAAATCAGTGTTATTGCCAAACATGCCGATGGCGGCGTCGGTGTTCGCCACGATTTACAATTCCCTCAGCCTTGGAAATATTCTTCTGCTGTTTTCTTCTGTTGCTAATGTTGCATTACCTGATGGTGCTGTACGAGTTCAGGAACATGCCGCCTGGTCCGCGCTTTACGTCTCTCCCTGTTTTAGGGAATGTGTTTTCCTCGACTCAAAGACGGAGAAACTTACCGACGCTTTTAAAAGGTCAGTAAAGTGAAACGGTGATCAATTTTCACTGATAATGAAACCATAATTACTCAACATTAAAAAAAGGTGATGTAGTCTACGGTCTCTACGATCTGGGGATGTATACCATATAACCCAGACCGGCACTAATATCGCTGCGTGGTGAAACATGATACAGCTACTGCGCTGTTCTTTTCAAAAAGATCAGAGGCGAAATTCACTCTCAGTGAATTGAAATACAACTGTTATTTATGTGTCCTTGATGATTAGAGTTTGGATATAAAACGGATTCCACATAATAACTGGAGGAAGCAAAAATTGTTCAGCAGCGGGACATTTCCCTCCAGTTACGCAATTAAGCTTAGACGCAGGGTTAGACGACAAAACAGGATAGCTCTGTATTCCTTTTAAAAGCTTCATTCTCATTAGGATCTTGTTTGCAGCTGTGCCGATGAGACTTTTTACGCCTAAATCTACTGCTTTATAAAACCAGGCGTAGTCAATCGATAGAAATCGATATCGGAAATCAATCGATACAATCGATATCAATCGATATCAATCGCCGATTGCTATCGGTAATCGATAACAATCGAACTCACAGAAAACAAATTATCGATTGTTATCGATTGCAAAAATCGATAAACAATCGATAATAATCGATAACAATCGATAATCCAAAGGAGTATTTGTTTCAAAACATATTACTGAAAATGGCGTTGCTATCGAGACCGGGCGTTAATCGTTAAGCATTTTATCATCGATTTCAGCATCTAGTCCAGCCGGAGTGTTCCTGATCGTTCATCACTTCGTTTTCTGGGGTTTTTTAAAAAAATTTAACATGTCCATTTCATTTATTTCTTGCTTTCTATGTGATTTTATTCTTACGTTTCTTTCTCAATGCGACTAATTGAAATCACAAAAAACACTTATTTTGTTGTTTATTCTGCTTCATCTTTTTGTTGCTATACTGAAGACTAGAGGGTTGCACACCGCTACTTTGGACGCAACTTCTTCTTCATCCGGTATTATGAACTGCGCTGAAGCCGAAGATCGATAAAAAAAACAAATTGTTCCTGTTATTGTTTTTGTTCCTACAGTATTTTGTTGATAGTTTGTAAAACTATTGCATGCTATGATGATTGAAATGACTCAATAAAACCATACAGACAACATTGTGTCAATGATGAACTTGGAAAATGACAAAGATCGTTTCCGATAATAATCGATAATAATCGATAAACACTCGATAAATCAATCGTTATCGAGTTCTATTTGGAAATCGGTATCAATCGAACTCACAACTTTTTTTCTTTATCGATTTCTATCGATTGGTATCGGAAATCGATATCAATCTTCGATTGTTATCGATTATCGGTTTTTAAAAGTAAATATTGCGATACGTTATTTGCGCAACGAGACATTGCACATTTTACCACTGATTTCATTGCTGGCAATACACTTCCGTCAATCATGCGCAACGATATGACTAGACATGTCTAGACGTTATTATGCAAATTTGTGTCGTGTAACGCAATCGTACTCAGTGCTGTTTTCGTACGTTTCTCTGTTTGTAGTGTAGACGACGACAACGGATCCAGAAAAGTTCTTTCCTTTGCAAATGGCGGTAGCGAAGTGTAAAAGTAGAAACCAGTGGCCTTTCAGTACATTACAATCGTGCATGCATGATTTTGTCGCACGGCAGGAGAAAAGCCATATAAGGTACGCACGATTGACGGAAGTCTATTGCCAAGTGAATTTGATTTCGAAAGTCGCGTAGCAGTGAAAACGGTGGTAAAGCGCTCAGGAGTACAATTGGGTACCAGAAAACTGTTCAGTCGCAATGTCTTTTTTTTCTTTTATTCTTTGTTTTCATCTGACGTCATCAAAATTCTAAAATCTAAACTGTTAATCCTACAAAGCTATTCTTTTTATATCTTCTAGACATAGAAATCATTAATCTCTATGCAAAGTTTGGTATCGATCCAGTGATTCCTTTTGGAAATAAAGCTATTTGAAATGTGTGATGTCCCGGATGAACGTGTTAATGAACTGTCACAAAAAACGGATATTTTATGTCATTTTTAAATTTTCAGACGTGATAATAATTTAGAAGTGATGTCTAAACAGATTTGAAGTGAAAGCTAATGATATTGACGGTAGAATATACTCTACTTCTTGTGCAATTTTATGGCGGCATACTAAACACTGTAATTTTCTAAAACGCTACAAAGCTATAATTTGGACAAAACGTTTCTTTCTGCCAGTTATTCTACCTGTTAATTTTCTGATGTTGTTCATGCAAGCAAACAGTTTTTGTAATGTTGATGAAAACCACCAATAGACTGATTTTACTTGACCTACGTCACTGTAGTGGCACAAGAAAATTTTCGCTTCACTTCCTCACTGTCACAGTGTCACAAGGAAATTTCCCTTCATTTCCGTCACTGTCACAGTATCACAAGGCCATTTTCTCTTCATTTCCGTCACTGTCACAGTGTCACAAGGAAATGTTCGCTTCATTTCCGTCACTGTCACAGTGTTACAAGGAAATTTACCTTCACTTCAAATTCAGTCACAGTGTCACACAAGGAAATTACCTTCATTTCTGTCATTGTCACAGTGTCACAAGGAAATTTACCTTCATTTCCGTCGCTGTCACAGTGTCACACAAGGAGATTTACCTTCACTTCAGTCACTGTCACAGTGTCACACAAGGAAATTTACCTTCATTTCTGTCACTGTCACAGTGTCACAAGGAAATTTACCTTCATTCCCGTCACTGTCACAGTGTCACACAAGGAGATTTACCTTCACTTCAGTCACTGTCACAGTGTCACAAGGAAATTTACCTTCATTTCCGTCACTGTCACAGTGTCACAAGGAGATTTACCTTCACTTCAGTCACTGTCACAGTGTCACAAGGAAATGTTCGCTTCATTCCCGTCACTGTCGCAGTGTCACAACAAATGTTCCCTTCACTTCCGTCACTGTCACAGTGTCACAAGAAAGTTTTCATTTATGGGATGAGGTACCGAAAATTCAGTATACAGTCGAACCTTAGCTTATTCGACTTCAGGATAAACGACAGCAAATGTGGCGTAAATCAACCGGCTTTGGCATTTTCAGTGACCGTCATGATCAGGAAATGCAACCCAGCTTTACAAAGTGTCATGATATTTTGTTTATTAAATTTGTATTAAATCCATAAATATACTCCACCTGACTGATTTATCTTGTGGTTGTTGAATACTCATAGCCTTTTCATGCTATCGACACCATAGTTAACTGAATCCCGGAGGAACAGGGCATCGTGCTCCTTTTATTTATCTCTTGGTAATTGCACGCTCTTTTTCTTTTGATTTTTAGTCTTAAAGAAAACTACGGCCGTATTTTCTCCATGAAACTTGGAAGTTACAAGTTTGTTATGGCGTCGACTCCTGAGGCTGTTTATGAGATGTTAGTAAAGAAATCTGCTGATTTCGCCGGAAGACCACAAAACGTATGCTTTTTATACCCCAAAAGCATAGGTACGTAATTTAGAAGAACGTTTGTTATAGGTCAAGGCTGGTTTTCACTAGCATCAGAAGAAGTGGGTATTAGAATCGGCATTGGCATTTTCAAAGGCATAGACATAGCAATATTAAAGCATAAGCATTGTACTAGGCATTGGCAATGGAAAAGGCATAGACATAGAGAATACAGCTGTTTCGAGAAAGGTTGTCCTATAGAAGCGTAAATGCCGAAAGGTATTATGGGTAGTGGTAGTTCACCGTTGCTTGATCGAAGTTCACGAGCAGTTCACGGTGTTTCCGCGCGTTGACAGAATAATTAAACCATGAATATACAGCTATTCAATCAAGGAACGTTGACGGATAGAAGCGTTAACCCGATACGATTAGACCGAATAGTGGTCTGAGTAGACATTAGAAATTTGTTTGCATATCAGTGTAAAAGAAATCTACACGTTTTTATTTTGCACGTGACTTATTTGCTTTGCCCCGAATTAGATACATGTAATTTGTTTTTCTGTTTTACTGTTATATGGCTTTCATTGGAAAAATCTTCTCAAATTTAGTTTGGCTAAAGCTAGCTCTCTTCTACAGGTTTCAAATGAAAATGAAACGTGAACATTTGTTTTTTCGTGTTATGTTCATTAGTACATTTCCAGAAATCGCGGACATTTTGCGGCCCGTGATTAATTGTCAGCGGCATCTCATTTTCAAAATGGCGGCCATCAACAAACGCTTTTTTACTTGCATGAAAACCAAGCCTGGCCTAGTAATTAGGGGGCCTGGATACTAGTTTATATCCCGTGAAAACATCACACAACATAAATAACAAACAAAATGGCGACGCGATGCGAAGAAATTTTTTTTTAGTTTTCCTTCCAAAATGAGTCACTCAAATATGGCGTTCGTTCGCTGGACTACAGACGGGAAAATGAAGGAATTATCTGTGCATTTGGAAAGATCTTGCAGGGCAAAAATCCTTCCTTTTACGGCGGATTTGGACACATCGAACTTCACTGAAAGCATATCGATTCGTGAACCTTGCCTTCATTAAAGGGTTCATCTTATAATCGACGATTATTTGGCATGACTTCGGCAAGATTTTAAGAGAATGTATGGAGATATGGATATCTGGCAAACCGGATGAAAGTGATCACCTCTGGAAGTAAGTAAAACCTGTATTTGTGTGTCCATTTTTAGTGAGATGAGTAGATTCCACAGTGCCTAACTCATTTCGAATCGTGAACTGATGAGCTGCAAGCTCATAATTATTATATTTTAAAAACAATTCATATCTTCATACATTTTCTTATACGATTTTGCCGCCATTGTGGCCTTATTGCGCTTGCGCGGCCGCCATTTTGACCCAAATTTCTGGGTATGATTCAGTGCGTGCAGCGGATCTTTACTTTTAACCGTTCTACCTTTCGGCATTTACGCTTTTACGCTTCTGAAGAACAACCTTTCTCGAAACAGCTGTATGCACAGGTATTGGGCGCGGGCTCTGCCACGGGCACAGCCACGGGCACACGGGAGCAAGGGAAAGAGATAGGCAACCACAAAGACATATAAAGCATAAGCATAAGCCCAATCATAATCATCAGCTTAGGCATAAGGACATAAGCACAAGCACAATCACAAACACAAGGAGATAAGCACAGGCATCAGCATAAGCATAAGGACATAAGGACACAAAGAACTTAAGCATAATCACAAGCACAAGCACAAGTACAAGTACAAACACAAACACAGACACAAGCCTGTAAGGACATCATCGAAATAAGCATAACGATATATAGGCATAAGTATCTTCGTGCTCGTGCTCGTCCCAGTGTCTTGTTAGTCATTCATATGCAACACGTGATTTTCATTGTAATTCTTGCTGGAAGGGTTAATGCACTGCAGTTCACTCTGTCTCACAGAGGTTTCCTTTTGAATTACAGGAGGTAAGGATATCATCTTAGGTGACTATGGACCTGAATGGAAGTTCCAGCGTAGACTCTTCACTTCAGCCTTGCGCCAGTACCTCTCAAACATTCCTCTGATTGAAAGGCGAGTCTCGACCCAGGCAGAGAAACTGGTGCAGTTCATGCAAGAACAAGATGGAAAACCTTTTGATCCTGCAGAATGCTTGATGCGTGGTGTTGCTAATGTTATTTGCGGAATCACGTTTGGAGAAGGTTGCGACACGACCAACCCAGATTTGGACAGGCTTTTGAAACTGAACAAAAAAAATCATAGCGAATGCAGATGTTGATCGGTTCGTGATAATCTTAGATTTCTTCTCGTGGGCACATTACCTGCCCATTAAGGCTTATGATCAAGTTCTCCAGCCTTTCTTCGATATACACGATTTAATTCGCCAAATCTTTAGCCAGCGAGAAAGCAAGTTCGATCCAGGTGAACCTGTAAAAGATTTGATCTCAGGTCTCCTTCATGCAAAACTTGAAGCCGAACGCGACAGTGAAGGAAGAGCAGTCCTCCTCTCCGATGACTACTTTGTTATGACCATCGAAGACATGTTTTTTGCAGGCTACGAAACCACAAGCACCACCTTGAAATGGTTCATTGCCTTCATGGTCAACTGTCCAAAAGTACCAAAGAGGACATTCAGCACCAGTTAGATGAGGTAGTTGGCGAACGAAGTCCTCCTTGGACGACCGTCCCAATCTGCCTCTCATCCAAGCAGCGATCATAGAAACGCTACGCGTTGGAAACTTGGTGCCCTTTTGCAGTGCCCCATATCACGCTGACCGATACCACGCTGTGTGGCTACCGCGTCCCTAAAGATACCATCGTCTTTGCCAACACGGAGTCTGTTCATTTAGATCCCAAATGCTGGGAAAATCCCACCGTTTTTTAACCCATACCGTCATATTGACGAGGATGGCAAGCTGGTCACCAACCAAGGCAACTTCTATCCTTTTGGAGCTGGACGCCGGGTTTGCGCTGGAGAGCCGCTGGCTAAAGTTGAGCTGTTCTTGTTTGTCTCGTGGATGCTTCAAAAGTTTACTTTGGTCGGTGAAGATGGTCATCCACCTAAAGCGAAGGGCGCTTTTAATCCAGTTTCCTTCCGCTTACCAGATACGTGCTATCAAACGCCAATGAGATAGCGCAAACTTTTTGTTCACTTTGTCACTTTAATTTGTTTTCAACATTACTGTGTGGTAAGTATAGTCAAAGAGTAATATTATCGGTTATTGACAAACTGTAGGTCCATATGTACTAGATATGAAAGACACTGGACTTTTAGCACAGAAACTGGTCGTCGATTAAATTGGAACTTGTGTCCAGTTTTACTGTACAGGGACCGCCTAAATAGGTATAGTGAGTCCGGGTACTAGTTCTATTCGAGCCATACCAAAATCTAAAGCATATTTCGTAGTTGTTGTTTTTTATAGTACAAATTGCATTGTTAATGGTGAAAAGAGAATAAAGTTTGCCGGGGGCATTGATTTTGGGAGCATTTTATAAGAGATTTGAGAGGATCGAACAAGGTTTCCATTATTTCCAACTCCTCTCCTCTCTCTTGTTTTCTCTTATCCCTCTCTCTTCTTCTATCTTATCTTTTCTTCTCCTCTGCTTACCCTACCTACTCTATGCATCCATTTCGCTCTTCGCCTGTTGGATCACACTATTTTATTTACCGCAAATTTGGTTTCTGTTCAATATGATACCAATTTGTCAAATACCGTAAAAGCTCTATTAAGCCCCCCCCCCCCCCCGGAGGGGTTAGGGTTTAGGGTTTAATTTGTTTTCAACACCCCCTCCCTCCGGGGGGGGGGGGGGCTTAATAGAGAGAGAGGGGGGGGCTTATTTCAAATCATAAAATTTTCAAGAAAATTCACATTAATTTTTTCAAACTTTACTATTACACCACTAACTAAAACACAACAAGAAATGGGTATGTATGACCATCTTACAAAGGAAACGTCATTTATACCCTAAACTCGACCATAGTTCTGGAAATTAAAGACCACCTTTCAATACAAAGTGACTAAGGGCCTCCACAGACTAGAGAGATAGTTGTCGACAACTATTTAGTTGTCAATCATAAAAACGTTGTCGATAACAAAAAAGCCAGTGTGTGAAGCTAGTTGTTGATAACTAAGGGCCTTAGTTATCGATAACTAGCTTCACACACTGGCCTTCTTATCTCTCTAGTCTGTGGAGGCCCTAAAACGCCAGAAAATATTGCTGAAAGTAATTTACATCAGCCTGACGTAAGGAGGGGGGGGGGGGGGGGAGGGGGGGGGAGGGCTCACGTTACTTTTGCTATCGGACATTTATAGGCCCATCGTACACGACATTATCGATATTATCATCTTACTGAAACGATTATAGTAACGACCAGAAACGGAGATACCGTGAAGGACGTGAAGAACATTTCAGGTTCTACCGAGTTCCGTCGACCAAAACGCTAAAAAAACGCATACCGGAGGGCTGGATGAAACCGCAATACCGCACTTTAAGAGGGAAATTACACCGAAAAAACAGTATGAAAAATGGTCTGAAACCGCAATACTGCAAACCCCAATGTCCCCTCCTGATATAGTTGTTCCAACAAACGTTCAATGGAAATGGAAAAGGATTGGAAAGGCAAAGAACGCATCACAAGGCCAGGACATGCCAAAATACCATGTGTGATTTGATACCTCTTTCTTGTGACGAATGCGACGAAAATAGAAATGTCGGAAATCAACAGAAAAAGATCAGAATAGGACTCATACGGGTCTCATACTTACGCATAATGAATACGTTTTAGGCTACACCCCCTTGCTATTCATTTAAAAATTGAAACCCGACACAGTTATACACAAAGGATCCATTTGTACCAGTCTGCCTTGCGCAATTCATGCAGGAACGTAAAAATTGAAATCCCGTATCCCGCTACTTTTCCCCTTGCGATTCTCGCCATCCCGACGCCTTAAAAAACACGAAATCCCGCTTCCCGCTCGTAATTGAAATTCCCGCTTCCCGCTCCTGTTTTTAGCTCGCATCCCGAATATCGCCACAAAAATAAGCCAAATCCCGCATCCCGAAAAACCTATTAGTGCAGCAGTTTGGCTGACAAATTTTGAGCGGATTGCTCATTTTGGAATACAAGCATGAAATTTCGTAGAGTAATAGAACTTCAGGTATTGAGTAATTCTGCATATGGAGGCACTTCTCTGGAGGGAATCTTCCGTGTTTAAAAACAATGTTACAAATTACCAAATTATACCCCCCGCGAATAATTTTCATTTCTACATTTTAAGTCTAAGATATTGATAATTGCTGACAACTCGAGCAGCGAAATTAAGTTTTGAAGTTGTTGTCTCTTGATCTATGGCCCGGTGCGAAGGTTTGACATTTAACAAATTTTGTTTTAATTTGCTTTGGTAATCTGCAACTGTAGTGAATTTTTGCTAGGTCACCACAAATAACTGTGGAAATGGGTGAAGATAGAATCACTGTCATAAAATAATGACTTAGTTTTAATTAAGCTTGTCATACAGAGCATATAAGCATTCCGCTTTATTGCTGTGCACAGAATCCGTAAAAGGCTTTGGGGCCTGAGAAAGCTCTAGCGATGTCAGCATTTAATGCATTCATGGGATGTGATCAGACATCCTATTTCGCTGGCAAAGGAAAATTTATCGGCGTGGAGACTTGGATGGCATTTGACAAGGTAACATTAGCATTTGCAGCAATCAGTAAACTCTCCAAGCAAAAGAAGTGATTGTAGAAAATGTATTATTATTTGGAGAGATATGTAGTTCTCCTTTATGACAGAACGAGGCACATGTCTTACAATAAATCAAGTACGCAAAGCCCGCTACCTGAAGCGTCGAAAGCATGTCAACAGCTAACTGAGTGAGCTGTCAGCGGACATAAGGGGTGTAAGGGGGAACTGTAAATGTGTCAAGAAAGGCTTACATGCACCGCCTTGTGCAAGAGTGGGGGTGCCTGCGAGGATAAAATTAATAAAGGAAACATAGACCAAAATGATGCAAACATAGTCTGTATAAGCGCATTTAGGTCATCACACAGCACAGACCAGCAGCAAAGAGGTTGACAAAGAACAACACATGGCGGTGCCAGGGTTGTCACAGAGCACAGACAAGCTGTGCAGATATATTTTAAGAACATAGACTGATTGCAAGGAAATCAGAGTAGAAGCCAAGGATAAGTGGGGGATCATGTTGCCAAAGAAAAGACGTGCGGCGCAGAAGTCGTCAGATCAGAGACCGATTGCGCTAAGTTCGTGACAGAGCAAATGTGCTATGCAGAGCTAACCAAAGGCAGATAAAGATTAGGTCTCACAGGACAGAAGAAACAGATATACAGATTGTGTTAAGGGCGTCACAGAACACATACGTGCGGCGTAGACCTTTGTGTAGATGTTTACATGATGGAAGTGGATTGTTTTACGGTCAGAAAATGGAATTTGCACAATTTTGAATGAACTTATATAGGTAAAATATGTTAAGATTTAATTTCATGAGTTTACAGAAGTGAAATTGTCCTAAATCTAATCAAGGGTGCTAAGGCCTCGGTTTCAGGGGGTTTTGGTGAAAACATGTTTTCTATGTTGTGTTTCTTTTTTAAACTTCTTCGTTGGAGAAATGAAATAAAATCTTGCATGCGCGTTTTCCCCGGCTTTTATTTTTTTATTTTTTTTATTTAAACAATATTTTTTTCAACATTTGCTCTAAGAGCAGATTGCTCATCTAGAGAGCTTACGTTGTTTCACCAATTACAATAACACACGATCAGATAAAGACAAAATATAACAAAAGAAAAAATAATTAAAAAGCTTTTAGCAAGATTAATACTTTGAATGCGTTTTCCACTATTCTGGGAGTCTTTCGTAAGTGGTTATATATGAATATGTCCTCACAGAGAGAAATTTAGTTTAGAATAGGAGGATTTACAACCTGACCTATTTTGCTAATTATTGCCTTAATCCGAAAACGATGTTTTCAGGTGTGAGGGCAGATTTGAATAGCCCCCATAATATAAGAGAAATCCAGTGACACGTAATGTTGAGTTTCTCAGGTGCACCCCATTTTCACTTTCACAAATTCAGTATCACGTGATATAGGCCGGCCATGGTATATCCTTAGAAGTATTGGTGGTCTTAAAATGTTCAAGTCATAGGACACAGCCAACGTGTCTCGAGAAAATAATATTTTCGGTCTCGAAAATGGTATTAAAATCAAGATATTGTTTTTAGCCTCGTTTTCGTGCTGACTCAGGCTTAAACACCCTTACACACTTCCCCGTGAATATTCGAAGTAGCTCCTCCTGTGATATGAATGTTAGAAAGTCTCTTACCCGTTTTGAACTGTTCCAGAAGATATTACATATAATGCTAAGACTCAAAATTGTAATTATCTATGCAAATACATCACTTACAGGTCTATGCATTTGCATGAAATTGACAAGTAGTTCAACCTCAAGATACAAGTGTCCTTTTATATCCTTTTCAACTTTTTACAAATAAATTCGTAGTTATATAACAGTGTAAAGCAATTATAGGCTTCGGATTCCAAAGATAATTTATGCCATAGCTGAAAACATGGAAGTACACATTTTGGCGAGTGCCTCTACATCCAATTTTATGTAGTATGGGGAGCTCTATCACTGTGCCCAAGTTTCATGCTTGTACCCCAAGATGAGCAATTATTTCACCATATTCTTGGACTAATTGGGGACCCTAAAAAGGGATGTAAGTCGAAAACAAATCTTGCCTTTTGTGACACAACCTCAAACATGTTTTAATAGAAAAATGACACTTGATACAGAACCAGCCATTTCTAAGACCCTTCTAAGGCAAAAAAGAGTCACCACTCATTCAATCGTCGTTCCCAGAGGCCGCGATCCCTTTTGGTCAGCACCAAGAAAATTTCGGTCACCGCTGACCGAAAGCGCGCCGCGGGGCACTGGGAACGAAGTTGTGTAGGCCTGTCACTTCTTAATACTACCTACTGTAACGTTTTGGCGATTAATGTTTGAAGCCCTCTCTTCTCTTCTCTGATGGTTAAATGATAAACTGGCCTTTGCGGCCGTTAATTTTTTTCTTGCGTTATTTTGGGTCGTCACGTAACGCTATAATAGTGGGGAGAAAGTGTTGCGTGACGACCCTAGGTGGGACAACAATCAGTGTTATTGCCAAAACATGGCGGCGTCGGTGTTCGCCCACGATTTATTTCCCTCAGCCTTGGAAAATATTCTTCCTGCTGTTCCTTCTATTGTTAAATGTTACATTACCTGATGGGTGCTGTACGAGTTCAGGAACATGCCGCCTGGTCCGCGCTTTAACGTCTTCTCCCTGTTTTAGGGAATGTGTTTTCCCTCGACTCAAAGACGGAGAAACTTACCGACGCTTTTTAAAAGGTCAGTAAAGTGAAACGGTGATCAATTTTCACCGATTAATGAAACCATAATTACTCAACATTAAAAAGGTGATGTAGTCTACGATCTGGGGATGTATACCATATAACCCAGACCACACTAACATCGCTGCGTGGTGAAACATGATACAGCTGTTTCTATCAAAAAGATCAGAGGCGAAATTCACTCTCAGTGAATTGAAATACAACTGTTATTTATGTGTCCTTTATGATTAGAGTTGGATATAAAAACGATTCCCACATAATAACTGGAGGAAGCAAAAATTATTCAACGAAGAACCGGACTCGAGAGATCGGCGGAAATCGAGCCTAACATGCACGCACAATTGTTATGTACTGAAAGGCCACTGTTTTCTACTTTTACACTTCGCTACCGCCATTTGCAAAGGAAAGGACGTTTTCTGGATCCTTTGTCGTCGTCTACAAACACAGAAAACGTCCGAAAACAGCACTGACTACGATTGCGTTTACACACGACACAAATTTTGCATGATAACGTCTAGACATTCTTGTCACATCGTTACGCATGATTGACGGAAGTGTATTGCCAACTTCACAGTCCGAGGTTTGACTTCGAAGGTCGCGTAGCATTGAAAAAGAGTGGTAAAGCGCTATGACCTCTGTCAGAGTCGAATTTCCGTCACAGTCGCAATGTCACAGAAACGTTTTTTTTTCCCCTTTTTTTTTCTTTTATAGAGGATTTTACTTGACCTACGTCACTGTCACAGTGCCACAATAAAATTTTTCGCTTCACTTCCGTCACTGTTGCAGCTAGTGTCACAATGAAAATTTCCCTTCCCTTCCGTCACTGTCACAGTATCACAAGGAAATTTTCGCTTCATTTCCGTCACTGTCACAAAATCAATTTTCCCCTTCATTTCCGTCACTGTCACAGTGTCCACAACGAAATTTTTCCCTCACTTCCGTCACTGGCACAGTGTCACAACGAAATTTACCTTCACTTCCGTCACTGTCACAGTTCTAAAAACTACCGAAAATTCATTATACAGTCGAACCTCAGCTCAAAGAGTTTGACGATGCGAGGCGGACCATTACCTGGTTTCAAATATTAATGACCTGGCCTCTTTAGTTGTATCCCATAATTTGTTACCAAGTATAAAAATAGCTTATTCGGACTTCAGACAGCAAATGTGGCGTAAATCATCCGGCTGTGGCATTTTCAGTGACCTTCATGAAATGCAACCGAGCTTTGTTAAGTGTCATGATATTTTGTTTATCAAATTGTATTTTAAATCAATAAATATACTCCACCTGACTGATTTATCTTATGGTTGTTGAATACTCATAGCCTTTTCATGCTATCGACACCATAGTTAACTGAATCCCGGAGTAACAGGGCATCATGCTCCTCTTATTTATCTCTTTGTAATTGCCACGCTCTTTTTCTTTTGATTTTTAGTCTTAAAGAAAACTACGGGCCGTATTTTCTCCATGAAACTTGGAAGTTACAAGTTCGTTATGGCGTCAAACTCCTGAGGCTGGTTAATGAGATGCTAGTAAAGAAATCTGCTGATTTTGCCGGAAGACCACAAACGTATGCTTTTATACCCAAAGCATAGGTACGTAATTTAGAAGAACGTAGGTCCAGGCTGGTTTTCACTAGCATCAGAAGAGGTGGGTATTGATAAGGGCGGAAATTGATAAACAAGAATCCTGAACATACAACCTGATCCCCCACAATCAAGTGGCTGAAAACTTATGTGCAAATTTGCTCATGTACTGATGTTACTGATGTTTATATTTTGTGAATATACATGCCACCTTTCAAAGCTAATTAACAATTATTCGCCGAAGTGGAGGACTGGATAGTGGTGGACACTGAGGTGTGAATAATTGTTTTAGTATATGCCACACAAGTGAATAGCCGGCCCCAAATAATTATTTTATTTTCTGACAAATTGGAAAAAACTCGTGGCGATCGCCGCTTTGCGCGCGAATCCCACAACAAATTATGCAAAAAGTCACATGACAACCATGACAACATCAGAACATCAGGTGATCAATAACCTGAGTGTCAGGCGAATTTTCCGCGCTCTCTTTTACTCTTCGTCTTTACGTGGGTCGCGCTGAAAATACGCCTGACACAATTCCTTTACGAAATGCCTTCCGCCCCCTTTTCGTGATGGATTGACATTGATTGACATGACTTCTAAATAGCCAATCAAAATTACTTCCGATACGCGACCACTCGCGAAAATGCCGGATTTCCACGCGTGGAACGAAACAGCTTTGGACGCCATTTTTGTTGTGAATGTTTCGAGAGGAAACGTTTGAAATCAAATCTTTCAATTTTCCCGGTATTTATATCTACATGGGAGATTTTGCCATTGAAAGAAGGAAGGACTATTAGATATTATGTGAGTAAACAGCACGGCAAGTGAAGGAATAGTAAGCTTATCTTCGATCGATCGATCGATCGAACCTACTCTGTGGCTGTTGCGATCGACTACAACGTGATGGCATGTGCTTCATTTTCTTTAGCAACTAATAAATAGATTGATGTGATTTTATTGTTAGATCATTGACTTGTACTGAATGGACAAACTATTTTGCGCCCGGATTTTGCGATAGATAATTTGTAAAGCAATCATGGAAAGCATTTTAAACATATTTAAAATAATTATTAAATGTTTATATGCCACTTTTGATCAAGGAATGTGATTTCTTGGAATATCCTTTTCCTAATCCAATTATTTTATTTGAAAACATATTCCTTTTCTTGGTCACACAGTGGATTTTAGGGAATTTTAGCCAAGTATCAGAAATTTGTGTGTATATAATATTATTGCACACAAATTTCTTGTCTGACATAATTTTTAAACCCAGAGGCATGAACTTTATGGATGAGGGTTGAACAGGATCGGACACTGCTAATGATTTAAAACAAAAAATAACTTAATATGCAGTTGTTGAGCTACTCTTGCATGGTTGCTTTCAGGTCGGGAAAAAGCCAGCAATTTTTTTTTCATGGTATCAGGGAAAATTCGGAGAATTTAATATCTGGTCAGAGAATTCTTAATTTCTCAGGTAGGTAGACAGGGAGGTTGCTACATGTTTTGATGATGAGTATTGTTGATGCAGAAGACTGTCTTATTATGGTCAAAAAAATGTTTTTTGGAAAAGAAATGAAAGCAAATTGCACATGTCATCAGCTTGCCCCTGGGGTAGACCCCCAGGACAACCAGGGGAATTGTAAACTTAGTTAATCTTGACCCAGTGGTAGGGATGTTTCTCAACAAAATTCCCCCTGATATCCACCTATATATAAGGGGTAAGGGACTGTGCAATAATTACCAGGAGGGGGGGCATAAAATAAAATCAAAGCAAGGATGGGGGGGGGGGGGGGGCTCAAGGTAAAATAAGTCACTCAAGAGAGGGGGGGCTTAACATTTTATTTCAAGTATACATATTACATTGGCGAATCCATACCTATTTATAAGGTGGGGACCGAATATAACACACAGGCTCTTTTCCTTCTGCTATGGCTCTGTTGTACATTGCTACGGAGGTGGTGTTTGTTCCAGACGCGATGTCCAACAATTAAACATGTAGTAGCAGCTCTTCTTTCTGTTATAAAATTTTAATCTACAGGTGCGTGTAGAGAAAATGCAGGGTATTTGTATAAAGGTGTGTGTATACTGTGAGGGAGGGGGGGGGGGGGGGGTCGTACATAATTTCTGACTGATTAGAGGGGGGGCAATAACTAAATTCACTCCTTTAGGAGGGGGGTATTACCTAATATTGTCCTACACGAAGCCCATTTTCCAAACCCCCCCCCTCCTGATAATTATTGCACAGTTCCTAATAGAGAGGGATTTGTCTCAGTGATTCATGACCAGGCAATAGTCTGGGATCATTTTAAAATTTTATTTGTAAATCAAACAAAATAACATCTTGAGACAGCTGATTTACATTGATATGTCATCACTATTTCAGTGAAAGTCATAGTAAGGTTTTCATCTGATATATACCGGTAATATGTCCCGGATCACAGACTCGTTGTTGTCCATGATTTTACAAACTTGTGAATTCCCCCACCCTATTCATTGAACTTAAAACATCATGGACACTTTCCATTCAACCCAAATTCCAGAAAAAAGTTGCAGAGATTTGGGTATACCTCTTAAGCTTGTCCGAACGTTCAGGAATTTCAAACTGGAATTTTTGGTTAAATGGAATGCACCCAATAATTATATTACAATAAGTATAGTATTTTCCCCAACCCAGGGGCAATCAATCAAATCCATCTCCTTCTATTCCCCAACAAATCTAGCTTGTTACAGGCATTCGGATAATTGGGAGCGGCGAGGGGATTGGGCCCCACTCTTCGCGCTCTTGCGCCTACTCGTACCGCCTCTCATTATCTGAATGCCTGGAACAGGCTACAACATATCCCCCTGGTTGTCCCGGGGGTTGACCCAAGTGCCTAGCCGATGAATTTATAATTTCATATTGAAATTTATTACTGTTATTACGTTGGTTAATTTTCATCTGATCAGTGGTCTTATTAATATAGTCAGTGAAAAGTCCAGCAACCACGTTTTGATAAATTTCAGGTCGTTTAATAATTTGGTTTATACAATTTATACAACACCACTGTCAACAAATAAGGATTTTTCAAGGCAGTATAGCCATACTTTGTGCAACTTGATATATCCTTTACTTTATTAGTGTAGAAATATCGATTTTGCTATATAAGTCGTTCTACACTGTACGTTTCAAAAGCTTAATAAGCTTATATACATTCAATGAAAAATTTTACATAAGAATACTACTAAGTATATTAAACACGCAGAAACAAATAAGCTTAATTCACTTCATTAAAATATACAATATTCTCGTACTGCTTACTGTCCTTTGTCCTAAGTAGCGGCTTCCATCCACGAAACAAGGGTCAAATACAGAGGCTGTCATGTACATGTAAAGCACCCAAAACCAAATAACAGACAGCTACATGTGTAGGTAATAGCTGACATACAAGCTTAGCTGTATTCTTCGGAAATTCAGTCTTCCAGTCGTTCGTGGACTGAAAATCCAACGTAACCTCGTAACTGTAAGACTTGTTAACTTCCAAAATACTCAAAACCGAAAAAAAAATCCTGAAAAGGTTGATTTCATTGACCTTTGATGAAAAAAGTTGAACAAGAACACAAGAAATGCCTCTTTCCAACATGGCGGATTTCGCTTGACTCTCCACGCAACGCGCGTTGCTTTTACTTCCGGCGAAGTCTATTGTTGAATCAGCCAATCAGATTCATTAAAATCACGTCCAAAATCTGGACGTGATTTGTAATTGGCAGACAATCTTTAGAAGGATTGTGTCAGGCCCATTTTTAGCGTGCGACCCGTAAAGAGAATGTAAGGAGCGCGAAAAATTTGGCCTGATCGCAGGTTAGGTGATCAACGATCGAAAGCGCAGCGACGAGCAACAAACGTGTTTGGTTTCAACGAAGTGATCCTCGGCTTACAAATTTTGTGTTTTTTCCGAGCCTTAACTGACAATCGAAACGAACAGTTCAGTTCCTTAAGTCTTAAAAGTTTTGCTAGGCACTGCTGCCTGGAAGGTTAACATTGAAATTGAACGTGCAGCCGTGAAATGTGCCACCGGGAACCAAGCCATGAACAAGGTGCTGGCCATGTTGAATTCCAACAACATTTTGATTTGTGACGGCACTGGTTGATGTTGATACTGAATGGCTGGAAGACGATGCAGAAGTGGTCTGAGGAGCGAAAACTGATGGATCATCGGTAGAGCGACCAGAATCTACAAAGTTGCCAAGCACGTTTGACATCGCTTTGAATTGCTGGAAAGTTGGAGTGTCGCTGTAACTCTCGATGCTTGCTTCGCTTCTGTGGCCGGTAATCGCCTTGATGTGACGACACTCGTAATTTGCTGCTGACAAAATGGTCACAGTGGTTGCTCGGATAGAGTGATTTGTTAGATATGGCTGTATTCCTGCTCTTGTGGTCATGCCGCGAAGCATGTTCTCGACTGTATTGTGCCCGAGAGGAACAGAGCAGTACCAGACTGAATCTTTTGCTGGATGAATGACATGCAAGCGCTTCTTGGCTTTTGGAAGAGATTACTTGATTCAGGATTCAGGTGAGATAGATATTTGGCGATAAGCTGGACTGGGCAGCGTTTGGAGCCTGGTCTTTCGAATATCTTCCCGTTTGACTCGTCATCCTTGTCCTCCAAACCGCCTTGGTGGTTTTTGGTTGCTAAGACAGCTCCTCGCTCGCTGCTTACTTCTAAGTATGCCTCACCGCCTGGGGTTTTTCTGAGAACAAGCATGGTTTTCTTCATTGTGTGCTGATTTTCTCTTCCTCTCTTGCCCAGGAAAAGGCTGATGAAGAACCAGGCCGTCTGCTGTAACTTGCCTGGATGGAGTGTGTCGAATTCAACCAGTTCACCTTCCTCGTACAGCTTCTCAACAACTTCTTTCGTCAACGCTTGTTTGTGCACTGTTGGCGAGATATCATCACTTTTACTGAGAGTTTTCAAAAAATTGCTGAGAGTTTTGTTTGCCTCTGTGAACTGAGTGTCTCCAACAATTGAAAACGGTTTGTTTAACGGCGGACGTTTGAGGTGGCGATCCAACGCTGCTCGAATAGCGGTAAGCGATTTTTTATTGTAAAAACTTCCGTCTCGTTTTCTCGCCGACACATAGAATTTTTTTAGGCATTTATTTAGCTGTGTTGGTGTCATTTCTTCGAAAGGAGTTGTGAACTCGTCTTGTTGTTTAAACCATTCTGAAAAACATGAAATGTTTCATTTTATAAATGATAACTTTGAACTCTCGAAATGTTGTAAACAAAAACACTTCGCTCGGATATCTTTCATTCCAGTTTGCCCAGAAAAAAATAAATAGCTTACCAGTGAACACTGTTAGTCCAAACTTTGTGGCCTTCTTGGTGTTGTCCGGTACAGCGGCCTCGTTTATTGAAAATATTTCCGCCTCGGTTACCGAAGCAAAACGAGAAGCCATTTTGTTTTTGCTCGGAGGTGAATAGCAAAGACTATTCACCTCCGAGCTAGCCAATCAGAACGCGCGAAAAGCACTATTCACTTGTGTGGTATATACTAATTAACAGTTATTCTTCGAGGACGCGCTAAGCGCCTCGTTGGTTATATATATCAGCTCATATCTGGCAAGTCCGAGAAGAATAACTGTTTTAGTAAATTTTCAAACACTCAAATAACCGGAAGATGCCAAAAAAAAAATTTCCGCTCCAAGAAAAATACATGCCTACAAATGTACAACAAATGCAACTGAACGAGCACTGCATGCAAGGAAGGGAGTCCCGAACTGAAACCAATACAAATCTGCACACATTTAAACTGAATGAAAACCTGTTTACACTACAATTTTAAGCTTAAACCTATTCAGTAGCGTTACCTTGTGTTTAGAAGAGGCTTGTCAATTCCAGCTGGAGTAAGCTTTCAAAATCAACACAATAAATGTCGGGAACGAGAAAGCATAAATATCGGCAGTCAATCGATCGTCAAGCGTTGGTGACGGTACAATCGAGGAGGACCACTTCACAGTGAAATTATCTTCGAAGATCACTCTTTTTCTCTCCATCCATGTAGATATTGACGCTTTCCTTTGCGTTTTACAGTGAACGTGATTTTAACTGGCTCAGTTTCGCTGGTTTCAACACAATTAATTCCGTAGTCGTGCACGATTTGCTCGCCGTAAACAACCCGTTCAGCTGTTCATTCAACTTGTAAAATGAATATAATGTTCAGCTCCACAATTATTTCTGATCTTTCCATTTTAAGCTAAACCATTTGCACAATTTTCCAGAATATACCAAACTTTAGAAGACACAGAGCGAAGATTAAAATTCTGCTTTGCTCTCTTTTCATTCACGGTGCTAACTGAACTGGCAGACCGCGCCAGCAGTTTTTGCCGCCGTTTTCATACAAACCATGCTTCATTTAGATTGAACTGAAAAATCACTCAGTCGATTTATAAATTTTAATACTGAAGTTTAACATAAAGCTACCCTGCGAGCAGAGCCTCTTTCGATCCTCCTAGAAAAATCGGGAGGAGGAAAGAGACTCTGCTAACGGCCTCGACAATTCCTATTGAGCATGCTCCAAATTCAAATGTAACAATGTAACCGAGCCTTTTCTGAGCCTCACTTTCAAAATGGGTTAATCATTATTTTAAAAATTTGACACCACCATGTCCTGTCGGAAGAGAGACAAACGTATCGTTGCCACACAGAAAACTATACAGAGACCTTGATTGTGGTTCCGTGAGGCTTGAAATCTGACCGATTTTAACTTTTGTGAGAGCAGAATTCGCGGCTTTTTCGAAGACTTTGTACGAAAGCGAAGCGGCCGCCATGTTTGTCGATCGACTGTAAACAACACACCGTGGGCTCGGAAAAAGTAAGCGATTTTATGATTGATCATGCGCAACAGTGGAAAACTGGTCTGACCGGTTCGAAACTGGACTGACTCATCCATTTCCTTGGATGAGCGGCAAATCAAAGAATGTCGAGGCCGTTAGCAGAGTCTCTTTCCTCCTCCGATTTTTCTAGGAGGATCGAAAGAGGCTCTGCTCGCAGGGTAACATAAAGCTAGTGATGTTTTTAATCAAACAATTATTCCATTCGCCCTTGTTGGATATACAAGTACAAGTAATTCATCATTTTTCCATATTTGGTCAACTTAAGGATAATGGCTCAGATCCATAGAGGAGGGAACCAATCAGAAAGCTAGAAAATCATTATCCAGAGGTACAAATTTACTAAGTGATGTTATCCCCCATGTATTAGTCTTGAAGTCCAATACATTTAGCACACACTGTGATGCAGTTCTATAAATAGTGTTCCAAAATTATTTGATGCACAGTCCAGTCCAGTCCAGTCCTTGGATTAAAAAATCCAAGATGGCTACATAGTGTTTATACGCGAAGATTCGCTATACTTGTTTAAAAGTTCCAAATAAACAATTTTTTCCTGCAGTGTGACCATAATTGGTCTGAGTAAAATGACTCTTGCTTTTGTGTATGACCATCAGGCTCGGTCAAGCAATCATGGCTTGGTTCGTCTACGGCTTGGGAAGCAACAAGCATGGCTGAGTTTGTCTTGACTATCTCGCAGTGGACATCAGTTTGACTAGATGACAGAACAAATGAGCTCGATTAATTAAGACCAATGCTGTACTCAGTATTGGAAAGCTTTCACATAGACTGATAACGAAGAATTGTTCTCTTTAAGAGTGTTCTTCACTTCAAATGTGAGGCGGTGGCAAAAACAAATAAGCTTATCGCTGAGTTCGCTGAACATAGTGTACATAAGCTTATTATTAAAATATTACAAAATGAGCTCGATAAGACCAATTCGATACTCAGTATTCTGAAGCTTTGGCATAAAATTACAATGAACTTTAAAAAGTAATTGTCATGATATCTTACCTCTGAAAAGGTTCTTGGCTTGTTCTTCACTTCATATGCGAGGCGGTGGCAAGAAGAAATATCGCTGAGTTCACTTTGCTGTACACTGTTTACACAATAGTTGCGTATTACGAAATGAGCTTGACATAAACATACAACGACCTTTAAAGAAGAAATATTCTCTTACCTCTGAAAAAGGTTCTTGACTTCAAAGGTTCTTCCAAATCTAAGGCTGTGCCAAGGATTAGGATCGTTACATCGATCTAATTTTTCGCTGTACTCTGTACACAACTTTGCGTATTGCGTATCTTGTTCCCAAGCCTCTTCCTTTTGTGCGATTACGCACACGCATGAAATCGCGACAGATTACAGAGAAAATCGAGATTTTTCATGGATATATAAATCCCGCGCATGCGTACAAATATTAGGAAGCTGCTACGCTCCGCTGTGCAGCAATAAGCATAAGTATAGGTAATCGCATGGGGCCGAGTAAAATTAAGGATTAATATCACGCGTGTTTTCAGAAGTTGCAGAAATTGCCCGAGTCGCGCAGCGACAAGGGCAATTTCTGCAACTTCTGAAAACACAAGTGATATTAATCCTTAATTTTACGAGGAAACATGCGATTATTTGTTTATGACATAGAGGGCAAAATTTTCGGAAAACATTCAAGGCGCGAAGCTAAATTCAGCCGACGGAACGAAAATATTCCTTCCTAAAATCACACAGAATCACAGCGAGATCGAGCAAACCCTTACGTTCAGAACAGGATAACGTTAACTGTTATGTAAATCTAAAGAAAAAATGTAAGTCGTGAAAAAAAAAAAAAATAACAAGCTTACACTCAAGCCAAGTAAAAGGTAATTTTATTCACCTGTTTGCATGTTTTGAAGCTTTCCGCTGCGAGCTGCTTGACATGTCAATCCTACATCGATAAAACGGCAAACGACGACTCCAAACAAACTTGTAGAGGTAATTTCTCCTGTTTAATTTGTCGGCCTTCTTCTTTCTTTGAACAAACTCTGTGCTCTTTACTCTGGGTTGCACATGATGAAGCCCGTATAACAGAAGTGAAGCGAAGAAGTCAGTTGGTCGCCATGAATGAATTTCGTTTCAAACTTGCCAAGTGTCTCGCTGATGTTTTCTAGTTTTCAACTGAAATAATCTTCTGTTGTTTCGAGTGAAACACTGAGATTCAGCTTTCGGAATTTCGTTTCAAGCTATCACCCGGTTTCCATTCCTTTTTCATCAAATAACTCGGGAAACTGAAGTCAAACTCCGAAGCGACGTACAAGCGAGCGCTGTTTTTGAAAATTCTGCTCAAAATCCCGCCGTCAAGAAGCCAACTAAGTGCAGCGCGCTCAGCCAATTAGGAGCGAGGAATTTTGCCGTTCGTCCAATTAGGATCAAGTAATTTTGCCCCGGGCAAACCAAAATTAATGAAAAATGCCCTCTGTCTCAGCCAATCAGCAGTCAGTAATTTTGCCCTCTATGTTATAAGCATTGTAATAGGCATAGGCAATGGAAAGGCATAGACATAGAGTATACAGCTGTTTCGAGAAAGGTTGTTCTATAGAAGCGTAAAGGCGTAAAAGCGTAAATTCCGAAAGGTATTATGGGTAGCGGTAGTTCACCGTTGCTTGATCGAAGTTTACGAGCAGTTCACGGTGTTTCCGCGCGATGGCAGAAGAATTAAACCACGCATGAATATACAGCTATTCAATCAAGAAACGTTATAGAAGAAAACGGATAGAAGCGTTAACCCGATACGATTAGACCGAAGGGTGGTCTGAGTAGCCATTTTAATTTTGCATATCAGTGTAAAGGAAATCTATGCTTTTATTTTGCACGTGACGTATTTGCTTTGCCCCGAATTAGATGCACTGTTACATGTATATGGCTATCATTGGAAAATTATTCTAAAATTTAGTTTGGCTAAAGCTAGCTCTCTTCTACAGGTTTAAAATGAAAAATGTTTTTTCGTGTTGTTATGTCTCATTAGTATTCAGTGCGTGCAGCGGATCTTTACTTTTACGGTCGTGACTAGAATGGATAGCCCAAAATCAGATCAGACGTTACCCTGACCCACAAAAGAAAGCTAACAATTATCGGGGCTATCGTGGGCTAACCGGGGCGCTATTCTCGGGGCTAATCAGTGCTATTATAGACCACCTGGGGTGCTAAAGTAGGCTGATCATATTTTGGGCTATCCATTTAAGGCATAGCCTTACTTTTACCCATTCTACCTTTCGGCATTTACGCTCTTACGCTTCTGAAGGACAACCTTTCTCGAAACAACTGTATGCACGGGCATAGCCACGGGCACACGGGAGCAAGGGAAAGGAATAGGCAAAGGCAGTAGGCAAAATAACAGAAGCATAAAGATAAGCATTTTAGAATAAAAATGAGCGATATTAAAAACATGACGTTTCGGCGACGACATGTCACCATTATCAAATGTAAATTATAACAAGATTGGCAGCGTTTATATATAGAAATGAAAGTGTGAAATTAATGATAATGATGACATGTAGTCGCCGAAACGTCATGTTTTAATATCGCTCATTTTTATTCTAAAATAAAGATAAGCACAACCACAATCATAATCATCAGCATAGGCATAAGGACATAAGCACAAGCACAATCACAAACACAAGGACACAAGCACAGTCATCAGCATAAGCATAAGGACATAAGGCACTAGCACAAACACTAACACAGACACAAGCCCAAGCACAAGCACAAGCACAAGCACAAGCACAAGCACAAGCACAAGCACAAGCACAAGCACAAGCACAAGCACAAGCACAAGCACAAGCACAAGCACAAGCACAAGCACAAGCACAAGCACAAGCACAAGCACAAGCACAAGCACAAGCACAAGCACAAGCACAAGCACAAGCACAAGCACAAGCACAAATACAAAGACAGACACAAGCCTATAAGGACATCATCGAAATAGGCATAATGATATATAGGGATAAGTAATCTTCGTGCTCGGGCTCGTCCCAATGTCT